>JACEFZ010028429.1:0-157500 GCA_014155875.1 Cepaea nemoralis | reverse complement strand
CTGCCATTGCAACCTCCCGCCTCCAAATGACAATATCGCCGAGGAAAGGTACACATCTATGTATGTATGTATGTATGTATGTATGTATGTATGTATGTACGTACGTACGTACGTATGTATGTATGTATGTATGTATGTATGTATGTATGTATGTATGTATGTATGTATGTATGTATGTATGTATGTATGTATGTACGTACGTACGTATGTACGTACATACGCACGTACGTACATACGTACGTATGTACGTAAGTACGTACGTACGGTACATATGTATGTATGTACATATGTACGTATGTACGTACGTAGGTACGTACATACGTACGTAGGTAGGTAGGTAGGTAGGTAGGTAGGTAGGTAATGCGTTCGCGAACGGTCCATCCGATTGAGATGAAATTATTACACGTCTTCTTCTCATTCCCGTGCTGCCAAATGTCATATTTTTTAAAGTGTAAAAACAGTTGTTTACTTAATATTATTTAATATTTAATTTACATTATAATGTATGTATAACGAGGGGACATAACTTCGAATAGCATTGCTATATATGTACAATTTTTGCATATTTCTCAAATAGGTGGACCTTTTCGCTACAGTTATCTACAGGCATATGCGTTATAATCCTCCTCCCCCTCCTTCCCTCTCCTCCTCCTCCCCTATCTCCACTTCCTCGTCCTCCCCCTTCTCCTCCCCTCCTCCTCCTGCTCCCCCTAATCCTCCTCCTCTTCTCCCCTCCTCATCACTACCCCTCCTCCTCTTCTTCCTCCTCCCCTCCTCCTCCCATCCCCTCCTCCTACTCCTCCCCTCCCTCTGCTTCTCCTCCCCCCTCCTCCTCCCTCCTGATCCTCCTCCCTTCTCCTCCTCCTCCCCATCCTCCTCCTCCCCTCCTTCTCCTCCTCTTCCCTATTCTTCCATCCTCCTTCTCCTCCTCCCCTCCTTCTCCCTCATCCTCCCTCTCTTCTCCCCTCTTCTCCCCTCCTCCTCCCTTCCTTCTCCTCCCCTCCTCCTCCTCCCCTCCTGCTCCGGCTCTTCCTCCCCCTCCTCCTCCCCTCCCCTTCCTCCTCCTCTCCCCTTCCTCCTCCTCCCTCCTCCTCCCCTCCTTCTCCCTGCTCCTCCTCCCCCTCCTCCTCCTCCACCTTCCTCCTCTCTCCTCCTCCTCCCCTCATCCTCATCCTCCCCCTCTTCCCCCTCATCCTCCTCCTCCTCCACCATCCTCTTCTCCTCCTCATCCCTCCTCCTCCTCATCCCCTCCTCCTCCTTATCCTCCTCCTCCCCCTCCTCCTCTTCCTCCCCTCCTCCTCCCTCTCCTCATCCCCTCCTCATCCTCCTTCTCCTCCTCCCTCCTCCTACCTTCCTCTCCTCTCCTTTCTCCTCACCCCCTCCTCCTACTTCCCCCTCCCTCCTCCTCCCCTCCTCCTCCTCCCCTCCTCCTCCCCTCCTCCCTCTCCTCCCCCTCCTCCTCCCTCCTCCTCCTCCTCCCCCTCCTCCTCATTCGCTGCTCCCTATTTAGTTATTGGGATGAAGATTGTTCTCTTCCAATCTGTTTGCCATATTTCCGGGAACGGGAACTGGAGCTTATATGACTACTTACATGAATTAAATTAGACGCTCCCCGCCGGGTCGTCTTTTTTGGGAACGGGAACGGGAGCAGGGGCCGAATATGAATTAAATGAGACGCTCCATTTACCCAAGTTAATTGTTGGGGGAAGATGTAAAGATCTTTCAAGTGCTCTTTCTAATAATAGACAGACATACAGACAGACAGGTAGATAGTCGGGAACAGGAACGGGAGCTTATATGACTACTTATATGAATTAAAAGAGATGCTCCCCACCAGGAGTTGGGAGAAGCCGGGCCGGGTCAGACAGACAGACAGTCAGACAGACAGACAGACAGACAGACAGACAGACAGATAGTCGGGAACGGGATCGGGAGCTTATATGACTGCTTATATGAATTAAATGAGATGCTCCCCACCAGGGACTGGGCGAAGCCCGGCCGGGTCAGCTAGTATACTTTAAAGAACGGCCGACTATCAACCTTTAATAACACAATTTACACTTTATTAAGTGCTTTTATCATGTCGAGTTTTTTAAGTTTTGTGTTTACGTTTAAAAGTGTTTGTGTGTTTGTTATTTGACCTATGTTGGCTTCATATAAAAGTATGAGACGTTTGGAGCTATTTCAATGGTCAGATACGAATTCTGCCCACATTCCATAGTTGTGGGTTCATGTGTATGGTATACCTGACTAATGAAGACAACTTTTCTTTTAGGGGCGTCTAGTTGGTCATGCGTCAAAGTACACGTGTTCCTGCAGCAAGGTGCTGTCGTCATTTGGAAGTGACAGGTTCGAATCCTGGTCGGCACTAAAACTTTCAATTTTTATGTTGTTTAGAGCATCCTCTAATCCCTACTTCTTTCATCTACTTCTGTGTCCACCAAATAATACATTTGTGTTTATTTATGAAATGACGTATTGGCTTCAAAGGGTTCCCCATTTGATATTTCTGTGTAGTAGGTTTTGTTTACGCATGATTTATATTTGTGTTGTTTCCGGTGGCGGACTGGCCAGGGCGTCAGAGTGCCCTATGGCAAGTGGGCTTTGCTGGCTCGCAATGAAACGGGCCCCCTAAAACAATAGACAGTTATCATCATTATTATCATAAGCGCTGCTGGCTGGCGTGGGCGCTCACACCTCTCCACAAATTGTGATCTCCAACGGCATTGATGAATTCGTGTGTTGACTCCCTTCAGGGCCATGACACAAGACTGTCTAAAATCTTCTCCCCCTGTCTTCCGCTATCGCCCTTTCAGCAAATCTTACTGGTTGTCACAACATGTTCCAGTTTTTTCCCTTCTCATAACGTGATAGCGTGACCAAAAACGATGACTGCCTCTTACTGATGTGTTTGGTAAGTTGTCTTTGCGACTTAGCTTCCCTCAAAATGTCCAGATTGCTTATTTTGGCTGTCCAATTAATTTTCAGCATTCATCTATAAAAGTACATCTCCAAAGCTTTCATGGATTTATTTTCGCATGTTTACTAATTGTCCAGGATTCGCAGCCGTAGGTTAGAATTGGTTCTTTGTAATATGCAAGAACTCTCTTTCTAACTTTCAAGTACAATGAATTATTGCACAAAAGGTTCTTCATTTGATAGAATGCAGTGTTTGCTTGACTTATTCTTCTCAATAAACAATACACGTGTTTAAAAAGTGAATGATCATGAGTGGCGCCAACCTGTAATACTTAGACCCGTCCTTCACTGTGAGTGTCTTCAACAAGTTTGCTTCACATTTTTACTTTCGTTCACATCTGGAATGCTACATCACATCTGGAATGCTACATCACATCTGGAATGCTACATCACATCTGGAATGCTACATCACATCTGGAATGCTACATCACATCTGGAATGCTACATCACATCTGGAATGCTACATCACATCTGGAATGCTACATCACATCTGGAATGCTACATCACATCTGGAATGCTACATCACAGCTGCTAGCAACATCTAATGGCCTGTGTTAATTATGAACAACGGAACCAGCTGCCCGGAAACCTGGCAAAAACAGCCATGTCGAGCGCCATATTGTCTTGCAATGAATAACGCGTCAGAGAGGTTTTTGACTTTATTTTCCTGACAAGATAGCGATAAGTTCATTTATCTAAATCTTTTGGTCGGATGTTTCTATCTGTAACACAAATATGTTACATACTATGGAACACATGGTCTCTTCAGTCCAGCCCAGGCGTTGTGCTATGGAGAGGTGTAACTGATACTACATTGGATTCTAGTTATTGTGTCGTATTTTTAAAAACACTAATGTAACAAACTATCGTCTGTCAAGACGGCAGGGTGCCAGTGATTACATAATATATTCTCAGAAGCATATGAGACAAATAATTGTGGTCATCAAGTGACTTGGCCTGTACTGAACTTTGCACACATACCATTATTTCTTTAAAAAATGCTTTTGGCTGGTAAAACTGTGTATGCATATGTAAAGAAGGTGATCGGTCAATGCTTACTTTCGTGCCAGTGGCCTTACGGATCTGTGCCCATAGTAATGATCTATATGAAGAGATTTTTATTATCTACAGTGACAACGGCCATACGGGTCTATGCCCACAATAATGATCTCTTTGAAGAGATTTTCTGCCTACGATTGCGAACTTGAGACCATAACCAATAACTATCGGTCGGTTGCTCTGAGGCTCAGTCTCTCACATTGCCATATGGTTTCAAGTTACCCCGTTCGGGAAAGAGGTAGGTTATAAACGGGTACTCCACCCTGTCTATGTTGTCCCGTAGGCTAGCTTAGGGAAGGAAGTAATTTATTTCTACTTTGACAGGGGACAACCCCTGTCCCACAACCCCACAAATAATGATAAATAGACACATTAACAAGCTAATCATATTGGGTGTATTTGTAATGTCTGTGCAGTATTTGAAAATATTGCCGGTCCAAGTTTTGTATTCACCCTTTGTAAGTTCAAGCAACATAATAGGTAAATACAAAACTTGGACAGGCAATATTCTCAAACATTGCACAGTCATTAAAAATACACCCTGTACATAACTGACAGCGTTCAGCATGGGCGAATTTATAAGAGCACTCATTCTTAAACATCCGGTGTGCTGATGCTGAACTAGGTGGTCCAACCCCTACACCGATCAAGTGGACAAGTGTTGACTTCTCGTTTTTAACTTGGGGACGTAAATTACAAATACCTCAGAAGTCGGAGTGGGTTCACCTGATGGCGAGAGACACTGGTAATATGGAAAGCTAATCCATACGCAAAATTCAGTCCAGGGCTACAAGAAGCATGGTCAAGGCCAGGGGTCACCAAACTACGGCCCGCGGGCCGGATCTGGCCCGCGACGTCATTTCATCCGGCCCGCCGACGGCATTCGAACTTGCTTGATATAACGTATGAAAAACGAGACGTTATGATACAATTTAAATGTAAATATTATGCTTAGAATAATAGAGGTCTTCACACATGCGGAGACCTCCTGGCTGCTCTAGGCTGTTTATTTAGGCGGCCCTATTTATATATTTTGCAAACCTTATTATGAGATATATTCTATTACCAAATGAAACCGCCTGCCGCGGCTCTACAAGAGTATGGAGTAGCATATACCTTGATACCCTGGTTAAAAAAATGCATAGGATGCTGGGATGTTGTATTGGCGTGCCTATAAGAGCCCAGTCAGGCCATGTTCCCGCCTCGTTGGCCTTGAGAACAACTGAGACCGAAGAGAAGCTGATGTCTAATTTTTAGCAGAGGGTTTGAACTCATCCCTCTGAGCCACTACCAAGCAGATAAGACATCGTGCCCCAAGCATGGCCGAGCGTGGCCACTGTTTTTCCAGAGAGGGAAAACAGGCCCTGTGAAGATCCCAAAGATCCAAAAGAAGCTTCATTGTGGATTGACGATTATCTGCTGTGGGGTGAGTTTTGAATGAACCTTCATAGTTTAAATAGGAATATAGGAATAGAATAGCTATGTCTGTGCCCGAGAACAATAATGGAGAGGTATATGCCTGGGAAGAGAGGAAGAGGAAGGCCAAAGAGAAGATGGGTGCAGAATGTGGCGGATGATCTTCAAATGGGTCTATCTGAAGCTGGACATTTTGCTCATCATCGAGAGGTTTTCCGGAAGTTTGTTATGAGAGCGAGGTTCTGCAAAGGACATGCTACTAAATGAATGACCTTTGTTCCATCTTGTTGTCTGATAATTGCTGGTGTTGTGTATCAGACTACAGTTACAGTGCTGTGATGGAAGATCACTGGTACTGTGTTGGGTGACTACCCATGCTGTGATGGAAGATCACTGGCACTGATGAAGGATGATCATGTGTATGCTTATTCATGGGGATGCCTATTTTGTCATTGCATCTAATCATGAATTTTATTTATTAGGGCATTAGGCATTATTAATCAGATGTTGTATCTTTTCAATTACATTATTCTGATTCCCTGTACACGGACCTGAATTTCTTCTGATATTTCTAAATCTTTTCTTTTCTTGTTAGCCGTAGAGATAGAATGAGATTCTCTATGTCTTCTTATTCCTCTCTTCTTCTACGGCCCATGAGCAGTCGGCTTTGTGCTATTATCTCTATCATCTCTGTGCAGGTTACACGAAGGTACCTATAAGCTGTATATGTACCTTTGTTGAGCCGTAGCTTCACCAGTGACCCCTAGTCCTCTGCTTTTCTGTGTTTCAATAGGATTTTAATTATGTTTCTAATTTAATGTCTCTTTTTTCATTTTCAGATCCCGTGTACTTCACCCTTAATTATGGCTACTAGGAAAAGAAAAGTGGACGCCGAGTGTCGATTTTTCAGTGAAGAATGGGGAATAAAGTACTTCTTTGTGGAAACATAGGACCAGAAAACCAGTTGCGTAATATGCAGCGAAAGTGTTGCCGTTTTGAAAGAGTACAATCTTCGGTGTCACTACGAAACAAAACATCTATCAACATATTACAAGTTTTCTGGAAAGTTACGCTCTGGGAAATATGAGTCCATTAAACGTGGTTTTAAAACACAAAGAAATCTCTTCACGAGAAAATTTGCTGAAAATGAATCTGTCACTCGTACAAGTTACAAAACAGTGCATAAGATGGCAGAACGAGGAAAGCCGTCTACTGATGGCAACTTCATCAAAGAGTGTATGATCGAAGCAGCAAATGACTTGTGTCCTGAGAAAGCCGATTTGTTTGGAACTATCAGCCTTTCGGCAAGTTAAGTTGTGCGGAGAACAGAAAAACTTGGCGAGAACATAGTGCTACAGATATGCGAGAAAGCTAGGAACTTGTGGTGGTATTCTCTGGCGCTGGATGAGTCTACTGACCTCTCGAGTATGTCACAACTTCTCGTGTTCATTCGTGGTGTCAATTTGGACTTTCAGCTAACGGAAGAGTTGGCGTCCGTTTGCAGCATACATGGAACAACAACTGGGAAATACATTTTCGTGGAAGTGCAAACAATTTTGCAAGACTATAACCTTCAGTGGAATCAGCTTCGAGGTGTTACAGTTGGTGGAGGAAAAAAACATGGCTGGAGTGAGGAAGGGTCTGGTGGGGCGGATCCAGACTCAGTTGGAAGATTTGCACATCCCGGGCGCTCTGTTTATACACTGTGTCGGATTCTCACCCATAGGTTGCAACGCGTCGTCTGTACCAACGCCAGACAATTGCAGCCATACTCAACTCTGAGCAGTGTTAAACACGCTAGCTACAACGCGGCGTCTTCGACGGCGCCTGAGAAGTCCAGCCAGGCTCAAGTCTGAGCGACGCTAAGCCGTTGTTGGTCAGTCAGGAGACAGCGTGGAATGTGTGTAGCACGCAAGGGGACTCCACCCCGACTGACGCGAATGCTGAACGGCTGGTCAGACAGGCCTTGGGAGAGCGTAGAGGACAGACGTTTGAATGCGGTGTGCTTTGAATTATATGTTTGAGCGTGATTCGAGAGCTAGCCTGTAAGAGTGTAAGTGTATTGCTGTATTGATGTATTGCTGTATTGATTGATTGCATGTCTTGATTGTAATGATGAATTGTGATTGCGCGAGATATGCATTAATTGTGAAACTCGAGATGCGCAAATAAAGTGTTTGCATTGTGTCACATTGAGTTATTAAGTGACAATATGTGTTATCTCACTTGTCAGCCAACGAGCCAGAGTCTTGCTACCGCAAGATCCTGACACACTGCATCATACATCAGCAAGTAATCCCTGGGAAGACTTAGATATTGAGTGGTTATTAAAACCAATCGTTTCTGCTGTGAACTTCATTTGGGAACATGCACTCAATCACCGTCAGTTCCAGGTTTTTCTTGAAGAAATTGATTCTGACTTATGTGACTTGCCTTATCACACATCAGTCAGATGGCTCAGCTGCGGTAAAGTCCTGCTTCGTTTATACAAGCTCCGAAACGAAATAGATGTTCTCCTCACTGAAAAAGATAGAGCTGATTCACAGCTGTCAGATCCTACCTGGCTGTCAAAGTTGTCATTTTTGGTGGATATGAATGAACTGAACTTGAAACTTCAGGGAAACGTTTACTTCGTCTGTGATCTCTACAGAACCATTAGAGGATTTCGGAGAAAGCTGTCATTGTTGGAAGCACAACTGGAAGGAGAAAACCTTCCTAATTTTCACTGTTTCAAAGAGTTTGGAAAGATTTTCAGATCTTGACAGAATTGAGAGTGACATTCTTCTGTTCCAGAATCCGTTTGATTGTAACCTTGATGATGTTCCAGTCGAACTACAGTTGGACTCGCTCATTGATTTGCAAGCAAATGACTTGTTGAAAGAGAAGCACAGAGAAGCAAAACTTGTTGAATTGTACCGCTGCTTACCTGATGTTGAGTCTCCGAAACTTAAGAAATTTTTCGCTGGTATGGCATTAGTGTTTGGAACAACCTATGTCTGTGAGAAAACATTTTCAAAAATGAAGTATGTGAAGTCACCACATCGAACGAAATTGAATGACGAACATTTGAAAGCAATTCTATTGATTGGATGCAGCAATTCCAAACCAAACATTGATGGTATTTTGAAAGCCACACGTCAGTTTCACAAATCTCTCTAACCTCTTTTGCTGCTTAGTTTGTGAGATACGGATATGTGTACATTAGGTCTGATGTAACTATCTTTTTGCTAACGTCGCCTTCTTTGTTAACTTTGTTTAGTAAATAAATATGTTGGTTATCTTTGTTGTTTGTGCATTGCACACCCTTCCCATGATTAACTTAGTTTTTCGTCTTTTTTTCAAGAGCTTTCGTTCTAGCTTGCAATTATTGTTAAAGTTAGTTGCATATCCTTTACAGTACGTTTGCAGTCAACACCAGAATTGTTTGCTGTTGTTGATGTCTTGGCAAGTTTACGTTCAGTAGTTTACCATTGCTTTCTGAACGACAGCCACCCATAACATAGCGTAAAAACCAGCACAACGTTGTCTGCTGCCAAATCGCGCGCAGCTGTGTTTCGAACGCGGGTATAGTGGATAACAAACCGGCGCAAGTATTGTACAGAATGACTATCCGGCCCGCGCTCGTCATTTTCTCAGTAATCCGGCCCGCCGTGAAAAAAGTTTGGTGACCCCTGGTCTAGGCTCAAGGATAAAGCAAGCGAGCATAACTGACAGCAAGACGGACCACCCGTGGGAAAGGGATCTTTCTGTAACTGCTCTATAATCTTGCTCCTGTGACAATCTCAAACAACTTGCCATATGTCATCTATTTTTGTATGTGTGTACCAAGCAACGTATTGTGTGTTATATTTTATACATTTGGTCTGAAGATGCTAAGGAAAAGTGGCCAGATATATTAACATCATCACAATCAACATGGCTTTTACGTTTATAGCTCTTTATAGATCTAGGTCCAGGATGTTGTGGATCTATTCTATTGATGACATTCCTTCATGCTGTCACTTAGAATATCAAGCTTCTATTTAACATGCATAAAAGGACATCATGTTTCCACAGAATGTGTTTTCTTTTACATCTTTGAAAATAATTCATATTTTCCCCCCAATCGGCCGGCGTGGCACTGATCCCATCACCCGCCAAGTGCCGACTAGTATACAAATATGGGTCATGTGCCGGATGTGTCTTGGGGGTGTAACAGCGTCCTTGACTTACTATTTACTTATGCTTTCCTCCATTATGCTTGTTGGTCTTAGACTCATGTTTTTAAACCATCTTGAACTGAATAAGTTAATGAGTTTATCAGGGGCGCACACCGAGGCCTGAATACCACCCCAACGCGCAAACCTTTATTGTCGTTCATTGTCAAATACAACAATCACACACTAATTTAGTCAAGTCTATCAATCAATCAATCAATCAATCATGTGCCATGCCGGAAAGCGTGGGCGGTCATGATTCGCCATTTCACTCGATCACCAGAGTGGTGGATCAGCTCAGTGTTCCTGTCTCGTCCATGCCATGTGGCCAAGCCATCCAGGTATTTTCCTCTCGGTCTTCCTCTTGGTCTGTTCCCTTCGATCTTGCCAGCTGTCACTAAGTTCTCCAGTCCATTTCTTCTCATAACATGTCCAAAAAATTGTGACTGTCTACGTCTAATTTCTCTAATCAATCTACGATTTTCATTTGTCTCTTGTAGTACTTGGTCATTGGTTTTTCTATCTGTCCATGGTATTCTTTGCATTTTCCTCAGAAACCACATTTCTGCAGCCATCAGATGTTTTTCAGCTTGACTGCACATTGTCCAAGTTTCACATCCATACAAAAGAACAGGCTCTATGTATCCCCTCAACGCTCTTTTTCTCGTTTCAATTGACATCATTTTATTGGTCAGAATGTTTTTCATCTTGCTAAAGGCTACTTTCGCAATGGCGATTCTTGTTCTAATCTCTTCAAGGCATCTGCCATCAGATGTTATGACTGTTCCGAGATAATTGAACCGATTCACTTGTTGAAGAATATTCCCATTTACTTGTATATTACATTGTGGTACTTCGTTCTTCCTAGTGACGACCATAACCTGTGTCTTCCTACAATTTAATTCCAACCCCAGCTGCTCACTGTGTACAACCACAGCGTCTACTAATTGTTGCAGATCCTGTGCATTGTCTGCAATCAATACTGTATCATCTGCATATCTAATGTTATTTATGTTTCGTCCTCCAATGCTGATTCCATTTAGGTCTTCTACATTTCTGAAAATATTTTCACTGTATAGGGAAAAAAAGATCTGGAGACATTACACATCCCTGCCTAACACCTCTCTTAATAGGTTGGTATTGTCCTACTTCATTATCAATTCTTATGGCAGCTTGTTGTTTCCAATATATGTTTTTTATAAGTCTAATGTCTTTCCCATCAATTTGTAGATCTGCAAGCATATCCACAATGTTGACATGTCTAACTCTATCAAAAGCCTTTGTGTAGTCAATAAAGCAAAGATGTATATCCTTGTTTACTTCTAAAGCACGTTCAATAACTGTTCGCAGTCAAGTCTATGTGAGGTAGAAATTAACATCCGTTGGAGTTAAAGCGTTATTAACGAGCCTATCTGATTGGCAGGTCTGGACCGGAGACAGATTTGCTGTCATGAAAATCACATTTGTCACAAATAATTGCACAGACAATGAGCTACGATGACAGCAGACGATTAAAGTTATCTGGCACTCGTCTGTTTGCAGTTTTGCCAGAACAGGCCTTATCGTAAGCCTGAAATGGAACATGACAGTAGATGAGGGTCGCTGCGTCTCGCGGGAAGGAGACAATTACGAGCGGCTGACGATCAATACTGTGTGATAAGGAAGAAGACGCGGGATAATAAATCATCAAAGATTACCAAGGAGATGTTGGATGTTACACCCCCAGCAAAGAATTGGAAAGGATAAAGTATAGGTCAGCTTCCTTTGTATAGTCCATGCCGCCTGGCATTGGTGATCATGTCTGTCTACAACCCTGTGTCTCGTATAGTGCCAGTCATTTCTGATACAGATATTCCACCACGCCATGAGTCAAACTGTTCAGTATCTTCTCTCTTTGTTACCCCACCATCGCTTCCCTTGCAACTTCCTAGTTGTGACGACATACCCCAGCTGTTCCCTTCTTATGACATGCCCACAAATGTTGACTGTCGTCTTCCGATGCGAAGGTCAGTTGTACAAAATTATAGTTATCTAGAGATTCTGAGTAAAGTATCACATGTGTCAGTTAATTCTACTTGGATATTTCTATTTCACATGGTTCAACAATATTATTTACATATTGAGCACAACCCACTACTGGCAATGCTGATCCTATTCTGGTATGTACCTAAAGCCTATCCACGTCAATGTGGAAGCACTAGACTCGAGTTTCGCTTTCGTTTGAGCTCGTCAGTAGTGCATATCCTTGACCGGACCCGGAAACAAACCCCGGATCACTGGCGTGTGAAGCGTGTGTGTAACCACGCGGCACACGCTGGACACGGCCAAATTATCATAACAGAATATTACAACGTCACCCTTCGTAGGCTGTAGCTCAAGACTTGCCCGATCGCCGCGACTGACGTCCGTCAATCGATGTGGACCCGAAAGATCAAGTCTTCTCACTGGCAATAATCAATATGTTTTCTTTCAAACTTGCAGTTTTAAGAATATCGAGACACATAATTATTTTAAAGCAAGTTCTATTTTCACATCCCTTCAAAACTAAAATTGTTAGATATAGAAGGTAATCATATACAACATTATGCAAACAGACGGAATGTAGAGCAACAATGAGTGTTCTTGGCGGAATTCTGTTTCCGTTTTCTTCTTCCCTTCAGCATAGACCACCCTACCACCAACGTTTTAGTTCTCTCGGCTATCGCATCCTCATGCCTGTGTTATGCCACCGCGATAATAGCACAAATGTTGGTGTTGTTAATAAGTAACACGGTTTTGTTAAAATGATGTTCTCTTCAAACTATCCGGCTTCCTATCTTGACAAAATATTCACATCGAATTTTATAATAACATTTCTAAATTATATAACAATGTTGCAAAACAATATTTGTGTGTGTGTGTGTGTGTGTGTGTGTGTGTGTGTGTGTGTATTAAAATGGAATCAGCATTGGAGGACGAAACATCAATAACATTAGATATGCAGATGATACAGTATTGATTGCAGACAATGCGCAGGATCTGCAACAATTAGTAGATGCGGTTGTTGTACACAGTGAGCAGCTGGGGTTAGAATTAAATTGTAAAAAGACACAAGTTATGGTCGTCACTAGGAGAACGAAGTACCACAATGTAATATACAAGTAAATGGGAATATTCTTCAACAAGTGAATCTGTACAATTATCTGGGAACAGTCTTAACATCTAATGAGAGATGCCTTGAAGAGATTAGAACAAGAATCGCCATGGCGAAAGTAGCCTTTAGCAAGATGAAAAACATTCTGACCAATAAAAAGATGTCAATTGAAACGAGAAAAAGAGTGTTGAGGGGATACATAGAGCCTGCATTTTTGTACGGATGTGAAACTTCAACAACATGCAGTCAAGCTAAAAAAAACATCTAATGGCTGCAGAAATGTGGTTTCTGAGGAAAATGAAAAGAATACCATGGAAAGATAGAAAAACCAATGACCAAGTACTACAGGAGACAAATGAAACTCGTAAACTGATTAGAGAAATTAGACGTAGACAGTCAAAAGTTTTTTGGACATGTTATGAGAAGAAATGGATTGGAGAACCTAGTGACAACTGGCAAGATCGAAGGGAGCAGACCAAAAATTAATAGAATAGTTGTTTAATGTATCGGAAACATGTAAAAACAAGATCTAAATCAAATTAATTTGTTTCAAAGATAGGTTTGTATACAAAAATACGGCTGACACACTGGATGACTTAGCAACATTACTTCGGCACAACACCGCAGAAATGTTGCCGACCGGTGCTTTAGACAACAAAGCGATTTTCGAGCTATATTATTTACGAGAAATAGTTTTATTCGATCTATTCCATACATTGTTCATTAGTGGCTTTGAGGATGTCAACTATTAACAGGAACCTTAGGAATCTACGACTTCAAACTTATCAGAGGTTTGCTAACATTAACCTATCTCCCAAGAGTGGGCATAAAATAAAGCTATCCACAATACATCGGTTTAATCACATCTCGTCAACTCCAGCCGACCAACAAAAAAATCGCTATCTATATAATGTATTGAATTATATAACGTTACCATTTGGCAACAATTATCATCATTAGTTATGCCATTAAGTTTACGAGAACCGAATGAGAAACACGTTAATAAACAAAACAATTTGCAAATTGTTTACCTGGCTGGTTGGTAGTAAAAGTTTAATGTAAAGGACCGTTGTCACGTCATGAGGCTGTTTGTGTATGTAACGCTCTGCCCATATTTGGATAGGTCAATCGGGACTCCGTGAATTATGTTGTCAATACCACACTGGCCGTTTTTACTAACCAGAACATTGTAAGATATCCATTTCAGACTGGATCGATTTGGGGGCCGGGGTGAAGTAAAAAAATACCATTCTCAGTGGGAATTCCCTGGCACATGATTACTAGACTAGCAGACGAGAGTTATATCCATTGCGCCTCATAATGTCTTTAGTACTGGATTAATAAAGGTAAACTAAGAACCAAATTACAGTTTACTGGAAAACATAAATATGATGTTTTCTAATGAATCACAAAGGGTAAACAATAGCCAATTCCCATGCACTACGATAAGCTGGCAAGTATGGAGTTAGATTCATATATGCCATCTATAGGGTGAATGTGGATAGCAAGGGGAAACTACCATACTATGGACACCAAATATTTGAAGCCGACTAAAAAATCTCAAGCGTCTGATAGTGAGTCATCCCGCCAGGTAATGAACACGAATTATGAAACAGACCTATAACAAAGCGTGTACGGGTAATAGACTTTATGGCAATACACTTAAGGGACTTAAGAAGAAATTGAGGGCGCGAAGCGGGTAAAAATTGCAAGAGATAAAGAGGCTTTTCTGCGCTCCATGATAAGAGCGATCTTGAAAGAACCTGCTAAATGTAATGCTTGAATGAAAAGTCTTAGAAACTCGTTTTTCAAGATAAATACTGCCATTGTACAAGATCTGTGCATAGAAGAAAACTGACCCAATAACACAATTCTGTCTGGAAAACTAAAATAGTTTGAGCACACCAAACATCACAGTGATTTAGGAAGGACAGTAATGAAGGGCACGGTTCTTGGAAGATAACTAAGGATCGGGCAACCAGACGGGGAACACATGAATTCAAAGGGGTGGATATGCTTGAAGCAGGGAAATGGCCCACGATCGAGCATCTTTTTAGAGGGATCTAGTGAGAGAGACGTTCTGCAAAAGCTTGCTACATGGTGATTATTCATATGTATGGAGTAATTATAGTCATAATGTGTAAGTAGTTCTCCAATGGTTAAGGACCAGCCAAAACAACTTTATGCTGCAGGAATACAGAAGCTCGGGAATCGTAAATGTAGATTTATTACTTGATTCACGGTTTCATTCATAATGGAAATTGCGAAAGCAATGTTTGGAGACCATTCTAGTGAGGGTAAGTCTGTCACAGAAGTCACGCTCGATCGGAAAAAAATGAGTTATAGTGACAGGTGATTGCGTCGAAAAAAGTACAGGCATTTTATAGTTAATCGCTTATAGTTAGTTATCCAGAGATCACATTTGTCCGGATACTTACTGAACGACCCTCGTATATTCTTAATCATTTCTTCTTTTGAAGTTTTCCTGCCAATAACATCCCATCTACTCATTCACAATCTGATTTTAAAATTTATATTGGTGAACACAATGTGTTCGTTTAATGTTTAATTCCCTTTCATTTATATCAGCACAATTAACATAAACAGGTTACGTAAATAAAAATTGTCTACTGACTGACCTTTGCGGTGAAATTGTTAATTCAGTACGACAATGACAATATTACGATTTGCGAGGGGAAAGGGGGGGGGGGGGGGCTTCAAATGACAACCTTGCATTTTTGTTTTGGGCGAAATTGTTCTGAAATAGTACAAAAGAAAAAAAAGTACTAAAAGAACACAAGTATCATTTTTCTGATGTAGTCATCAGTGCGTTCAATGCAAGTCATTCACCGCCGATAAAGTGCTTAGATTCATGAAGAAAAAAATACTCTTGGTCGTGTGTGTAACCTCTCTGGAGTCACTACTCGGCGTGACTGACCCGGTCGTGAACAGTCTGTCACAGAAGTCAGGCCGTTTTGAAACTTCCTACTCTACTCATACAAGTGCTGGACTGACTGGCATGCTTCGCCATACTGAACCTTCATTCGCCGATGAACTTTTATAGATTTCACTCCTTCACAGATAAAAAAAAAAAGCAGAACACTCCTTTTCTTTGGTGTATGTCACAAGTGGGGTGGCCATCTTTAAACTGTCCTTATGACGATAGCATGTTCGTCTGCACTGTGATGTCACGTGCTTAACACTTTGACATCCTTAACAAAAATATTGATAGGTTTCTAGACAATGGCATATTTATTGTAATCTCTATCACACATTTACAGTTTTCATTTCAAGCCCCCTCGTATGAGTCATGTAGTCCGAAGCAGGCAACCATTTTGCATAACTTACAGCCCACCCAGCATTTTCGTGCTCTGTTGTCCTCGATCTTTCACACCCTCCAGCCTTTCCCGTTGTCGTAACTTACTCCAGTCACTCTCTAATAACTATTCCACTTCTTCTTGTGGTCCCTTGTCTAGAGCAGACATTGGCAATCATGAACCCTCAATAATCTTTGTCATTTACAATTTTGATGAATTCTGTAGTTTATATATTTCAATTGTTAGCAGCAGTTGTTGAAGATTTCCATAAATGAGTACATCTTTCCCTGTCTTTCTCTGCTCTCTTGCCTAGTATGTCCTCACACAAGACTAATTTCTCTGCTCTCTTGTCCTAATATGTTCTCACACAAGACTAATTTCTCTGTTCTCTTGTCTAATATGTTCTCACACAAGACTAATTTCTCTGTTCTCTTGTCTAATATGTTCTCACACAAGACTAATTTCTCTGTTCTCTTGTCTAATATGTTCTCACACAAGACTAATTTCTCTGTTCTCTTGTCTAATATGTTCTCACACAAGACTAATTTCTCTGTTCTCTTGTCTAGTATGTCCTCACACAAGACTAATTTCTCTGTTCTCTTGTCTAATATGTTCTCACACAAGACTAATTTCTCTGTTCTCTTGCCTAGTATGTTCTCACACAAGACTAATTTCTCTGTTCTCTTGTCTAGTATGTCCTCACACAAGACTAATTTCTCTGTTCTCTTGTCTAGTATGTCCTCACACAAGACTAATTTCTCTGTTCTCTTGTCTAATATGGTCTCACACAAGACTAATTTCTCTGTTCTCTTGTCTAGTATGTCCTCACACAAGACTAATTTCTCTGTTCTCTTGTCTAGTATGTCCTCACACAAGACTAATTTCTCTGTTCTCTTGTCTAATATGTTCTCACACAAGACTAATTTCTCTGTTCTCTTGTCTAATATGTTCTCACACAAGACTAATTTCTCTGTTCTCTTGTCTAATATGTTCTCACACAAGACTAATTTCTCTGTTCTCTTGTCTAATATGTTCTCACACAAGATTAATTTCTCTGTTCTCTTGTCTAGTATGTCCTCACACAAGACTAATTTCTCTGTTCTCGTGCCTAGTATGTTCTCACACAAGACTAATTTCTCTGTTCTCGTGCCTAGTATGTTCTCATACAAGACTAATTTCTCTGTTCTCTTGTCTAGTATGTCCTCACACAAGACTAATTTCTCTGTTCTCGTGCCTAGTATGTTCTCACACAAGACTAATTTCTCTGTTCTCTTGTCTAATATGTCCTCACATAAGACTAATTTCTCTGTTCTCTTGTCTAATATGTTCTCACATAAGACTAATTTCTCTGTTCTCTTGTCTAATATGTTCTCACATAAGACTAATTTCTCTGCTCTCTTGCCTAGTATGTTCTCACACAGGACTAATTTCTCTGCTCTCTGGCCTAGTATGTCCTCACACAAGACTAATTTCTCTGTTCTCTTGTCTAATATGGTCTCACACAAGACTAATTTCTCTGTTCTCTTGTCTAGTATGTCCTCACACAAGACTAATTTCTCTGTTCTCTTGTCTAATATGTTCTCACACAAGACTAATTTCTCTGTTCTCTTGTCTAGTATGTCCTCACATAAGACTAATTTCTCTGTTCTCTTGTCTAATATGTTCTCACACAAGACTAATTTCTCTGTTCTCTTGTCTAATATGTTCTCACACAAGACTAATTTCTCTGTTCTCTTGTCTAATATGTCCTCACACAAGACTAATTTCTCTGTTCTCGTGCCTAGTATGTTCTCACACAAGACTAATTTCTCTGTTCTCGTGCCTAGTATGTTCTCACACAAGACTAATTTCTCTGTTCTCTTGTCTAGTATGTCCTCATACAAGACTAATTTCTCTGTTCTCGAGCCTAGTATGTTCTCACACAAGACTAATTTCTCTGTTATCGTGCCTAGTATGTTCTCACACAAGACTAATTTCTCTGTTCTCTTGTCTAGTATGTCCTCACACAAGACTAATTTCTCTGTTCTCTGGCCTGGTTTGTTCTCGCACAAGTCTAATTTCTCTATATGTCTTCAGTTGATATGTCTAGGGATCTTTCTTTTGGCGTAGTGCCTAGGCAATAGCCTGCCGACCCCGAGGTCGTAAGTTCAATCTGTAGCTAGGTGAATTCGGATTTATCAGAAGTCGATCTAGGCTGAAATAGGTACCAATAATGTCTTGGAAAGTAAAGGTGGCCGGTGTGATGCTAGTCTCATCAGCCATCGAGTCCCGATTGGTCTATAAGAGTATGGGTCTCGAACTGGACGTCTGATGCGTCTTAAAGAGTGAAAAGCTTTCTTTACTTTGACATTACTATTGATATGTCCCATTCATTTCATTGTTTCATCCATTATTATTTAGAGATGTGATCTAGCTATACATGCAACATTCAATACGTCAGCATGTTTTTTTTTTTTGGTCTTCTCAGGTCACGATATTCTCACAATCTTCTCAAAAACAACATCTCCAGTTTCTTCAATATTTCATTACTCATTGTGAAAAATTGGAATCCCCAGTGAACAAACACTCTTTTAATTCATGATCATGTAGCCGGTCCTGTGCAGAACATGGCTCTCCCCACGGACAGCTCACAAGATTCTCAGATCCTGTGCTATAGTCTGTTTACTTTTGTCTGCCCCAATATAAAATTCCATATCTCAGTAACCAACTGAGGGAAAAATGATGAGATTTAGCATATAACCTTATCATTATGTCCACCCAACAAAAAATGTTTGTTTTGAGATTGTACAGCAGATTTCAAAGTTTGTTTATATGCGGTATATAATTTACGGGTCAAAGATGAAGTGCACATTATTAAATGTATTACGTCTTCACACGGAAACATTAGCGTTGAATAGTTAATTTTCTCGTGGGACATGGGATTGGCCTTATTACAAGAGTCTCGCGTAGTGGAAAGGGTAATTACTGTAAAACAAGTTTGTTAGCGAGAAACCACTAGCTTTTCACCAAAACATCAAAGAAATGTCGCAGCTTTCCATGATTTAAGTTGCTTTTTGACCTATAAACGGCATATTCCTTGGGTGGGGGTAAATATAAGACGGCAGGAAAAATTTCATAACAATGCAACAGACACTTTTCAAAATAACTGATAGTGAATGAAGGTATTCATTTCTGGACAGACTATAGTTCACCTGCAGCATTCATTGTCCCGCCCACGATGTCTCCAGTTTTCTGTGTTTCTCTTCGCGCTGGACAACCCCTGACTCTGCTACCAGATACGACGCCCGCTTTTCACTGCTACTGGGAAACCACTGTTATTTGGAATATGACCAAAGTTGTTTAGTTTCCCAAACATGATACTGATTAAGAGCCAGTTTTTTCAATGCTTACTTCGTGTAGATACTTAGAAGTGTTTCTTCTTCCCGGTTCTTGATTTTTAAACAATGTTTCTTAACACTTGAGCTCAGAAGACCCTGTTTTCATCTTCATTACCTCCACAGTTCAAAGAGACTGCATTGGCCTGGCTCAAGAGCGCACTGTCCTACACGGCAAGGTACTATTGGCAGTAGATGATAGATTGACAGTGATAGCCAAATTGTCCATGACTTACATGCGAACTGTACCACATGACAGATGAATATCTTCACGTATTGTACTTTGTTTGCCTGTGTTCTGTCACAGGTTCTAAATGCTGGTTAATCCTACATTGAAATGGTCAGCCTATGGCTGGCTGCTTTTGAAGTCACCATTATCGCTGATTATGTAAGCAAGATATTCCAAGAGATATTCCAAGTTTGTGACATTTTCAGTTTCTTCATTTCTGACTGTGATGTTTTGGTTGGCATGCAATTTTGTCTCTGTGACAACAATCCCTTTAAAATTAATATTCGAATTGTGGCTGATTAGATCAGAGGATTAACCTGAGGCTGGGATGGGCCCTAATTCTAATTCAGAGGCTTTATGGGATAAGGATCGTTGGAAAAAAGAATAGAATGATTTTGTCTTAAGATATTATTTAAAAGTTTGTCGTTGTTTAAAGTTTTGAATAAGATTCTGCTCTTTGATGTCTTTTGACCGATAGGATTAAGTCACATAATCCCTGAGCACTCTTCTAATTGCATGATTAAAATGAGGAGTGTTTGTTTCTGATTTGATTAATACTCTGCCTTTATTAGTTTAACCTCCCGTAGCTCATTCGACAGATGCAAGATGTTCAGCTGTGTGACCACATCATCCTTACAATGTCGCGGTCACCAGAGGAAGTTTACGCATCATGGTGTTTCACCTCTCGGTCATGCTGACCTTTGTTTTGCGTGAATTTCTCAATGTTATGAGCGTTGGCCGTTCAAAAAGCAGTGACAAACTACTGAACGTAGAATGTCCTAAAATATCACAAACAGGCAATCAATGCCAGGGTTGATTGCGACATACATAAAGACATGCAGCTAACTTGTATTTATTGTTTGCGGAAGTTTGTTTCGTTGTGAGGGTGTTGTCCATCATCGCTGGTATACAGTTGCAAGATCGTACCGATGTTATTAACGCCCCAGTGAATCCACTTCGTTGTCCAGACAGATAGACTTTACAGTTATAAAAGGCACGGCCGGACTCAAGAGACACATCGGGAGCATAAGGAACCTAGTCAACCATCACAGAACTGGATCTATCAGCCGCCGGACGCTGATGCACATTTTGGGAGGTAAGGACGGCGGGGAGGTGGACGGCGGGGAGAAAGGATCTGAGCACAAATGAACTTGCGCGGAGTGCAAGGATGATACCTTAACATATACCTACCTACCTACCTACCTACCTACCTACCTACCAACCTACCTAACTACCTACCTACCTAACTATCTACCTATCCACGTTCCTACTTACCTACCTACCTGCTTGACTGACTGACTGACAAACCGACCAACCAGCCAAGCAACCAACCAAAATTTGTAAGAGTCTGTATTTCACAGCGACATGAAAGTTTGTTGACTAAGATGACATTTTCCTAGTCTCATTTGTCTGCCCTGTAATGTTTCTGTTAATGCCATCTCCACAATTTGTTATTGTGGCGCTTTAGGTCAGTGAAATGACTTCATATGTCAGACAGTAATATTTGTTTTATGTCTGTACGTCTTCGTGTATGGATGGGTGTGTGTGTGTGTGTGTGTGTGTGTGTGTGTGTGTGTGAGAGAGAGAGAGAGAGAGAGAGAGAGAGAGAGAGAGAGAGAGAGAGAGAGAGAGAGAGAGAGAGAGAGAGCATATATTCAGAGTGCGGTATTTTTGACGCTAGCCTAAAATGACAAATCGTGGATTCAGTGTCTCAGAGTTGATGACTCGAGAATGAACACATGTTTGTGTGTGTGTGTGTGTGTGTGTGTGTGTGTGTGTGTGTGTGTGTGTGTGTGTGTGTGTGTATGTGTGTATGTGTGTGTGTTGGGTGGGGTTATGCCGAGTCAATTATCCAACCATTAACATATTAATCACTGTTTGACATATTCGGCCTTGCAGTATATTTTCTCCCGCATAATATAACCTCCATACCGCTCAGTCGTGTCTCCACCTTACCGAAGTAGAGGGGTTTAAGTGTTCCAGTGACCCCAAGAGCTATATGCGACGGTAGCGCAGCTACTAGTAGGGTCTCCCATGTCGGACAGGTCAAGGGTTACGAACAAGTCGAAAATGCTTGTCGAAGTCGGATGTACTGAGCCACAGGCTTTACAAAACAGTGCAACGTAACTAAATCAATCCATGATGCCAGACATCAAAATAAATCAGAATGGTGCTAATCCCGTAACATCCTGCCAGTCGGTGATAGTGCCGGGCCCCCTGCCTCGAGGGGTCCACCCATGCTACTGGCGTTCACCTTTCCCTGTGCCGTGGAGTTAAGGCACCATCGGACAGGGTAAGAGCTTTTGACCAAACACCCCGGACACTCAAAATATTACAGTGGAATGCTACTGACAAGAAAGTCCCAATAACAAATCGTCTTCATAGAGATAGAATATATGTGGCATGCATTAAAAAAACGCACTTCAACGCCCATCACATATTCTCAGTCAGAGGATATCAGGCCACAAATTTCGACCGCGAAGGACACAAAGGAGGAGTTCTAATACTTACACGAAATACAGTACCTTGCAGTGAAGTATCTGTGAATTTTAATTCATGATCATGTAGCCGGTCCTGTGCAGAACATGGCTCTCACCACGGTCTGCTCACAAGATTCTCAGATCCTGTGCTATAGTCTGTTTACTTTTGTCTGCCTCGATATAAAATTCCATATCTCAGTAACCAACTGAGGGAAAAATGATGAGATTTAGCATATAACCTTATCATTATGTCCACCCAACAAAAAATGTTTGTTTTTGAGATTGTACAGCAGATTTCAAAGTTTGTTTATTTGCGGTATATAATTTACGGGTCAAAGATGAAGTGCACATTATTAAATGTATTACGTCTTCACACGGAAACATTAGCGTTGAATAGTTAATTTTCTCGTGGGACATGGGATTGGCCTTATTACAAGAGTCTCGCGTAGTGGAAAGGGTTATTACTGTAAAACAAGTTTGTTAGCGAGAAACCACTAGCTTTTCACCAAAACATCAAAGAAATGTCGCAGCTTTCCATGATTTAAGTTGCTTTTTGACCTATAAACGGCATATTCCTTGGGTGGGGGTAAATATAAGACGGCAGGAAAAATTTCATAACAATGCAACAGACACTTTTCAAAATAACTGATAGTGAATGAAGGTATTCATTTCTGGACAGACTATAGTTCACCTGCAGCATTCATTGTCCCGCCAACGATGTCTCCAGTTTTATGTGTTTCTCTTCGCGCTGGACAACCCCTGACTCTGCTACCAGATACGACGCCCGCTTTTCACTGCTACTGGGAAACCACTGTTATTTGGAATATGACCAAAGTTGTTTAGTTTCCCAAACATGATACTGATTAAGAGCCAGTTTTTTCAATGCTTACTTCGTGTAGATACTTAGAAGTGTTTCTTCTTCCCGGTTCTTGATTTTTAAACAATGTTTCTTAACACTTGAGCTCAGAAGACCCTGTTTTCATCTTCATTACCTCCACAGTTCAAAGAGACTGCATTGGCCTGGCTCAAGAGCGCACTGTCCTACACGGCAAGGTACTATTGGCAGTAGATGATAGATTGACAGTGATAGCCAAATTGTCCATGACTCACATGAGAACTGTGCCACATGACAGATGAATGTCTTCACGTATTGTACTTTGTTTGGCTGTGTTCTGTCATAGGTTCTAAATGCTGGTTAATCCTACATTGAAATGGTCAGCCTATGGCTGGCTGCTTTTGAAGTCACCATTATCGCTGATTATGTAAGCAAGATATTCCAAGTTTGTGACATTTTCAGTTTCTTCATTTCTGACTGTGATGTTTTGGTTGGCATGCAATTTTGTCTCTGTGACAACAATCCCTTTAAAATTAATATTCGAATTGTGGCTGATTAGATCAGAGGATTAACCTGAGGCTGGGATGGGCCCTAATTCTAATTCTGAGGCTTTATGGGATAGGGATCGTTGGAAAAAAGAATAGAATGATTTTGTCTTAAGATATTATTTAAAAGTTTGTCGTTGTTTAAAGTTTTGAATAAGATTCTGCTCTTTGATGTCTTTTTGACCGATAGGATTAAGTCACATAATCCCTGAGCACTCTTCTAATTGCATGATTAAAATGAGGAGTGTTTGTTTCTGATTTGATTAATACTCTGCCTTTATTAGTTTAACCTCCCGTAGCTCATTCGACAGATGCAAGATGTTCAGCTGTGTGACATCATCCTTACAATGTCGCGGTCACCAGAGGAAGTTTACGCATCATGGTGTTTCACCTCTCGGTCATGCTGACCTTTGTTTTGCGTGATTTTCTCAATGTTATGAGCGTTGGCCGTTCAAAAAGCAGTGACAAACTACTGAACGTAGAATGTCCTAAAATATCACAAACAGGCAATCAATGCCAGGGTTGATTGCGACATACATAAAGACATGCAGCTAACTTGTATTTATTGTTTGCGGAAGTTTGTTTCGTTGTGAGGGTGTTGTCCATCATCGCTGGTATACAGTTGCAAGATCGTACCGATGTTATTAACGCCCCAGTGAATCCACTTCGTTGTCCAGACAGATAGACTTTACAGTTATAAAAGGCACGGCCGGACTCAAGAGACACATCGGGAGCATAAGGAACCTAGTCAACCATCACAGAACTGGATCTATCAGCCGCCGGACGCTGATGCACATTTTGGGAGGTAAGGACGGCGGGGAGAAAGGATCTGAGCACAAATGAACTTGCGCGGAGTGCAAGGATGATACCTTAACATATACCTACCTACCTACCTACCTACCTACCTACCTACCAACCTACCTAACTACCTACCTACCTAACTATCTACCTATCCACGTTCCTACTTACCTACCTACCTGCTTGACTGACTGACTGACAAACCGACCAACCAGCCAAGCAACCAACCAAAATTTGTAAGAGTCTGTATTTCACAGCGACATGAACGTTTGTTGACTAAGATGACATTTTCCTAGTCTCATTTGTCTGCCCTGTAATGTTTCTGTTAATGCCATCTCCACAATTTGTTATTGTGGCGCTTTAGGTCAGTGAAATGACTTCATATGTCAGACAGTAATATTTGTTTTATGTCTGTACGTCTTCGTGTATGGATGGGTGTGTGTGTGTGTGTGTGTGTGTGTGTGTGTGTGTGTGTGTGTGTGAGAGAGAGAGAGAGAGAGAGAGAGAGAGAGAGAGAGAGAGAGAGAGAGAGAGAGAGAGAGAGCATATATTCAGAGTGCGGTATTTTTGACGCTAGCCTAAAATGACAAATCGTGGATTCAGTGTCTCAGAGTTGATGACTCGAGAATGAACACATGTTTGTGTGTGTGTGTGTGTGTGTGTGTGTGTGTGTGTGTGTGTGTGTGTATGTGTATGTGTGTGTGTTGGGTGGGGTTATGCCGAGTCAATTATCCAACCATTAACATATTAATCACTGTTTGACATATTCGGCCTTGCAGTATATTTTCTCCTGCATAATATAACCTCCATACCGCTCAGTCGTGTCTCCACCTTACCGAAGTAGAGGGGTTTAAGTGTTCCAGTGACCCCAAGAGCTATATGCGACGGTAGCGCAGCTACTAGTAGGGTCTCCCATGTCGGACAGGTCAAGGGATACGAACACGTCGAAAATGCTTGTCGAAGTCGGATGTACTGAGCCACAGGCTTTGCAAAACAGTGCAACGTAACTAAATCAATCCATGATGCCAGACATCAAAATAAATCAGAATGGTGCTAATCCCGTAACATACTGCCAGTCGGTGATAGTGCCGGGCTCCCTGCCTCGAGGGGTCCACCCATGCTACTGGCGGTCACCTTTCCCTGTGCCGTGGAGTTAAGGCACCATCGGACAGGGTAAGAGCTTTTGACCAAACACCCCGGACACTCAAAATATTACAGCGGAATGCTACTGACAAGAAAGTCCCAATAACAAATCGTCTTCATAGAGATAGAATATATGTGGCATGCATTAAAAAAAAAACGCACTTCAACGCCCATCACATATTCTCAGTCAGAGGATATCAGGCCACAAATTTCGACCGCGAAGGACACAAAGGAGGAGTTCTAATACTTACACGAAATACAGTACCTTGCAGTGAAGTATCTGTGATCTCTGACAACTAAACGAACATTATAAGTGTTCTCATTGGCACCTTGCCGTCTTGACAGACGATAGTTTGTGCTTTAAAAAGGCATAATAACATTTACCTATTATAGGTATTGATATAATGATAAATGCTGTGTATATACTGAGACACATAATCGAACGTTCTATAGAAGTAAACAAAGATCTACACCTTTGCTTTATTGACTACACAAAGGCTTTTGATAAAGTGAGACATGTCAACATGATAAGGATGCTTGAAGATCTACAAATTGATGGGAAAGACCTTAGACTTGTAAAAAACATATATTGGAAACAACAAGCTGCCATAAGAGTTGATAATGAAGTAAGCCAATATCAGCCTATTAAGAGAGGTGTGAGACAGGGATGTGTAATGTCTCCAGATCTGTTTTCCCTGTACAGTGAAAATATTTTCAGAAATATTGAAAATATGGAAGGAATCAACATTGGGGGACGATGCATCAATAACAGATATGCAGATGATACAGTCTTGATTGCAGACAATGAACAGGACCTACAAAATTTAGTAGATGCGGTTGTTACACACAGTGAACAACAAGGGTTATAATTAAATTGTAAAAAGACACAGATTATGGTCGTCACTAGGAAGAACGAAATACCACAGTGTAATCTATATTTATAAAACAAAGTGTATGTATGTAAATATGTGTGTATGTATATATGTATGTATGTAAATATGTATGTCCTTTATTTGTTCGCGAACGGCCTATCCGATTGAGATGAAATTTTCTACACGCCTTCCTTTCATTCCAGAGCTGCCAACTGTCATAGTTTTTTTTTCTTCTTCCTCCTCCTCCCTCCTCCCCCTCCCAAAATACGTACGTAAATATATGATGATGATGATGAAAGAATCCCCGAACCAAAACGCTAGGGAAAGGGAAGAAAATGACGTGACTACACAGAATCGTCACACGGCAATCATCATCATCAAGTGCCGTGCCGGCTGGCGTAGGCGTTCATGGCTCTCTGTAGATCTCAGTCTTTGTTTTTTTAATCAACTCTGCTGCTGATATTCCTCCATGCCACGGCAATATCAATAACAATTCATCTTTTTATGTGTAAGGAAGTTATCTACAGTCGTGTAGAAGGGAAGAACTAGACGAGTATGAATTCGGAATGGCGAACTCTCTCCCCCTCTCTTCTCCTCCCTCTACCTCCTCCCTCCACCCTTCTCCTCTTCCTCCTCCCTCTCATCCCTCTCCCTCCTACCTCCTCCTTCTCCCTCTTCCTTCTCCTCTTCCTCTCCCTTCTCCTCCATCCTCCTCCCTCCTACTCCCTCCGCCTCCTGCCCCCTCCTCCCTCATCTTCCCTCCTCCTCCCTCTCCCTCCTCATCCCTCCTCCTCCTGCCTCCCTCCTCCTCCTCCTGCCTCCTTCTCCCTCATCATCCTCCCTCCTCCTTCTCCCTTCTTCTCCCTCTTCCTCCTCCTACCTCCTCCCTCCTCCTCCTCCCTCCACCCTCCTCCTCCCTTCTCCTCCTCTTCCTCCTCCCTTTCCTTCCTCCTCCTCCTCCCTCTACCTCCTCCTCCCCCTACCTCTTTCCTCCTCCCTCCTCCTCCACTTCCACCTCTCTTTCCTTCCTCCCCTCCTCATTCTCCCTCCTTCCTCTCCCTCCTTCCTCCTCCTCCTTCCTTCTTCTCCCTCCGCCTCCTCCCTCCTCCCTCCTCCTTCCTCCTCCTCACTCCTCCTCCTCCCTCCTCCTCCTCCTCTACCTCCTCCCTCCTCCTCATCCCTCCTCCTCCCTTCTCCTCCTCCCTCCTCCTCCTCCCTCTACCTCCTCCTCCCTTCACATTCCTCCTCCTCCCTCTTCCTCCTCCTCCCTCCTCCTCCTCATCCCTCCTTCTCCCTCCTCCTCCTTCTTCCTCCCTCCTCCTCCTCCTCCATCCTCCCCTCATCCTTCCTCCTCCTCCCTCTCCTCCTCCTCACTCCTCCTCCTCCCTCCTCCTCCTCATTCTACCTCCTCCCTCCTCCTCCCTTCACATTCCTCCTCCTCCCTCTTCCTCCTCCTCCCTCCTCCTCCCTCCCTCCTCCTCCTCCCTCCTCCTCATCACTCCTCCTCCCTCCTCCTCCTTCTTCCTCCCTCCTCCTCCCTCCTCCCCCTCCTCCTTCCTCCTCCTCCCTCTCCGCCTCCTCCCTCCTCCTCCTCCCTCCTCCTCCTCCCTCCTCCTCCCTCTACCTCCTCCTCCTCCCTCCTCCTCCCTCTACCTCCTCCCCCCTCCTCCCTTCACATTCCTCCTCCTCCCTCTTCCTCCTCCTCCCTCCTCCTCTCTCCGCCTCCCTCCTCCTCCTCTTCCCTCTACCTCCTCCCTCCTCCTCCCTTCACATTCCTCCCCCTCCCTCCTCCTCCTCCCTCCTCCTCTTCCCTCCTCCTCCTCCTCTCCTTCTCCTCCTTCTCCCTCCTCCTTCTCCCTCTTCCTCCTCCCTCTTCCTTCTCCTCCTTCTCCCTCCTCCTTCTCCCTCTTCCTCCTCCCTCTTCCTTCTCCTCCCTCTCCCTCCTCCTTCTCCTTCTCCATCTTCCTTCTCCCTCTTCCTCTCCCCTCCTCCTCCTACCCTCTTCCTCTTCCCCTCCTCCCTCTACCTCCTCCTCCCTCCTACTCCCTCATCCTCCTTCTTCCTCCCTCCTCCTCCTCCTCCCCCCTCCCCTCCTCCTTCCTCCTCCTCCCTCTCCTCCTCCTCTCTCCTCCTCCTCACTCCTCCTCCTCCCTCCTCCTCCTCCCTCCTCCTCCTCCCTCTACCTCCTCCCTCCTCCTCCCTTCACATTCCTCCTCCTCCCTCTTCCTCCTCCTCCCTCCTTTTCTCTCCGCCTCTCTCCTCCTCCTCCTCCCTCTACCTCCTCCCTCCTCCTCCCTTCACATTCCTCCTCCTCCCTACTCCTCCTCGCCTCCTCCTCTTCCCTCCTCCCCCCTCCTTCTCCTCCTTCTCCCTCCTCCTTCTCCCTCTTCCTCCTCCCTCTTCCTTCTCCCTCCGCCTCCTCCCTCCTCCTTCTCTCTCCTCCTCCTCCCTCCTCCTCCCTCTCCCACCTCCTCCCTTCTCCTCCTGCGTTCTCCTCCTCCCTCCTTCTCCCTCCTCCTCCCTCTTCCTCCTCCTCGCCTCCTCCTCCACCCTACTCCTCCCTCCTCCTCCTAATCCCTCCTCCTCCTTCCACCCTCCTCCTCCGTTCTCCTCCTCTTCCTCCTCCCTTTCCTTCCTCCCCTCCTCATTCTCCCTCCTTCCTCTCCCTCCTTCCTCCTCCTCCTTCCTTCTTCTCCCTCTGCCTCCTCCCTCCTCCTATCCCCTCCTCCTATCCCCTCCTCCTCCTTCTCCTCCTCCCTCCTTCTCCTCCTCTCACCTCCTCCTCCTCCTACCCTCTTCCTCTTCCCCTCCTCCCTCTACCTCCTCCATCCTCCTCCTCCCTCTTCCTCCTTCCTCCTCCTCCCTCTTCCTCCCTCTCCCTCCTCCATCCTCCTCCTCCCTCTTCCTCCTCCTTCTTCCTCCTCCTTCCTTCTCCTCCCTCCACCTCCCTCTTCCTCCTCCTCCTAGCTCCTCCCTCCTCCTCCTCTCTCCTCCTCCCTCCTCCCTTTTCCTCCCTCCTCCTCCCTCTACATCCTCCCTCCTCCTCTCCACTCTTCCTCCTACCCTCTTCCTCTTCCCCTCCTCCCTATCCCTCCTCCTCCCTTCACATTCCTCCTCCTCCCTCTTCCTCCTACTCCCTCCTCCTCCTCATCCCTCCTTCTCCCTCCTCCTTCTTCCTCCCTCCTCCTCCCTCCTCCCCCTCCTCCTTCCTCCTCCTCCCTCTCCTCCTCCTCACTCCTCCTCCTCCTTCTACCTCCTCCCTCCTCCTCCCTTCACATTCCTCCTCCTCCATCTTCCTCCTCCTCATCCCTCCTCCTCCCTTCTCCTCCTCCCTCCTCCTCCTCCCTCTACCTCCTCCTCCCTTCAAATTCCTCCTCCTCCCTCTTCCTGCTCCTCCCTCCTCCTCATCATCCCTCCTTCTCCCTCCTCCTCCTTCTTCCTCCCTCGTCCTCCTCCTCCCTCCTCCCCCTCCTCCTTCCTCCTCCTCCCTCTCCTCCTCCTCACTCCTCCTCCTCCCTCTACCTCCTCCCTCCTCCTCCTCTCTCCTCCTCCCTCCTCCTCATCACTCCTCCTCCCTCCTCCTCCTTCTTCCTCCCTCCTCCTCCTCCCTCCTCCCTCTCCGCCTCCTCCCTCCTCCTCCCTCTACCTCCTCCTCCTCCCTCCTACTTCCTCTACCTCCTCCCTCCTCCTCCCTTCACATTCCTCCTCCTCCCTCTTCCTCCCTCCTCCTCTTCTCTCCGCCTCCCTCCTCCTCCTCCTCCTCTCTCTACCTCCTCCCTCCTCCTCCCTTCACATTCCTCCTCCTCCCTCCTCATCCTCCCCTCCTCCCCCTCCTTCTCCTCCTTCTCCCTCCTCCTTCTCCCTCTTCCTCCTCCCTCTTCCTTCTCCCTCCGCCTCCTCCCTCCTACTCTCTCCTCCTCCTCCTCCTCCTCCTCCTCCCTCCTCCTCCCTCTCCTCCTCCTGCTCCCTTCTCCTCCTGCGTTCTCCTCTTCCCTCCTTCTCCCTCTTCCTCTCCTCCCTCTTCCTCCTCCCTCCTCCTCGCCTTCTCCTCCACACTACTCCTCCCTCCTCCTCCTAATCCCTCCTCCTCCCTCCTATTCCTCCCTACTCCTCCTGTCTCCTCCCTCCTCCTCCCTCCTCTTCCCTCCTCCACCTCCCTCTTCCTCCTCCCTCCTCCATTTACCCAAGACAGACAGACAGTCCCACAGATAGTCGGGAACGGGATCTTATATGACTACTTATATAATTTAAATGAGATGCTCTCCATCATGGGCTGGGCCGGGTCAGACAGACAGACAGATAGATAGATAGACAGACAGACAGACAGACAGTCGGGAACGGGAACTTATATGACTACTTATATGAATTAAATGAGATTCTCCCCACCAGGAGTTGGGCGATGCCGGGCCGGGTCAGACAGACAGACAGATAGATAGTCGGAACGGGAACTTATATGACTACTTATATGAATTAAATGAGATTCTCCCCATCAGGGTCTGGGCGAAGACGGGCCGGGTCAGACAGACAGACAGATAGATAGTCGGAACGGGAACTTATATGACTACTTATATGAATTAAATGAGATTCTCCCCATCAGGGTCTGGGCGAAGACGGGCCGGGTCAGACAGACAGACAGACAGATAGACAGACAGACAGACAGACAGACAGATAGTCGGTAACGGGAACGAGAACTTATATGACTACTTATATGAATTAAATGAGATGCTCCCCACCAGGGTCTGGGCGAAGCCGGGCCGGGTCAGCTAGTATACAAGTAAATGGGAATATTCTTCAACAAGTGAATAGGTACAATTATCTCGGAACAGTAATAACATCTGATGGGAGATGCCTTGAAGAGATTAGAACAAGAATCGTCATGGCAAAAGTAGCCTTTAGCAAGATGAAAAACATATTGACCAATAAAAAGATGTCAATTGAAACGAGAAAAAGAGTGTTGAGATGCTACATTGAACCTGTACTTTTATATGGATGTGAAGCGTGGACAATGAGCAGTCAGGCTGGAAAACATCTGATGACTGTAGAGATGTGGTTTCTGAGGAAAATGCAAAGAAAACCATGGACAGCCAGAAAGACCAATGAACAAGTCCTTCAAGAAACAAATGAAGATTGTAAATTGATTAGAGAAATGAGACGTAGATAGTCAAAATTGTTTGGGCATGTTATGAGAAGAAATGGATTGGAGAATTTGGTGACAACTGGTAAGATCGAGGGGAACAGACCAAGGGGATGACCTAGAAGCAAGTACCTGGATGGCTTGGCCTTGTGGCATGGTCGAGACAGAAACACGGAACTGATCCACGACTCTGGTGATCGAGTGAGATGGCAGAACATGACCGCCCACGCTTACCGGCATGGCACATAATGGATGGATGGATAATGATAAAGGATGTGAAAATAAGAATTAACGATACATATATATATAGCCCAGCAGATAAGGACCTAACACTTTCAAACATGAAAATAACTGACACAAACTGCATTATTATCGGAGACCTTAATAGCCGTACACAAAGATGGGGATACCCAGGTACTGACAACAGAAGAGATGAAGTGTAGGACTGGGAAATAGACACCAATCTCCATCTATTCATCAAAGCGGATGACACATCGAGCTTCTACTCTAGAAGATGTTTAGTTTAGTTTAGTTTAGTTGATTGATCAACATCACGGACACGGGTGTAACCCATAAGTGCTCCATTCTCCTCCTAACTCAAACCTGAGTCTGGAGACATTCAGCTCAGTGCACGAACTCCGTAGCACCGGCGAGGATCCTGAAATACTTTGGGTAATTTTTAACTCGAAATTTTGCCCGGGCAGCGTTGTTAGGCAACTCTTTTTCGATTTTCAACTGCCAAGGGATATTTTTACGTGCTCAACAATACACACGGGCATCCGATCTCACTACACAGAAACCAGGGGAAATTCTATTACTAGAAGTCCACGTGAAAAAAATCCCGGCCCTCACCGGACCTCCAGCACTCGAGGCGTACAACATACCTCGAGACCACGCAGCCCCCGACTCTAGAAGATGGTTTATCACTTCAAATCTACACGTTAACCTTTTACACAAGAGACATTCTCTTCAAAATCGATCGCCGTGTGCTTGACTAATTGGCAGGCAGGGACCACAGACCAGTCAGACTTGTAATTAATATGAAATATGTTCCACAGGAGCAAAAGCTGGAATTACAAACGAGCTGATTTGGATAGATTTGCTATACTTACAGATAACTATTGTCAAAACATAAAAACGCATCATGGCAACATGACACAAATGGAAAAAAGTCTAAACAAAGCAATAATTCAAGCGACCACTGAGTCCATATCAAAATTACAAAACATACTGGACTGAAGAACTACACATTTTGGAGGGCAAAGTTGAAGATGCCAGGAAGACAGCAGAAAGAGAACAAACAACTGAAGCGAACATCCCTCTCAAAGCCTTCTCAGCAAAATATAAAAGAACATTAAATTAAACAACGAGAGATTGTTGGAGGGGAAAAAACCCAGAAAATCAACATTTGCACAATTTTCTCGGAGACTCCTGGGGGTCGTTGTTATAGCTAGAAGTTCGTGCTCTCTGGGACGTTTTCGGCAAGCTGCCCTGCGGAAACAGATCTTGCCTTATGTGATAAACCCGGTGTAATGAAGTCGACCTCTTGCCTTTTGAAACACTGTCCTTTTAAAACTTTTCTAACTTCGATTAGTTAATTATGTTGCTACCATTTATATTACTGTTTGTTGCCCAAATGTTTAATCTTTCCATATATATTTTACTGTGTCTTTCCTCTGCCTTCCCCACTAGCGGCTAATTTCTTAATTCCATTTCTTCTGTTAATATATCCATTTCATTTGCCGTTTCATTGTGGTTTTGTTGAGTAATCTAGTAAAGCCTGCATCTGTCGCTACTTCGGCCTTCGTTCTCTTCCCCGTCTACGATTTTCTTAAAATTCTTCTAAAAAACTGCACACCTACTGTTTCCAACTGTCCTGCAATCACGGTAATTACATTATGATTTAATAAGCCAGATTTTCAATATGGGTGAATGGAAGCTTCTGTAATAAAGAAAAACCAGACTTCGTGTGACTGGCGTCTGGTCAAACTCACCATATGTACATTACCGTGGCATGGATACACGCGGGTTCCCCATTTATTCTAAGTTAATATTGATGCCACTGAGTTTCATAGCTTTCAATATACATAATGCAGACAGATAGGCTTGGCGTATTTTTGCTATCACGTTGGCAGTTCTTGTTGACGGTGCGACTCACGCTCTAGGATACCATTGTGGCTGGTAGTAGATTTGAGTGATTCCACTGTTACAGTTCTATTTCGTGTGCACTTAAATCTACGGGATGTGTGTTTGCGTGACGTTTAAATAAATAAATTCTCGGGGCATGGTTGGCTGCGGTAAAACTGTCAACAATATTGGCTAAATACTATAAAGTGTATAAACTAGTTTTAGTTTTTAGTTTAATTGTAGTCGATGGATCAACATCGCGTCACACGGGTGTAACCCATAAGTGCTCCGTTCTACTCCTAACTCAAGCCTGAGTCCGGAGAATCTCAGCTCAGTGCACGACTTCCGTAGCACCGGCGAGGATCCTGAAATACTTTGGGTAGATTTTTAACTCGAAATTTTGCCTGGGCAGCGCCATTGGGCTACTCTTTTTCGATTTACAACTGCCAAGGGATTTTTTACGTGCGCAACAATACACACAGGCGTCCGATCTCACTACCCAGAGATCAGTGGGAATCTTGTTACTAGAAGTCCACGTGAAAAAATCCCGGCCCTCACCGGGGCTTGAACCCGAGACTTCCAGCACTCGAGGCGGACACCATACCTCGAGACAACTCAGCCCCTGTAACGTATAGAAACAAAATCCTTCAGTCATATCTGATGGGATTAATGAATCACCAGGGCAGTGAAGGTCTAGTCGCATAACCTGACGGTCTTCTAGAGGGGTTATTTTCTCACCTCTTTTGTGATTTAGTGTAGCTAACAGGGGTATCGATCTCGGGTTCAAATCCTCGGTAAGATCTGGATTTTATTTTCTGTCGGTGGCAACAAGAAAACCCTAACCTGCACAGTTCTTGGCGATTGCACTAGCCAGGCGGCCTTAATTCCCCGGGCTCAAGTCAGCCCTGTCCTACACCGCACGGTATTATAGGCAGTAGATGACAGTGTATTGTTGACAGACAGACAAGGGGATGCACTGATAATGTCATACCTGCACTCGTCGTCAGCTAACAGGGGAAAAGACTGGCCACGTCTTAAAAAAGACCACGCATTACTAGGAACAATCAGGACTACACCTTGTGCGGGTCCTGTCATGACACAGAGGTATAGAAGTTTCCTGCACCAGGACATGTTTTGTGGTGTGTTTGGTCCTAGTCTCCTTCTCCGAGTTAGAGCTGATTTCTGACTGTGCGGATTTGTAAAATAAATAAATAACAGTCTCCCAGCTCGATCTAGCCTGAATGGTTATTAGGAAATGGCATGGGAGGTAAATGCGACAGATGTGATATTTACCACATCATCATCAAGTGCTGTTTGACCTATAAAATATATTTAGCACCATAAGCCCTATATGCATAAAGGCGTGCTGAGGCGTTCTTTATGTTTACCTTCTGAACTCATAATCTTTCTATTTGACACTAATATTCTGGGGAAGGTTAGGTGGACAGGCGAGAAACTAATTAACTCACCTCATTAAGCCGTCTCCATTCCAACGGCAGTGTCTTTTATTGCTTGAAGTTACTATAAACAAACAAGTATGTTTTCCGACGTGTTATAACATTATTGTCTGTCCCAACATTTGGTACCATTGTTACCACCATATAAATAATTGTTCAATGTTCAACTATATGTCCCATGTACGTATTGTTTATAAGAGGGTCTGCCAACAAATGGTTCATGGAAAACTTTTCCAAATTCCTGGGCACCAAGAGCTGAGGAAAGGACGCTGACGTTTGGTAGGAAACACACTAGGAAAACCTGTGGATGGTAACGCCTTTGTCTGAAATTCACTAGGCAAACGAAAAGGTTGGTGGCCTAACTAACACCACACGAAAAATATAATTACAAGCAGAAATGAACTATATGGCGAGGAAATGGAGGGAGAGCAGGAGATAGCAAAAGTTAAGACCGCTTGGTGTGAGTGGGTAAGAGGCAATGTCTTAATGAAGGATTATGGGAAAAACAAAGAAGACGAAATGCCTCTCTGCGTGTAAAAGACTCCATAACTTTACTTACATTAATTTCCGTTACATATCTGTACTATTGACAATAGATTGATTCTACATCTGCCATCGTTATTCTCCCCATATAAACAGTTCTTCATTGTTACATTAGTGTCCTTTCCATTGTTGCAATCTTCAAAAGAGAGTGTTTTTGTACAACCACGTACAATAATCCAGACTTCCAAACATTCTCATGTTTGTATCCTCGCTCTAAACCCACATTAATATCTCTAAAGAATGCTTAGAAGAGTCACGCCTGCATGCAATTGATTAAATCGAGTGTCTGCAGGCAGAGATGGAGTCAGTCTAGTATAGCCTAGAGGAGACCTGGGATTTGAGACGGTCAGCAGGATTGACTAGCTTTCGGTGTATGTCTGTGACCACGTTGTCTGCAAGACTGCTGCTGATGGCAGAGTGATTAAAGTGACTTTTGGAAGATTGAGTTCGGGTTTGACACGCGTTGGATTGTTAAGCGGCCTAGACAATCAGGCATTACCATATTTGTTTTTTAGTTTGGTTTCTTCTGTGTTGTGTATAATTTGTCTTATTTAAAATGTATGTATTTTATTGTATTTGTAGTTTAGTGTAGTTTCTTCTGTGTCTTGTAACATTTGTCTAATTTAAAATATATGTACTTTATGTATGATATCTTCTGTAAGGTGTACAACTGTTCTGATTTAAAATGAATGTATTTTTCAAAATTTATGATTTAGTGTGGTTTCTTCTGTGTTGTGTAACATTTGTCTAATTTAAAATGTATGTACTTTATCGTATTTATGATTTAGTGTGGTTTATACCATGTAGTGTACAACGTTTCTTATGTAAAATGTATATTTACTGTCACACAGTGGATGAGGGATATGGAGGAGGTTAAATGGTGACATGAGAGTTTGACCGTTTTAAGCAGGGATGTAATAATCCCTTACTTTAATATTTAAAGAATGTAAAATGTAGATTAGGAGAAATTATATGTATCCAGTCAAACATGTGGGGGGAATATCATGTGAAGATATAAACTTCAAAGCTTACTGATAAATTGCACACTTCATAGTAAAAGGCCAAGAGAAAAAAAAACCAGAGGGATAAAAATTTGCCTGGCCTGGCCGAATGGCATAATCGAGACAAGAACACAGACTTGGATCGAGACTGTTCATCATGTGGGATGGGAAACGATGCTAGCCAATTTGTATCGTCATTTCACTTGATGATGAAGTATTATAGTAGTCTGATTTATGATTGATTGATTGATATAATCGCGGAGGTGAAGATATTTCTTGTTAGCCACCGGGTTTGGTTTGACGAGGTAGCTGAATGATCGTCCATCAGGCACACATGTTCCTCCCATTGTGGTGATTGATTACAACTGAGATTGTCGCATGCCCTTCGATGAGTTGCTTTTGTTTTTTGCTGTCTGAAAAAGAAAAGACTTTTGTCGAAAATTTGTATTCGTCTCTGTGAAACCTCAGGCGATAGTGATGAAATGCTACATAGAACCTGTTTTTCTGCATGACAGTGAATCTTGGAATGGATATGAACAAATTACGAAGAGCATGAAAGCAACAGAGATATGGTTCCTAAGACTAATGTAGCGAATTCCTTGGACTGCCAGAAAGAGGATAATGCAACTAAAACATTATATTCAACAATAAGAATTAAACAAATAGCTTTCTTTGGTCATGAGGTGAGAAGTGATTCATTGAAAAACATCATGTCGACTGGAAAGATCCAAGGGAAGATAAATACAGGCAGACAAAGAGAAACGATGCTGAATGGACTAAGATGGTGGCTTGGAGGAATATCATATTCTGTTGCTTACAAGTTCTTCTTAATTGTTTTCATTTACATTCCAAGATTCACTTCCGTACAGCAAAATAGGTTATATATATATATAGTTTCAGCACTCTCTTTCTTACAGTCAGTTATAGTGATTTATTGCTTAAGATTCTTTTCATTTTCTGAAATGCAGGTTTTGCTTGGCCTAATCTGCTCTTCATCTCTGCTGTGCATCTTCCATCTAATGTTATAATTGCCTCTAAGTATTCAAATGTTTATGAACTTTGATAAGCATTTCTATTGTTCTATTAATATCTCACATTTTGTTGTCGTCTTATTTCTTTAATATAACCGCGATTTCTGTTTTCTTGATATAAAAAAAAAAAACTCCGAAAGATGCATATATTAACATTCACATACTGAAAAAAAATACGTTTTCAAGATCGTTGATGTCTCCTCCAATCCAAGATAATTCCAGACTGTTGCTGGTACCAGGAAATGTCTGGGTAAAGTGAAGGTGGACGGCTCGACATTGACCCCATTAGTCTTCGAGTTGCGACTGATCTGTGAGGTGTCAGGTAGAACACCGTATGCAGGAAAAGTAGACAATGAGCAGACAAGCTGAAAAGCATCTAATGGCAGTGGAAATGTGGTTTCTGAGGAAAATGCAAAGAATACTATAGACAGATTGAAAAATCAATGAGCAAGTCCTACAAGAAAGACATGAAAACCGTAAAGTGATTAGATAAATTAGACGTACACAGTCAACATTTTTTTGAGCAAGTTATGAAAAGAAGTAACTAGAGAACATGGCGACAACTGGCAAAACTGAGGTGACAAAAAAATAACAACAACAACAATAACAAGGGTGAAAACAGAAAAGTAAATATCTGGAGTCTTGGCCATATGACATAATTGAGACCAGAAAAAAAAAACAACACAGAGCTGATCCATGACTGTGATAATCGTGTGAGTTTGCGAAACATGACCGCCCACTCTCATTAGCATGGCACCTGATGATGATAGCACCATATGCCCAAATAGTGTAAAAGGATCCTTTACTGTACTACTATCTATCTGTCTCCGTGGCCAAAGGCTTGCGAACGCGGTTCGTAAGCCGCTCACCAGGCGTTCGAAACGCAACCGCGACCGATTTGTGCAGCAGACCGTGTCGCATTGTGTTATAACGTGTTCGTATGGGAGCCGGTCGTTCAGAAAGCAATGACACACGACTGAACGCAATATTTGCCTAGTACATTAACAGCAGCTGAGCGTAATCTTGCCAAGAAATCAACGACAACGGTAAAATGCTGGTGTTGACAGCGATGTCCTGTAAAGGATATGCGAACAAAAAAAAAAAAAAACCTACCTATCTGGTGTAATGAAAACGTTGGCTTGCCTCTGGCCCTCTGGATTTCTTCAAGAATTAATAGAAGCGGTCTTGAAATTTCCAGTGTTTTAACATTGTAATATCCGTCTTCATTCTAAACTTCATGCGCGTCTAAGAATTGTTTAATGCAAGCATGATCTTTCCCAATCGGTTTCAATTCCCGAGACAAGGCTTTAATCTTTAACATCTAAAAAAAAGATCGTATAACATATTGGAAAACAAAACACTTGAAATTATAATGTGAAATTAAAAGAAATGTTTTTATGAAAGTAGAATTATTACTGTAAACCAAATGTTAGCTGGTTACAAGATATGCAAGAGAATACTACACGTCTAATAAAATGAATGCAACAGAGACATGTCAGGAAAACAATAAAAACAATATGCCGCTCTATTAACAACTGTAAGACCAAAATATGCTCCATACAAGCATCAATCAATCACACACACACACACACACACACACACACACACACACACACACACAAACACACACTACGCACTCACGCACACACACACACTACGCACTCACACACACACACATACACACACACACAGACACTCTTCAATTATCGTTTACACACACAAGCTTCATTTATCGTTTATATACACGCATGCACGCGCGCGCGCGCGCGCACACACACACACACAACTAAAATCACCAAAATATATCTCACAAACATTTCAATCAATGATGTTTGTAAGAAGATGAATGTTTGAAATGCTGAGGAAATAGTTGAGATGTGTTGTTGAGTTGTGCTAAGAACTAGCATCACTGCATTAAGAACATTCTCATACTCGCTTCGTCCCCTCGTTCAACAGCCTGGAGAGAGTTAAACTACGGATTGTTCCCACCTCTATCTGATTGAAAGTTCTCAGAGTCTTCCCTCTCAGTTGTGAGATTCTACCAGCACCCCTGCCAATCCTCCGCAAGCTCAACCTTTCCACTTACGGGTTCTCAATCTGTACCCCCTCCTTCTCCACCTGGTCCCACAAGCGCACGACAATCTCCCCCTTGCCCATAGGTAATCTACCACCAAGGTGCATTCTCTGCAATCTTATCAGCCTGTTCATTCTCTCTCTCTCTCTCCCCCCCCCCCCCCCCCCACCCCGCACTCCTGAATGACCAAGGCAAATAATATCCCGACAATTCTCACAATCTTTGACCTCTGAAACGAGGAAAGCCATTCCACAGGAAACATTCTTTTTCCCACTTTTCTAAGCATACTCCTTAAGTCTGTAATGAATACAATGTGTGTTGCAATGGTCTCCTCTAACCAACGGAATATCGCTATGACTGCTTCCACCTCCATTCTCATGCCGGAGGTCGTAACCTCATACACCAGACTCTCCTTTTTTTAAGAATCGTTCATTAGCCTTCGCAATGAATCCCCAACCACCCCGTCTGTTTCTAACCACAGATTCATCCATCAGTACAAATCACTATATCACCTTGATGTGTGTTATTCGGGATCAGTTGTTGCACCTCGAATTCTCTGCGGACCGCTGCACTCACTACCTAGTGTTACTTTTACATTATGCCAGCCCGTCCTGTCTTCCGGTGCTTCAACCCACTCTTTTTCACGAGTGATGGTCTCTAGATCACGCACCTGACGTATAGATATTTCTGCCTGAGCCATTCAGAATCTGCCTCGTCTTAATCTATGACCATTGACCATATCCATGGCTTCATACAGGGAGTGATCCCTATCTGCAGCAACTCTCAGGTACCATTTGACTTGAAGGACCCTATGCCTAACCGCCATTGTTGGTAGTGCCAGGATATGTCTTATGCATATAATTGGTGTGTCCTTTGTGCACCCCAGGATCACCCGCATGGCCGCAGTCTGTATGCGCTCCAACCTTTCAAGCTGGCTATTTGATACCGTTAGCAGCCCCAAATCATACTCAATGACAGAGATTATTAACTGCTGAAAGAGCCTGTAAAACATCATCTGCTCTACCCCGGTTGCTGCCATCGCCCTCAATGCATTAATTCCCCTATCAGCCTTCACCACCAAAGTCTCCACATGATCGTGAAAGGTGATACCCAAGTACTTCAATTTGCTTTCTCTACTAAGAGGACAGCCATTAAATATAATACACGGGGCATCTGTCTTCACAATCCGGTTATCCAGGGAGTACCACACAAGCGATTCCTTGTCTGGGTTTATAACGGCCCCTGCGTCCCTGCACCACTCCGCCACCCTGTTTACTGCCATCTGTAAGTCTTCAGCCAAACTGTTTCTGTCACTGCCCTGTCTGCACACCAGCATATCATTTGCAAATTTCAAGATTCAACCATGACCTAGTGTCTCAATAGCTGCGACTTTGCTGGTGTAGACAATAAAGAGCGCTGGGGACATGGTGGATCTCTGTGGCAACCCAGGTTGCTGAGAAAATAAAGGTCGTTTGCCTAAGCAGTCTACATGTCTATATTGGGTATCCAGGCCGTGTTTTCATGCCACCTTCCATAAATTAATCTCTCCGGCTTCACTAACAGAAGTTTAGTCTCACGCTTGCCTGCTGGCTCGGTGGCCCTGGGTTCGAATTCTCATCGATTTTTAAATTTGATAGGGGCTCTCAGATCGTTCCAGCCTATATTGGCACCAGGAAATGCTTTGGGAAGTAAAAACGGTAGTTGTGATATCGGTCACATCACTCCTCGAGTGCCGATAGTTCTAGGGAAATATGAGCATAGCACCCTGTGCCCAAAAAGCCCGATGACATTGGCCCTTTATATGCTTACATTTTACTTTGAACTCTGGTCCCACTGCATACAATTCCGATATCATGATCTCAAGGCCACCCGTTTAGAAAAATGAATAAACGACAATCTTTTGATGGAAAATTTGTAGGATTATTATTAACTGGTGGCTGTGTAAAACAGGTCTAAGATAATATGACAGGATTACCAACATGGAGCTTACATAGAGAGAGGTAGACAGACACATACCAGTGTACCCAAGAGTTAAAGAAAAGTCACAGGCGTTGATAGTTCGTTCATTGAGAAAACATTAGAATAGTATAACTATAAAGGCTTTTGTCTGGAATTCACGGGACATAAGACAGAGACATATCCAAAAACCCCTGGAGAAAAAAAGTGATGACAGAAATGAAAAATAGGGGAAGGACGGGGCTGCATGGGATAGCTAAAGGACAGGACAGCAAGGTCTGAGGTGGTTGAGGGTTTATGTCTCTGTGGTTAATATAGAGCAAAAGAAGAAGAAGGAGGAGGAGGAGGAGGAGGAGGAGGAAGAGAGGAGAAGGTGGAGGAGGAGAAGAAGAAGAAGAATAGACAGAAGAAGAAGAAGAAGAAGAAGAAGAAGAAGAAGAAGAAGAAGAAGAAGAAGAAGAAGAAGAAGAAGGAGGAGGAGCAGGAGGAGGAGCAGGAGGAGGAGCAGGAGGAGGAGGAGAGGGTGAAGGAGGAGCAGGAGGAGCAGGAGGAGGAGGAGGAGAAGGAGATGAAGAAGAGACAGAAGAAGAAGAAGAAGAAGAAGAGAAGAAGAAGAAGAAGAAGAAGAAGAAGAAGAAGAAGAAGAAGAAGAAGAAGAAGAAGAAAAGTCTATCGATGGAAAGCTCGTCTATTGTCTAAAAGGTACACCAGCAGAACATGCAATTGTTACTACGCTTCATCACGGGAATGTAATATTAAGGTTCTCTAATACTAGCTGATGGAAGATGTATTAAGGCAGTAAATGAAGAGTAACCTAAGAAAAGGCAACATTTCACAAGATAAAGTATCGTCTCAGAAATGAGTCATTGTCAATAGAGATGAGGAAAGCGCTCTTAGGAGCTATATTGAGTCAAACATGATGTACGGAAGCAAATCATGGGCAATGTTTATCCTTTACAGGACATCGCTGTCAACACCAGCATCTTTCAGCTGTTTGTTGATATCTTGGCAAGATTACGCTCAGTAGTTTGCCATTGCTTTCTGAGCTGCCGGCTCACATACCCCGTAAGTTACCGATGCGATTCGAACCACCGCTGATTCAAACCGTCATCACATTACCGACGAGAGTAGACGAGATTACGGAGAAAAGTCATAACCTCTAAGCCACGAAACCGGCCATGGTCAATTAGCATGAGGAATTATATGGACGCTGTAGCGATAAGGTTTTATAGAAGAATGAAGAAAACCCCGTGAACGGAGAGAAAGAGCAACAAATTAATCTTGAAAGAAGTTAACACAGAAAGAGAACCGGTTATTCACATTGGAAGTAGACAGTTCACATTCTTTGGGTATGTCATGACAAGGGAACAGCTGGAGAATGTTATCACAACGGGAAAGTTGAAGGAGAGGGGAAGCAGGGAGACACCAAGCGAGAAGATGTAGGACAGTTTGACATCATGTCACGCAGGAACGTCGTGTCAGACATACTTGGCAGCACAAGCTACAGAAGGCGGTATATACAGACATGACCCCAACGCCACACGGCATTGACTATAAGATGGAGATCACCGGGTGTTTGAAAGACTAATTACAAATTCAAGCTGAAGGCGACGCAGAGACTATTTCCGTGATTAGACACATCGGCACGCACACATCCATTAACTGACTTTTAAACTGGCATTATCTACCTTCGTGTTTTCTGTTTGTCGTTATCTGTAGACTTTCGGATCAGACATTCTTCCTATTCAACAGACATTCAGTACTACACAAGAATAAACTACGACTCCTTCTGTCTGCTTGTGGCACTCGTCCATGTACAAGGTTAAGTTCTCCTTTCCCACTCATTTAGCAAGTCCGAAAGATTGTAGCGTGCTCCCATGTACAAAGTTAAGTCCCTCATTCCCACTCATCTAGCAAGTCAACGAAAGATTGTAGCGTGCTCCCATGTACAAAGTTAAGTCTTCATTCCCACTCATCTAGCAAGTCAACGAAAGATTGTAGCGTGCTCCCATGTACAAAGTTAAGTCCCTCATTCCCACTCATCTAGCAAGTCAACGAAAGATTGTTGCGTGCTCCCATGTACAAAGTTAAGTCCCTCATTCCCACTCATCTAGCAAGTCAACGAAAGATTTAGCGTGCTCCCATGTACAAAGTTAAGTCCCTCATTCCCACTCATCTAACAAGCCAACGAAAGATGATTGTTGCGTGCTCCTATGTACAAGGTTAATTCATTCATTCCCACTCATCTAGCAAGACAACAAAGATTGTTGCTTGCTCCAAATATTAAATACGCGTTTACGCGTTTTCTGTCCTAAAAGTAATACAAGTAAAAGAGGCTTTTGCAGGCCTTGAGACCTACTGGGTACATGGTCTAGTCCCCATATTTGTATAGATCAATGGGCACTTGATGGGTGACGGGCTTCTTCACTGACCATGACCAGCAGTCACGCGTGCCAGCTTCTGCGCCACCTTCGCTTTCTTTCTTATAGAATGTTTAATGCCAATAAATCAATCAATAAATCAATCAATCAATCAATCAATGTGTCAGTAAAACCTAACAGAATAAAAGTATGGGACAAACAGATGGTAAGTAACAGTCTCTGGAACACAAAATTACAGAAATAAAAAGAACAGAGAGTGTATTATAAGGATAACGAGAATTTCAGTAACAATTTCTAGAGCACAAATTAAATAGAACAGAGGGTTTAATATAAGCATAAAGGGATGATGAGTAACAATTCCTGGAAAACAAAATAAATAGAAAACAGCGATTAACATAAGGATGCAGGGAAGTTAAGTAACAATATCTGGAACACAAGGTTAACAAATAGGGTTTAATATAACAACTGCATGGTTGAGAAAATGTTAAGCAATGAATTTTAAACTACGTCCTCGTATATAGGATAGAACACCTATACATTATCTATAAAGTGTAACTAATAAAAGGAAAAAGAACCTAGTAAGTAAACAAACTAATATCCCACACATGCGCGAGTAAACATCCTTACGCAGCGCAGAAAAGCAAACGAATAAATTTTGTAGCAGCAAAGCCAATTACACACATCTCTGGTCTAGAGGTTACACAACTTTCTCCGTAATCTCGAATACTCTCGTAGGTAACGTGACGTTGCACGAGAATTGGTAGCGGTTCTCTACGTGTCGGTAACTTAGGGGTATTGAGCCGGTCGCTCAGAAAGCAATGGCAAACTACTGAGCGTAATCTTAACAAGAGATCAACAATCAGCTGAAAGATGCTGGTATTGACAGCGATGTCCTTTAAAGGATATGCGAACAAAAAAAAAAGAAGCCAATTATGGTAATTAAGTATATGCATAAAAATAAGTTTAAATAAAACGATCAAATGGAGGTCAACATGGACGAATGGATAAGGACGTGTGTTCTTAAACATCCGATGTCCTGATGCCGAGGTAAGAGGTTCAACCCCTACACCGGACAGTTGGACTAAAATGTTGACCTCTCGTCCTTGACTTGGGGGAGTAAATTAAAAGTACATCTGAAGTCGGAGTCCGTTCGCCTGATGGTGAGGGACACTGTTAACAGGGAAAGCTAATTCACACGCAATATTCAGTACAGCACAACTAAAAAGTTGTGTGTATGGACTATGCTGGGGTTCAAAGCCAGTGAGCGTACAAAAAAAAAATACGATCAACTTATTAGCAGCAAAGCCAATTATAGTAGTTAAGTATATGCATAAAATAAGTTAAAATAATAATAATAAAGGATATCGGTTAAAGAAAAAATAACCTTCTAATCACTAACCAATCCAATCCAATCCAATCCAATGTTTGGTACGAGTACCCCCTTTCAGCTTGTACAAGTGTATGTATTATATACGTATAAAGTCGCTTCGAAACATTCATGGAATAGATGGCTTCTGTTTAACTGACTTAGTCTGAGAAATTATAATTTACAATGGCAGTAATTTTACGAAACAACATTGCTGATGTAACCTTATTTACTCTCGAAATAGAAGTGTCAGAAGGGTGTTTTGTGCACCTGGCACTTCGAAATTGAAAATGAACCTGAATGGACTCCATATACATATAAAATTGTGTGGTTTGATCGATACTTGCATGGACATAACGACATAACCTTTCTTCAGAATAATTATAAGTGACATTGTAATAAAGTATCCTTCGAGGTCTCAGAGATGCAATTAGAAGGAATCACTGAGAAAAATGGAGAACAAATAATGTAATTCTGCTGCACGATAATGCCCCAAGCTACTGGGGAAACAGTAGCTCATAATTGACAATGTGACTGCAAGAGACATCCTTCTTATTTTCCCGACCAGGCAGCTCTGATGTTTTCTTAGTCCCTAACCTCTAATCGGATCTTAAATGACAGTAATTTAAAAGATGACGTGGGCGTTAGCACTAGTTAGTCAATGCAGCTGAGAGATATTTCCAAGAATGATTGTTAGGAATGTTGTCAAGTGTTTATGTGTTGGTATAGCGTGTCGTAACAACACAGAAATATTGTGAAAGAAATTTAGTGGATATAAATGGCCTTGATACTGATGAACAATTTTCAGGAAAACTTTCAGTTATCTCGTATTTCGTTGCTTATTGTTCGTGTTCCACTGAACTACAGTGTCACACTTACCAGATATATTCGTTTTATTCAGATAGAGTGAGTAAATTAAATGTTCGCTACGTTCAACTAAATGTATTCGCTCTTCATCAGGCTCACAACTTAAAGAATAATCACGTAGGTATTTAATTTTGCGTTGTCTGGATTTGAACTGGAGCCTAGTCCACACACTTGCTACCACTACTAGTCTGGTGTTTGTTCCAGAACATATATTGAGAGGCTGGATGAGTCATGATGTCCGATGTTTGTTCTAGAACATGTATTGAGAGGCTGGATGAGTCATGATGTCCGGTGTTTGTTCCAGAACAGATATTGAGAGTCATGATGTCCGGTGTTTGTTCCAGAACAGATATTGAGAGTCATGATGTCCGGTGTTTGTTCCAGAACATATATTGAGAGTCATGATGTCCGGTGTTTGTTCCAGAACAGATATTGAGAGGCTGGATGAGTCATGATGTCCGGTGTTTGTTCTAGAACAGATATTGAGAGTCATGATGTCCGGTGTTTGTTCCAGAACATATATTGAGAGTCATGATGTCCGGTGTTTGTTCCAGAACATATATTGAGAGTCATGATGTCCGGTGTTTGTTCCAGAACAGATATTGAGAGGCTGGATGAGTCATGATGTCCGGTGTTTGTTCCAGAACAGATATTTAGAGGCTGGATGAGTCATGATGTCCGGTGTTTGTTCCAGAACAGATATTGAGAGTCATGATGTCCGGTGTTTGTTCCAGAACAGATATTGAGAGTCATGATGTCCGGTGTTTGTTCCAGAACATATATTGAGAGTCATGATGTCCGGTGTTTGTTCCAGAACAGATATTTAGAGGCTGGATGAGTCATGATGTCCGATGTTTGTTCTAGCACAGGAACTGAGAGGAGTGAATAGTTATGGTATCCAGTGTTTGGTCCGGATCAGGCACATGAAGAAGAAGGATACTTATTTATGTTAGGACCTCGATGGACAGCATAGGAGTTTGGTTAAGTGCTGTGGCTTAGGGGGTTAAAGAAACGCAGTTTTACAATTCCTCGTCATACGGAATCGAAGGTTCGAAATTAGTCACGGGAGAATTGGAAGCTGACCACTGTAAGTAGATGACATATGCCTGGGTCATTGACATTGTGGTGAGTGACCTTTGTAGCGGGACTACGAGAAAAACAACCAGCCATGAGAAATAATGGTGAGGTTAAATGCAGACCCCCAGGGTGGATGGGGTGGGAGACAGTTTAGTTTTGTGTGAAGTCAGGAGACTGGAAGGGCAGTTGGGGCTGAGACCGACTGAGGGTCGGATGCTTTGGGCAGTGGAGTGTCAGGACCAGAGAAGTATAGGTCCGTGGTCTGCAAAGTGAATGATAGGGGAGTTAGTGATAGAACTCTGCCCTGTGGGTTTTCAGTGATGGGAATTCTGAGACGAAGGATTAAAGACTGAGCCCGGTTATCAGCAGACATAGTGTATTGAAGCCTAAGCCCTAGAGAGGGTCGGATAGTTAGCAGAGGCTTAGACCCAGTGTGTGGGTTGTATTGTGTGAGGTCCAGCCGTGGATAGTAGCTGGATAACTGTCTTGTGGATTTGAGATTAAAGAAGGCCTTGAGAAGGCAGTGATGTGTGCGTGTTAAGTTGTGAGGAGGATATATATATTCTATGGATTATATTGTTTCTGGATATAGAATTATGTTCCGTTTGTCCGTGTTCTTTTTGCTTTAAAGGATTATGTGCGCCAACTCAATCTTGTTTAATGACTGGTGGATGTGAACTGCAGTGGTGAGTTGTATTATGAGACAGGAGTCTAGCTCAACTTACACTCTGTAATGACATACAAGGAGCAGTGTAACCTAGACAACGACCATCTCACTCAGTTATTATAAAGAACATCGTGAGAGTAGATTTTGATGTTGTTTTTTTTTTGCGCTCGCTCGCTTTGACCTCAAGCGTAGTCAATACACACTGTTTGTAGTAGTGATGGGCTGAATTTTGCGTGCGGATTAGCTTTCCCTATTAAGAGTGACCCTCGCCATCAGGCGAACCCACTCCGACTTCAGAGGTACTTGTAATTTACGTCCCCAAGTCAAGGAAGAGAGGTCAACAGTTTAGTCCACCTGGCTGGTGTAGGGGTTGAACCCCTAACCTCGGCATCAGCACACCGGATGTTTGAGAACACGCGTTCCTATCTATTCGGCCATGCGGACCTGCGATTTCTATTGTATGAGGCGTCGGTCATTCACAAAGCAAGGGCACACAACTGAATGTAAACATTACACAGAACACCACAAACGGTCAGTAAATTCTGGTGCTGATTGATAAATCCTGTAGAGGTCATTCAACAAACTTTTAACATTGTCACTGAACTGGACTTAATGTTTCCTATACATGAACAACGGGAAGAGCATGGGATCCTTCGGAGCCGCGTTAGCTCAGTAACTAGTATATCGCCTGCCTGATCGGTGGTCATGGCTTCGACACTCATCGGGAAGGATTTTAAACATTGACCCGGTCTCTCTGGTCGACAAAGCTTAATATGGGTACAAAGAACTGTCTTTGGAAGTAAAAGCGGTCGGTATAATACTGACCACATCATCCATATAGTGGCGACTGGTCTATAAAAATATGGGTGTAGCACCCTTACTTAATACGTATGTAAAGGCGAGAAAGAGGAGGATTTGTTTTTCTGAATTCAAGATCCTTCGTAACAACCACAGACACAAAATATTTCTTTCTGTGGCAACAGTCGGGTTGAGACACCTTCATGTATTCTGTCATTGTGTTCTGTCATTGTTTTCTGTCATTGTGTTCTGTTATTGTGTTCTGTCATTGTGTTCTGTCATTGTCTTCTGTCATAGAGATGATTATACTTGTAATAGTAATAATTACTGTCTGAGCAGAGACATCTTCACCTTCAGATAAAGGATGTCGAGAAAGAAAGCAACGACCACCTCATGAAACGCGCGTTCAGTTTCTGCAATAAGGCTAGAAACGTGAGCGGCTGGTGATCGGATTGCGCTCTAAATATCACCCCATACAGATAGGGCTGAAACTTTTGAACGGCCCAGACAAGAGAAAGAGAGTCAGAAAAACCAATGGCCAAGTACTACAGGAGACAAATGAAAAACGTAAATTGATTAGAGAAATTAGACGTAGACAGTCAATTCTTTTTGACATGTTAGGAGAAGAAATGAATTGGGGAACTTGATGACAACTGTCAAGATTGAAGGGAACAGACCAAGGGGAAGACCGAGAAGTAAATACCTGGATGGCTTGGCCACGTGGCATGGTCGAGACAGGAACACTGAGCTGATCCATGACTCTGGTGATCGAGTGAAATGGCGAGTCATGACCGCCCACGCTTGCCGGCAAGGCACATGATTGATTGATAGATTGAATAGAATGTTAAGAAGCTTTTTATATGCCTTAGGTCCATTTGGGCATTCGGTGACAAGACCCATATTTGTATAAACAGATCGGCACTCAGTGGGTGACGAGGTTATTATCACAACGACCGCTTTTGACAACATTTTCAGATATCCATTTTAGGCTGAGAACCCAGGTCAATGTTAACAATTCGGATGGGTGGACATACGAACCTCTAGCCATCAGAGGAACGTCGTTTTCACGCTAAGATTCCCAAAATGTGCCCACGATACTAGCACGGACCATGTTGAGATTAGCTGGTCGGAATTATCTGGTGCCTTTCTTAGTGAGTGGCCTGTTGCATCCAATTTTACTGGACCGTGCTTGGAAAACAAAAACGGCAGAGGCCGTGTTTTGAAGCGATTAAGTGGACATATCTCTCTCTCTCTCTCTCTCTCTCTCTCTCTCTCTCTCTCTCTCTCTCTCTCTCTCTATATATATATATATATATATATATATATATATATATATATATATATATATATATATATATAAATATATATAAATATATATATATATATATATATTTTTTTTTTTTCTCTCTCTCTCTGTGTGCCTGTCAGTCTGTCTGTCTGTCTCCCTCCTCTCTCTCTCTCTCTCTCTCTCTCTCTCTCTCTCTCTCTCTCTCTCTGTCTCTGTCTGTCTGTCTGTCTGTCTGTCTGTCTGTCTGTCTCTGTCTCTGTCTCTGTCTCTCTCTCTCTCTCTCTCTCTCTCTCTCTCTCTCTCTCTCTCTCTCTCTCTCTCTCTCTCTCTCTCTCTGTGTCCTTGTTTTTTTTCTCTCACTGTTTCTCACATTCTAGAATATCCATCATCGTAGATCTTACTGACCATTTATGTTTTAATGAGATTTTGCAATCGTTAAGGGTTCGATGTACTCTTGCTATCACATACTGCTTAAGGAGAGGGATCAGGAGGCGAAGAGAAGAAGTAGCAGAAGTAAAAGAAGAAGGACAAGAACAAGAACAAACAAAACAATAAGAAAAATAAAGCAACGATAATGATGACGATGATGATCATGTTGACGATAATGATGCTATGACCACGAGATAATGATTACATGAGAACATGAAGGCCCTAGGCTGTTAGAATGACGGTACATTACAACAGAAGAAACATGTATAATCCCTAGGTAAATTAACGGAGAAAACATCTTTCTTGTACAATGCATGGAGACTGGTTGGAGAGGTGGTCTCTTTGTAACATCGTACGGCTGTATCCGTCCTGCAAATACCAGCAATGGTACCCCATGTCATGATAACACTGTTTGCATTGCACTAAATAACGCGTTAGACGACGTAGATGATAATGATCATATGTCTGTTACAGCATTCATAAAAACAATCAAATACAGAGGTTCTAGAAAAACTAGAATAACAAGAGAGTTCATGAAAGAAATAAAAAAAAGAGGCAAGTGAAACTTATGGCCATGTTAATAGATATTTCATTTTTATAAAATCCATAAAAAGAGTAATGTTCAAGGTAAGCGAGCAAGAGGTAGACACCGATGCAAGTGGACAGGTAACAACGAGAAATGGACGAACAGCAATCTGTTATATTGTACAGTCAGGGTGAGAGACAGACAGTGATGGAGATTCATTGCAGCCAACCTTCATTGTGGAGATGGCGCCTGATTGACTGACTGACCCCTTGCCGTCTTTACAGACGATAGTTTGTAAATTGGGATTCTCTCTCCATAACATAAAGCCTGGGCTGAATTTAGAGACCTTGTGTTGCCCATGCAGCATGATCCCTCTTTCGGCATGTCTAGTTTACTCCAGAGGAAAGGTGACACCAATATGTCTGGAACAAGACAAGCGGCAGAAGCTGCCGGATCAGCAAAGCAATGCTCTATCTGTCCGCCTGTCGGAGCTTCGATCCCAGACCATTTACCAACCAAGGCTTAGGGCTAGTCCACACTGCCATGACATTTAGTCTTTAGGTTGCATTTCCTCACACTAGGATAATGCTTGTACCCTCCCAATTGCGCTCTTCCGCCCGAAACCGTTGGCACAATATGGGGTGTCGGGTTTGGTAAGCGCCGCCCAACATTTGACGCTAACAGAAGCAGGCTTTCCTCCGAAGTCGGAGAGTGTCTGCCTGTACGGCGAGGAACCACCAGTCTGCACACCAATAAGCCAGACATGGGACAACGGATACTCACGCAAACCTCAGGTCCTGTATGACATCACACTGATGTTGGACAACAGGATGCCTTCATCCGGCTTACAGGACTTCACGCTGGAGCTCAAGCCAACGAACACAAGCAAGCAAGCAAGCAGCACAGAAGCAGGTAGTACCGTCTACTGTCATACGGTAGCTCAGTCATATCTGACTGAGACCTGATTGACTGACAGCATTAATGTTGTTTACACTTTCAGATTCTGTATACATTCTTTGAGGCTTCCTCTTCTTCGTACACCTCCACATATCAATATTAATAAATCCAGTAGTAATCACATCAGGCTTGCTGACATTACCATTCAGTTTGTCCTCAAATAGAGCAGGCTGTAAGCTGACATAGTATGTATCTGTTCTGTATATATTAGACACCCATGCAAGGTATTTTTCGCCTGTCATAAACCAGTCCCATAGTCACATGAATTAGTATCTCCTATCTTTAGTCTATTTAAAAATGTGGTATTCCATGCTGTTGTGTAGTGTGTGGAGTCTGACTGTTAATATTTGTTCGGTTCAATGGAGCTGGTAATATGTATCACCTGTTTTGGTGTGGAATATGAGACTTGAACATTTCAACAAACAATAGACAAAGTCTCCCATCTTTTATGTGATCTTCACTTTGGTGCCACTCACAATTTTCTCCGCTGAGTATGAGGCTCCAATTGGGTTATATTATGCTCTCTTAGTGGTTTCATACCAACATATTTAATTTGTTTGTCTCAAAGTATTTGAGGTGCTTTCGTCACGATGAAAGCTCTCATCACGGTGCGCCGAACAATTTCTCTGTATCTTGCCATTTCTCCCTCCGCATGCGCTCTCATGTCCAAGGTGTCTGCAATGTCCCGTGTCCATCTACGTGCTGGCTGACCCCATGCCTCTCCTCCCAGGGACCATGCCCGCTAACACTGCTTCCCCAATCCACTGTGACGCATAATGCCGCCAACATATTACAGTTTCCGGGACAAGCTACAGGTTATGAGCCAGTTTACTTCCACGTTCAAGGTCCATACAATTTCTGTATCTTTCTTCTTTAAACTATGACATATGTCTGATGTGAAATGTAACTATTGTCTCTAAATATGTTTTAAAGTATTCAGTTTTAATGTCTATCGGAACTGAATCACTGATAATGTGGTATTTCTGAAGTTTCATGTGCTTTGACAAAGATTCTCTTAGATACAGAAAACAGTGGCCTACTTCTAATGCAGGAGGTTTTCACACTGTCTTTTTGCTGTGCTTGCTACTTAATTTGAGCTGTATCGGTACCTATGGCTAAATTGTTTGTGAACTCACTGTAAAAAGACACGTAACTAAGTTTTAATATTTTAAAGTGGGTTTTGTATCTACCCCCTATGCCACTGACATAAGCCTGGGTCACTGACATTGAGTTGAGTGACCGGGCATGAGGAAGAATGGAGATGAGAGTGGGAGACAGTAAAGTGACTGACCTGGCTATGAGAAGACAGCCAGTCCTGAGAAATAAAATAGTGAGGGTAGAGGAAAAAAACCCCTAGGGGGGATGGGGCGAAAGACAGTTGTGTGTTGTGTGAAGTCAGGAGACTGGAAAGTGAGTGAGAGAAGAGACCGACTGCGGGTCAGGTCGTTTAAGAGAGATCTCCGGGTTGTGTTGTTCTCCCGAGTTGTGAAGACAGGCCTAAACCCAGAGTGGGTTGCATAGTTGAGCAGTGGCTCCAACCCAATGTGTGGGTTGTATTGTGGAAGATCCAGCCGTGGATAGTAGCTGGATGACCTGTCTTGTAGATTTGATAAGAAGCAGGCCGTGAGAAGGCATTGATGTGTGCGGGTTAAATTGTGAGGAGGATATTTATATTCTATGGATTACATTGTTTCTGGATGTATACATATGTTCCGTGAGTCTATGTTATTTCTGTAATAAAGGATTATGTGCGCCAACGGAATCTTGTTTAATGACTGGTGAATATGCACTGCAGGGGTGAGTTATATTGCAAGACAGTTAAATATCTCCATTGACACCCCCTGAGTATCGTTACCTAGACAACGACCATCACACGATAATATCATGAGCAATATCATCGTAAGAACATTCGTGACTATTATAAGAAAACAGCGTGTGATAACTGGGAGCTCGTCGCTTAGTAAAGAGTTTCTGACAGCTGCATTCGGGCAAGGAACACCGTGCAATATTGAGATATCTGTGGGCTCTTCGCTGAAAGAGAGGAGTTATTATCTGTGACTTAGTTCCATCAATTTAGACAGTACTGCTCCAAGAAATTAATGTGAACTCTTCAGTGTGTGCGCCAGATAATTCACACAGACAGACGAGAGTTAATGATCAAGCTAGCAGACAGGTCACACTACAGGTAAATTAACGAGGGTCAGCACACGGAAACAGACGAGGCGGGGCGCCAGAAGAATTAACGCAGCACAAAAATCAGCCGGGAGAGTCGATTGCAGTGACAGGGGTGTCTAGTCACAAACAGCACGGAATGTCGTGTTGAGAGGCCAGGCGCATGTGTTTATAGGTCAAGAGACGGAAGCGCCAGCGGACAGTACAGGTAAATGTCGCGTGGACAGTGAGTTAGTTGTTTGCGAGTCGGCATAATGGGACATTTTCGCTGTCGGTGATAAAGACAGGATTGAAAATTCACAGATACTGACAGGTGTGTGTGTGCGAGACAAGCGCACTGTGTGTTCGCAAGTTGACTGGTCAAGATTTGTCGACGCAGTTAATAGGCCGGGTTGAGAGAGGGTCAGCGCTGTTTACGAGGACAGCTGGAAAGGGGTATTAACGTTAACCCTACCACATGTGCTGGGGCAGAAGTGGAAAGTGTTTGTGTATGGCGGAAAAGTTCCGGGCATTTTACAGACAGATTAAGTGTGACTTTCCACGGAGTTAAAATAGCAGCCGGGTGGGGCTGTCAAGTTTGTGTGAAAACTGTTTTACGGAGGAATTTTTCACTGAGAGTGATAAAGAGAAATTGAGGTGACATTGTGAGTTGGGGGTGGAAGGAGGAAAGATACTCGGAAATTTCCACGGCCTATGGTGGTCAAGATGACTCATTGTGAATGAACAAAACAAGGCGTTTTGTGTGAAACCAGACTTGATTGTTTCGTCTTTGTTAAAAGCCCTTTGTGTTCATTACTTTATAATCAGCAAACATTTTGACAACGAATGATGACGTGTCGGCTCCGCGAACATAGTTGCATACAGTTGCCAAAAAGAACTGACGGTACAGAGTGAAAGCGTTGATCATTTACTGCCATTATTTTGGTCTTTTCTGTTAGGGAAATCTATAACATTTATGATACAGCAAAGCGCCATCTTCGCAACGAAGGTAGAAAAGACTTTTGGATTATTAGACCACGTCCAAGGAAAGTACAATAACGTGACGGACTGGGTCGAGACAGAACATTGTGGATAATCAATCATCATCTTCAATTTTTTCGACGGTTTGAACTTGTGATCACCACGTAAGTCACCACGTCAAGACAAAATGTGGAATATCGTAGACATTTCGGAACATTTACCAATATACATTCCCAACATATTGTGAAAAAGTCATTAAAAAACCGAACTTGTGGCGACGGATTATCATTAATAGGCACATATTTGTCGGCCAACGAGTTGTACATTTTGTTTGCTGCTCATAGTCTTATAAATATTGTTTTCGGTTGTTAAGCTATTACTTGTTTGTGGTCCGGTGTTTGTCAGGTGTAGGGGATTTGTGGGGTGTTTCTCGAGAGTCGGGATACAGCACAAAAATTTATTTTCTTTCTGGTGCTTACGATATTTTTGTAAGGAAAACGTTAATGAGTTAACGTGTCATGCAGTGGCATTGGAATAGTCTTAACCAATATCTAGAGCCGAGTTGTCTGACGTCAGATTTATGTATATGTTGATGCTATAAATTGTTTTTGTTTCTTTTTCTTTTCATAATATTTGCATATGATATTTGTTGTGTTCGGATATATGGTATTATTGTGACTTTCGTCCTTTTCTGCTGTATAGTGGTCTGTGTCAGTTATATATATATTATTACGCGCACTGTGGTCGTTTCGCACAAGCTTGTGGTTGTTACTGTGGTTTATTTCTGTGTGATCACCGTCTCCGTGTACTTGGCTTGTGAGTCTAACGTTTTTATAGACAACATTTAGTGTTATCATTCATTCGTTTGGTATATGTATTTATATGTATGTTTAACAATATTTCCAGAAATGTTATACAACTATTGGTCATAGATATATAGATATAAGGGAGTATAGGTGATACTTCCCCCCTCACTACCTAGTGCTTATAGAGTGACTGGGTGAGTACTAGTGATATTTTTAGCACTACGAATTTACGTACACAAGGAGTTGTGGTGTACGTAGGGAAGTGACACAAAGACTAACAGCAGAGTCGTCACATTTATAGTTGGCTGATTGACAGCAACGTGTCCACAAGTACAAGATGCCTACTTTAATGGAATATATTGAAGCAGGTGAACGAATAGGCCTGAAAGGTAAAGAGCTACAGGAGTATGCAGAAGCAAAAGAACAAAAACAGACGGAAAGAGAGGAGAGGCATAATGAACGCGAGGCAAAGCGTCTACAGGAAGAGACACAAGTAAAACTAGCTGAAATGGAAAACAAACGTCTACAGGAAGTAAAGTTAGCTGAAATGGAAAACAAGCGTCTACAGGAAGAGACACAAGTAAAACTAGCTGAAATGGAAAACAAACGTCTACAGGAAGTAAAGTTAGCTGAAATGGAAAACAAGCGTCTACAGGAAGAGACACAACTGGAACTTGAAAAGTTAAAACAAACAAATGCGGTGGAAATCGAGAAAGAGAAGATTAAGATGGAAGCGGAAATTGCTATTAAAAAGTTAGAATTTGCATCGAAGGGTCAAAGTGAGGAAAGTAGAAGACCTTCGCAGTCGTCACAGAGATTAAAACTGCCATATTTTACAGACCGGGACCAACTTGAAAATTATTTGGCCAGGTTCGAGGCATCAGCCAAAGCGGTAGGTATTCCAGAGAAGGAGTATGCGATGAGACTTGGCGAGTTTCTTACGGGTAAGGCACTAGACACCATGTTCAATTTACCTGTAGAAGAAAGGAACAACTACACTATCTTACGTCAACGTTTGCTGACAAAGTTCCAACTCACTGAGCATGGATATAGGACAAAGTTTAGACAGTTAGTGCCAGAGACAAATCAAGATTTCACAGACTTTGTTAACACAGTGAAGAACACATTTAACAAATGGATGGAGCTCGCAGAAGTAGGGAAAGATTTTAATAAATTAGTAGATCTAATGTTAAGAGACAAGGTAGTATCTGCATGCAATTCTAACTTAGTAGCTTTCTTTGAGGAACGGAAGCCAAAGGACATAGACACAATGTCTCAGTTAGGGCAAAACTACATGACGGCACATCCTAACGTATCTATTGGGAAACTAATGAGTGAGGAAATAGTCTGTGCAGCGTACACTAAACAGGACCAGAATCCAGTCATCAGACCAAGGGCGAAAAGTGTGGATTCAGCACAAAAAGGTGAGCAGCAAGAATTTCAAGATAATGGTTTCCGAGGAAACAATGTTGGTAGAGTAGGACGGTACCCATATAGAAGAGGGAATTTTCAGAGACGTCCAAATTATGCCGGATGTTGGAATTGTGGGAGCTGGAGACACAAGGCAGCGGAGTGTGACGTGCAGCCAGCCAGTGAGCCAACAAGTAACGCAAGGAAAGAGATCATCTGTTTCAAATGTGGTAAGAAGGGGCATATCAGCCATCAATGTAGGATGAGAGAAACAGAGCACTCAAATGCAGCGCAAGTAATTGAGACGCTGAACAATGAAGATTGTAGTGGGTGCAAACCTCTTTTTGAAAAAGACAGTCAGCCAGTCCTAATATGCGGTCATACAGTAAAAGCAGGATCAGCAGTGCATGAAGGAGGAAGTCTGAAGCTGCATCAGGGATTCGTTAATGATAGACCAGCGTTAACAATTAGGGATTCCGGATGTACGTCTATCGGAGTGAGGAGAAGTTTAATAGATCCCTCGGATTATACAGGGAAAAAGATTAGATGCATAACATTCAACGGCACAGTAGAGTTCTACCCATTAGCCATAATAACAGTAAAAACACCATATATCACTGGAAGAGTGACAGCGTGTGTTTTGGACTCACCAGTGGCTGATTTGATCATAGGAAATGTTATAGGAGTTAAAGATTGTACAGAAGAGGAAGTAGTTTATTGGGACCGAAAATATAGTGTAAGCAGTAATGAGGTAGTTACCACAAGAGAACCTAAATTAGAGAGTATAGCTGAGGTAGAAGAGGCACTTGAAGTAGACACAGGAACTCAGGACAAGGATAGTACAGCTGAGCAGATGAGAATGGATCCCAAATATAGTGCTAGTGACTCCCAGAGACAAGAAACTACTCTGAACAAATGTTCCCAAGGGTGTAGGAGAGTAGAACATAGGCAGTCAAAGAAAGGTAGATGGTGTTTCGAGAGGAAGAACAATGTTCTCACTCGCAGGTTTTCAGATAGTGGAACTGCACGTGGGCAAGGAGCAGTACCTTTAGCACATAGAGACCGATATACTAGAACAGCTCAGGATAGTGCATGTGCAGGGCACATAGGCATAAGGCGTATGCAGCAGAAAGCAAGGTGCCAGGTATATGGGCCAAGATTGAATAAAGAGTTCAGACTAAACAGAGACTCAAGTGTAACGGTGCAGTATGCAGATAGGAAAGTTGAGTTAGGTCAAAAGAGTGTTCGCGACATTACTGACACAGGGCTAGGGATAGCAAACAGATGTTGTAATTGTAGAGGTACCATGAGTCATGGGTACATGAAAGGTAGACACAGCATCGACAGGAATCAGAGGTGGGTTGATGCAAGAACAGAACCACCTGATATAGGGTCGGTACACAAATAGTATTGTGGGGTCGTGAAGTAGTAAGAGACCTGTGGGTATATAAGTATAATGCTTTCCTATGATGTATTATTATTATTATGTGATGTATTAGTTCATGCATTGATACACAAGATAGAAAGTTGTTTGTATTTATGTGTGGGGAATATGGGAGTGTACTATGAGCATGTGGTGTATTATTTAGGGTGGTAGCTGGAGTAAGGTGCAGCCATACTTAGGGCTACCCAGGCTATATGTCTGGGTCACATGTTTAGTAAGTTTTAGTCTCCCAATATTTGAAAACGAAGTTTTCTTTTAAGAGGGGGGTGATGACATAAGCCTGGGTCACTGACATTGAGTTGAGTGACCGGGCATGAGGAAGAATGGAGATGAGAGTGGGAGACAGTAAAGTGACTGACCTGGCTATGAGAATACAGCCAGTCCTGAGAAATAAAATAGTGAGGGTAGAGGAAAAAAACCCCTAGGGGGGATGGGGCGAAAGACAGTTGTGTGTTGTGTGAAGTCAGGAGACTGGAAAGTGAGTGAGAGAAGAGACCGACTGCGGGTCAGGTCGTTTAAGAGAGATCTCCGGGTTGTGTTGTTCTCCCGAGTTGTGAAGACAGGCCTAAACCCAGAGTGGGTTGCATAGTTGAGCAGTGGCTCCAACCCAATGTGTGGGTTGTATTGTGGAAGATCCAGCCGTGGATAGTAGCTGGATGACCTGTCTTGTAGATTTGATAAGAAGCAGGCCGTGAGAAGGCATTGATGTGTGCGGGTTAAATTGTGAGGAGGATATTTATATTCTATGGATTACATTGTTTCTGGATGTATACATATGTTCCGTGAGTCTATGTTATTTCTGTAATAAAGGATTATGTGCGCCAACGGAATCTTGTTTAATGACTGGTGAATATGCACTGCAGGGGTGAGTTATATTGCAAGACAGTTAAATATCTCCATTGACACCCCCTGAGTATCGTTACCTAGACAACGACCATCACACGATAATATCAAGCAAAGATCATCAAGAACATTGCACTGATTATAAAGAAAAACGTGTGATAGCCACTATTAGTGTTGTTATTGCTAAACAGAATTAACTTGTTACACAACATTTAACGCAAATACAGTTAGCCACAAAATTAATGCGTTTAAAAGATTGGAAGAAAGAATCGAATGAAATTTGCATGCACACCGAATTCTTAAACCTTTAAAAACAAAATTATTCCACTCGATCGTTTGTATGAATATTTGCCTATATGGTTATTTGTCTGTGTGTCTGTCTATTTTCAGTAGTTAAAAAAAAAATCTATGTGTCTGTCTATCTTGCGGAATGGCTGAGTTTCTGTCTGTATGTCTATCTGCCTATATACATCCGCCTCTATTCTTCATATGTCAGCGTATCTGTTTGATTACTTCTCTATTCATACAATCCTAGCAGCATCGATGAAGGTCTATGAATAGAAATATATACACACATCCTGTCTATTTGTTTGTCCGTAATCCCGAGCTTACTGCACACGAAGCGCGGACACCCGAGAATTATTTATATCCGATTTGATAGTGTCGTAGGCCAACTAACGTATTGCACTGTCTTGTTTCCGACTGCCTATTTGCATTGAAAACCCGAGCAGAGTTCCACAAATTTTCATGCGCACATTTACAGTTCACGCCAACCAGCAAATCTATGTCTATGTTGTTAAAAAGTGTTACATGTTTCTGATTTTGTTTTTCATTTGAATTCAGTTTAATAAATAAAAAGCAGTTTTGGATGCAATCTTCCGTTGAAGTTTTTTTTTTATTTGTTGACACTCTCTCAGGGTTAGACCTTGATTGGATTGCCTTCCCTCAGAACGCATCAGTTTGTTGGGACGCTGCTCCGCCCTCCATCTCCACGCAGTATCGACATATTTATACTTACATAAGGACCCGCTTACATGCCTTACGGCGAGTTGGTTATATGGTGCTAGACCCACAATTTTATAGGCTAATTCGCATTCAACTAGAGCCGCCTTGTTTCCCAAAACATTTTTGGTATTCATAGAGCAGTAGCTAATTCTGAAACTGCGTTCACTAACGTCTAATATTATACCATGCTCAACAATCGTACCAAACTGACCAAACTCCACTTGGAGTGGCGCATGTAGGTGAGACTACAAGAACATATTTAGTAAAGAAACTGGCCCCTACTATTACAATGCAGCATTTCCTAAGACGATTTCGGTGTTAGGGATCTGCAGTAGAACATAGGATAGCGAATTCGCCTGTCAACCAGGGTTCTCGTGTTCCAATCCTCGTCGCTGGGAAGGTAACCCGGCCAACAAATGCCTGAAGAAGTCGGATGTATCGGCCGAAAGGTGCAAATATCGCAACTCTGCTGTAAACAAGCACAGCGAAATTACGTCTAAAACACATTCCAGACGAACGCAAAAGAAGAAAAAAAAAAAAGAAGAAGAAGAAGAAGAAGAAGATGAAGAAGAAGAAGAAGAAGAAGAAGAAGAAGAAGAAGAAGAAGATGAAGAAGAAGAAGAAGAAGATGAAGAAGAAGAAGAAGAAGAAGAAGAAGAAGAAGAAGAAGAAGAAGAAGAAGAAGAAGAAGAAGAAGAAGAAGAAGAAGAAGAATCGTCGAGGCGGTGATATTTTAAAATTAGAAATGGGTACCCAAGTCGACCTGAGCCTAATTAGGTGCCAGGAAATTTCTTGAAAAATAAAGGCGGCTTGCTTAATATAGATGACATCATCCATTGAACCTAAGGGTTCTGTGGCCAGCAGGGGCCACGGAAATGGAAATCCAGTAACTAATTCAGGATAACTCGCCCGGGTGATGTGATTATCTACACAGATGGTTCGGTGTTGAGAGGTAGTAGAAGTGCCTGGGGTTTCTTGGCAAAGGCTAATGGTCGACGTTTGGTGCAGGAAAGCCTGGCATATGAGACCACAACATCTAGCTTAAGAATGGAGCTGGAGGTAGTCAGTGCAGCTTTCCGCTGGATGGAGAATACGATACACACACACACACACACGTCGTGATTGTAACTGACTCAGAAAGCATGCTGAGTAGGGTGAGGACTGGCAAGCTTCGTGCCGAGTGGCAAGCATCGTCTGGATATTTTCTACGGGGCATGCTGGTGTGTTGGGGAATGAACAGGCAGACAGATTGGCTGGCTCTGCAAAATTTGATGGAGTATTGATGCATGATAAGGCAGACGTGGTTGCCGCCTTGTGGGAGCACGTGTACACCTCGGAGGAGGAAATGGATCACCATGGTCTGTCAAGAATGCGACAGCGTGGAGTGACGAGGGGATCTGGCCGATGCTCGACGCTTAGAGGAAAGGCGAGACGCACATATAATCAGATTGCTACTGGTACTATTGGGGTTGGAACTCTTCGCTGGCTTCTGAAGATGAGGACGGAGCGCTTATGGAATGCCCCGAATGCTGTGCTGTCGGTTCCTAAATCAATCAATCAATCATACCTAAGGGTGTAGAAAGACACGGGGATAGCATAATGTGTCCTACACGTGTCAAAGCGTGGAAATGTGTTCTTCGCTTTTATGTTTTTACATTTTGGTAATCTTTGTGTTGGCGTATGGTGGAATTTACTGTTATAAGTTTGTCCTATGTATTGAGTGGAATGTTCTGTTATACGCCTGTCCTATGTATTGAGATGGAATGTTCTGTTATAAGTCTGTCTGATGTATTGAGTGGACTGTTCTATTATAAGTTTGTCTGATGTATTTAGTTGAATGTACTCTTATAAGTCTGTCTGATGTATTTGGTGGAATGTACTCTTATAAGTCTGTCTGATGTATTTGGTGGAATGTACTCTTATAAGTCTGTCTGATGTATTTGGTGGAATGTACTCTTATAAGTCTGTCTGATGTATTTGGTGGAATGTACTCTTATAAGTCTGTCTGATGTACTGAGTAAATCAACGAGAACGAGCAGTAGAAAAGGACAGTTTTACTAGAACACAATCACAAGGTACAACATAAAGTTTACAGCCAGAACCTTCGTCAGCACACACATAATAAACATATGGCAGATACAAAATCACAAATATGTATACTCAGAAGCCACGAATGAAAAGTTGCACGATTTATTTAATGGCATATTTTGCTGTAGTTCGTTATATATCACATGAAGCGAATACATACATTATATTTTGATTGAAATATAGGGTGCCATTTTAATGACTGTGCAGTGTTTGAAAATATTGCCGGTCCAAGTTTTGTATTTACCATCTGTAAAGTTCATGCAACATAATAGGTAAATACAAAACATGGATCGGCAACATGTTCAAACACTGCACAGGCATTAAAAATACATTACTTGACACACACAGTCACTGATATTGTTTAACTTGGGGCATTTGTTGTGCCAAGACCAACAGTAATCGCACATTTAAAACGAAGTCTTTCCGTCTGGACAAAACTGGTTGACATAGCCTAATCGAGGTTTACGCGAGTATCTGTACAAAAGATATACACAAGATACTTAGCTACCTGCCATACATCGCAACGTACTATATAGGCAGTAAATGACAGTTTACTTAACTTATGTATGTATGTATATCCTTCTATCTCATATCCGACGATGATCTGTTTAGATGTGTACCACGTGGTGCACGTAAACAGTGGAATGCCATTATGCTGGCAATGCATAATGACCGGAAATATGTCACGGAAACCACAGGTTTTTGAGCCACAAAGAACGATAATCCTTAATTTACTCCCTAAAATGACCTTGCTTATTTTGAGTCCGTACATTAAGAGTTAAAGGAAGTAAGTCGCTTAAAAGTCGACAGGGTCGACTTCATTGCACCAGGTTTTATCCCATATGGTTCAGTCTCTTTCCGTAGTGCGGGCTACCGAAAGCGTCACACAAAGCACGGACTCCGTAGCTCCAGCGACGACCTTTAGTAGTTTCGTAAAAAATGTACTCGTGAACTCGGTCCAAATCGAACTCACAACCTTCGGAACCCGAGTCAGACGGCTTGACCACTTCGCAACGGAAACTCCCTGACTATGACAACTATGACCCCAAAATCACTCTACAGATTGCTTGTGCATTTTGAGTGGGCACATTAAGAGTTAAAACAGATTTAGACCATGTCAATAAGACACGTTCCCTGATACTCAAAACATGAAAGACTCTAGATCACAGTTGATCTGGCAAAGCTGTCGCAATATTGCCACCAGAAATTGAATTCGATCTTCGCTCCATACACTAGCGGATACCAATGGCCACTTTTAACACCTCTGAAGTACAACAGTTTTAGCAATGGGTGCGTCCAGCATCAAAGTTAGCAATTACTGCTCCAGTGTGGGACATGATCAAGGGCGTGCCTGTTTCTTAATCCCCTGGTTATTGAATGCCGAACTTGAGGCATCGATTACCCGCGTAACTTCTCGGCGTTTCTAACTGACTCATCTTCTAGACCTGCCCGAATGTCTGCCAGCACAGATATCGACAAGTAACATTTAAGTTCTTTCTTTCTTTCTTTCTTTCTTTCTTTCTTTCTTTCTTTCTTTCTTTCTTTCTTTCTTTCTTTCTTTCTTTCTTTCTTTCTTTCTTTCTTTCTTTTCCATAGTCATTAACGTTACACGTATATGTATATGTGTGTATAAGCGAAGTTTTGCGTGGATTTATTCTGCTGGGAATCGAAGACCACTGAGAAGCGTCACCGGCCAGGTCATGCGACAAGACACATGGTAATGGTGATGTGTGTGTGTGTGTGTGTGCGTGTGTGTGCGTGTGTGCGCGCGCGTGTGTGTGTAGCAGGTTGGCTGATAGCTTTATTATCTTAAACATTTACTTTTTATGACACTGTGTGTCTGTTTGTTTGCTTTGTGTGAATGTGTGTGTGTGTGTGTGTGTGCGTGTGTGTGACTGTGTGTGAGGGTGTGTGTGTGTATGTTCAGCCAGTGGACTATTATCTTTATTATCGTAACTGTTTCCCTTTTTATGACGCCGTGTTTGTCGCAATAACTGGCTTCCTCATGTGCTGCAATTGATCGCCCAAAGGAGTACAGGTCCTCAATCAACTCACGTCATACCCCCCCCCCCCACCCACATCACTCATCGCCTCCTGCCGCTCCTTACAGGTCCTCTTTCATATATTTAACTGCCATAGGATGATTATACGTCTTAAGTGACTTCCCATATCAGACATGGGCTTGTATATCGCCAAAATGTTGTCATTGTAAAATGTTGTTACAGTTACAATATTAATACAGTAGTTTTCCTTACGCAAACTCTTTTAATGTGCTATATAATACAACATGTCTACTATCAAGTGACACACCCCTACGTCAAATTTTAAGCCATACATTTTTGGTTGGTCCAAACTTACTTTTTTTTTTGGGCACTGAATCATTTAACCACTGTCTCTAATTCTTTAATTTAAATTCATATTGTCTTTAAGATATCTTCTATTTCTTTCGCCATGTGGCATTATTTCTTTTTTTCTTTCTTTATTTTTATTTTTTTTAAAATAGACCCCACACGGCGGCTTTGTTGCCGCGGTGTTACAGACGCAATTCGCAATGGCACATAATGCGTTCGAAACAGTGTTGCGGGCGATGTAGAAGTAAACCACCTTGTCCTTGTATTACATACAATGGTATGAGTGCCGGTGGGCCAGAAAGCAATAGCAAACTACTGATACTCAATCTTTCCCAGAAATCATAAATAGCCAAAAAAATGTTGAATTTGACTGCAACGAACTTAAAGAATATACATTAACTTAACTCATGCTTTATATTATGCCAGATGATCATCTTTTATGAACGATGTTCAATACTTGACTATTTACTCCAATGAATTCAACCATTTTTTCATGTCATATTTATTTTTCTGTCGAGGTTATTCTTTGCATCCCTTGATGACACCACACCTGAATAGCTTCGACGATATTACAATCTCTTGTGCATAGAGTCCACGTTTCGGAGCCAGATAGTACTGTGGGTCAGATATTCAAATAGTGTAGGACCCATTTCCACGCCCTGAAGCGTTTTGGGGGTTAAGATACTAGCCAGATATGTTAGACCACGAGGCACTCAGTAGGCGATGTGGTCAATATAAAGACGGCCATCTTTATTTTCAAAGGTAATTCTTTACTTCCCAGGTAGCCATTTAGGCTGAGGCTACTTGGGAGGCCAGGTAAATGCATACGAATCCCACCTCGGGGATATTTCAACCAATGACCTACGGGCAGGCAGGGAAGGGTGCAAGACACTGCGTTACTGCTTCTCCTAAGGTCGGCTTATGATTGGGGGGGGGGAGGGGGCTATTCGTGTTCTAATTGTGATGTGCATGTTACGTGATATTAGTCATTAGTCGCGGTTCCAACTTCACGGCAGCGGGTTGTCCCCATTATGCTCCGTTCCTGTGCCACAGAATATCACACAAAATGCTCCTCACTGCCCTATGTGAACAATGGAATAGACAGGAGTCTCGACAAGCAAACAGCCCTCACAGGTACACTGTGCATAATGCCGCCGTCAGAATGCCAACACAAAAGTCCTCCAAGAAAAATACAGTTCATCGTCGATGGAAGAAAATCAGCAGTCCTCACATTACTGTATTAAAAGTCGAGAGGATCGACTTAATTGCCCCAGCATTGATCCCATATGGCTCGGTCCCTTTCTGCAGGGTGGCCCGCTGAAAGCATCGTACAAAGCACGAACACCGTAGCTCCAGCGACGACTCCCAGAAGTCTCCGAGAGAAATGCACTCGTGAACCGAAAAAGGCAATCCAGTCAATTCTGGGACCGACCGACCGCCATCATTTCAGACATGCAGTTCACGCTATAACAACCGCAGACAGATGTAAAAAAATTCCATACGAAATTCACATCTCACAGTGTCGCGCCACGCACTCAGCTCAGTAGAACGGCGACGGAACCATGCACTACCAGTCAAACATGAGGAAAATGCGACTGCAATCCGTAGCTACAAGCATAAACACTCTAGAGGCTTAACGGTTGAAATGCCTATCCACCATGTTGGGGACCGAAGCAAACCAATACGCGTTAACTGTCTAATCAAAAAGATAATATACTTGCCCTTCTTTCCTGTGTCATATCCATTTCTTATATTAACCCACTCAACCTTAGTTGCCAGAATAACTGCGTCTGCCCCATAGTTTTAGGATTATAGAATTTCAAGATACAAATCACTATAGCTTAAAACTAAGCTTCTGGTGTAGCAAGGATCAATTGAATGCGATAAATGGAGTCAATAACCATATAATCTCTAATTTCTCTATGGTTAAGTAATAACCATCTGAAACAGAAAGAGTTAATGGCCGTAAAATAACTATTTCTTTGCATCAAGCGTAGTCCATACACATAGCTACTACTTGTAGTACTACTTGGGCTGATCTTTGCTTGGAGATTAACTTTCCCCATTCCAGTGTCCCTCTCCATTAGGCGAACCCACTCCGCCATCAGAGGTAGCTATAACTTTCAATTTTTATGTTGTCTACTGAGTCCTCTGAGCCCCATTTCTTTATTCTCCTTCTATGATCGCAAAAAATTGCGCGTTTATTTATGAAATGTATAACTAATAGGAATATCACCACTGAAATAAACTTGGAAAGCCAGAATATGAGATGTGGCGTTTAGTGTATTATTTCCTTGGAATTTATCGTTCTTGGTCTAGATTTTGCCAGCCTCCCGATTTCCAACTAGAAACATCATTAATTCAATAAACTAGAAGATCGAGAGAGCACTTAGTATATTTACTTGCAGTCAAAATCGTTACTTTCCCGACCAGGTGTCAAGGCGTAGGCCCAGATACGAGACTCGTTATCAGACACTCAGTATGTGAGTCTTCTTTGTGCAATCAAGGGATGTAATCACTTGAAACTTCTAGATGTAGCTGACCAAAACCCTTGAAGAGTGTAATTTCCTGTAAACCTGTGTAAAGAACACAATAAAGAGAACTAGTAAACCAAGCGACAGGAAGGCCCCTCTATACGTCGCTTCGGTTTACGTCGGTTTGCTATAACGTCGTTGCCACAATGGGACATAACTTTATGTTACGTCGCTACATTCCGTCACCTGTGTTGCTATGCTGTTTTTTTCTTTCTTTTTCTATGCTGTTTTAACGTCGCCATTTTACATTTTGTGCAGTGCGTTGTTCCAGGATTTTATCGTGTCATCATCCATAATTATGAGTTCAAAGCACACAGTAAGTGCTGATAGTGTGTTTGGTTGTAAGAGAACCAGGACAAGTGTTACGCTTGAGGTGAAGTTAGATGTGTTACGCTGTTTTGAGGCTGACGATCGGGTTGTTGATACAGGTAAAGACCACGATTTACCCCCAACCACGGTAATGACAATTCGTGCAGGTGCTGACAAAATCAAAGAGGGTGATATAAACGTAACCCCTTCGAGTGCTTTCAAGATCACCCGTACCGTAATCTTACGGAGAACATGTAAGCACTGTTGCTGCCTGTATTGAAGACCAGAACCAACGGAATATGCCCGTGAGCAAGATGGTTATCCTAGAGAAAGCAAAGTCTCTCTATAAATATCTAGCTAAGAAAGCGGGTGAGAGCAGAACTAATAGTGCTGATGATAGTTTTGGAGCGAGTCGTGGTTTTAATGCTTCCACGTCCCAATAATTCTACCACTCGCCCTCCAACCCACCTCTATTTAGCCAATAAATATCAACAACCATCAACATAAACATTACATAATACACTGCATGTCATTTAATTCTAAGGGAAAGAGTGTTTCGCTAAGCGTCATTTCACTTAAAGTCGCGTTTTCCAAGAACGTAGCCCGGGCGTTAACCAGCGCCATCCTGTATTATAAAATCAGCTGCAGATAAAGTGAAAAACGTGAAACCAAATATTGGAAAAGCAAATGTTTTCATCTCTTAGGCTGCAAAATACAGAAAATCTAACGTAGTATGCTAAGAAAGTGTGTAAGTACGTAAGTAAATAAGGGACTGTTGTATACAACATTGGGCATTTGGTGCTAGAAGCAAATTGTTTATATCGGCACTCGGACGTGGTCAATGTCACGCCGGCCGCCTTCATGTCCCAAGTCATTTCCTGACACCCATTTTATACTGAGTCGACCTGGAAGCCTAGGTCAAATTTAAAAAAAAAATCGTCATAAAACTGATTCGAACCCATGCAAACTGGATCGGCAAGCGAACTTCTGACCATTAAACTACCGCGTCTCCCACATGATGCGCTTTTTTTTAAATTTGCATATCCTTTACAGGACATCGCTGTCAACAGCAGCATCTTTCAGCTGTCTGTTTATTTCTTGGCAAGATTACGCTCAGTAGTTTGCCATTGCTTTCTGAGCGGCCGGCTCAGTTATCCCGCAAGTCACCAGCGGGGGTCGAACCGATCCCAGCTCTCGCCCGCTACGAGACTCTGCGTGATAAACGAGATTACGGAGAAAGTGTTGTAACTCCTCGGCCAGAGAGACCGGCTCACGATGTGCTACACAGTGAATAAAGTTGTCTGCTCAGTTGGTTATCCAATACTACGGACAGCACACCATTTCTCAAAGCACATAAATGCTATAGGTCTGCGGGGTGATGGAGCTATTACATTGTGTAGGCACGAGTGCCTTAAGGCTGTGGTTCTCAACCTTTTTTGGCCCATGCCCCCCTTCACCATATTTTCAGAACGTCATTCCCCCCTTTCGTATTTCCTGCCTAACAATCCCGCCCCGCCCCTATACAGTATACGTAATAATGAAAGCTAAATTTAATAGTACATACTAAAACAAGTCTAGACGTCCACATAAAACATGATTTGTGGGTCTATTTACTTTATAAATTAGAAGAGTGAGACGTACAAAACCGTACAGTATGAAGGGAAAAACAATGTCAAGTAATCGGTTCTTGTATTAACACGATCTTGAAATAATCTTAATCCCCCCCCCCCTGGAAACCCTAAAATTCCCCCTGGGGGGGGGGGGTAGGGGGGGGGGGAGAGAAATTCCCACTGGTTGAGAACCACTGTCTTAAGGAATAGGCGGCCAGTGATTTCCTCCGTTGGCAGACGATGAACGCAGGCGTCAAACCCTGGTCCGGTCGTGCTAATGATATTACCATTGTAACTTCCTACCAAATACACGAACACATCTGTCGTGGACAGCACATAGACCCAAGCCGATTGTCTCTCTTGGAACACAACATACACAAGTTATGCTTGTAACGAAAGACTACTTTTCCACGCTATGAATCGTGCTAGCCTATCATTTTTAGAGACCAACGGACACTCCAATGGCGATGTGGTCAATATCAAGCCTGATCCCTTAACTTCCTAGAATATTTTCTAGTGTTAAGTTTAAACATGTCGACCTTAGAGCTCACGTAATAAAAAAATAGTGTCCCAAGTTGGAGAATTCGAAACCGTATCTTCCATGACTATTCTGTCTCCAGGAAACCGTGGCTTCCATGACTATTGTGTCAACTCCGGCTTCTCCATATTGCCGTGGCTTCCATGACTAATGTGTCAACTCCGGCTTCTCCAGGAAACCATGGCTTCCATGACTATTCTATCAACTCCGGCTTCTCCAGGAAACCGTGCTTCCATGACTATTCTATCAACTCCGGCTTCTCCAGGAAACCGTGGCTTCCATGACTATTCTATCAACTCCGGCTTCTCCAGGAAACCGTGGCTTCCATGACTATTCTATCACCTCCGGCTTCTCCAGGAAACCGTGGCTTCCATGACTATTCTATCAACTCCGGCTTCTCCAGGAAACCGTGGCTTCCATGACTATTCTGTCTCCAGGAAACCGTGGCTTCCATGACTATTCTGTCAACTCCAGCTTCTCCAGGAAACCGTGGCTTCCATGACTATTGTGTCAACTCCGGCTTCTCCATATTGCCGTGGCTTCCATGATTATTCCGTCTAAACTGGGAGTTTCCGTGACGAAATGGTAACGCAGCCTGCCTGGCGCTCTCAAGGTTGTAGGTTCCATTCTGGGCTACGACATTTGATTCACTAGTGCAGTTTTCTCGGAGACTCCTGTGGGTCGTCGCTGAAGCTACCGAGTTCGTGCTTTGTGCGACGGTTTTGACAAGTCACCCTGCGGAAAGCGACAGAGCCTAATGGGATAAAACCCGATGCAATGAAGCTGATCCTCTGGCCTTTAACCCATTCTGTTTTAAACTATTGAAGCATTTAATAATGCTTACGTAGTTAAGTTTTCGAGATTTGCTGCCTGTTTACCAGTCAGTTGTTTTTTTCTTCCAAATTGAGTTTTTGTAGAATGTCGGTATGTTTCTTCTTCTTGATTTTTCTGGGAATGTTTTTGGTGTTTGTAGAATTTAAATTCAAAAGCCGTGATTATCTCCTTTACTCATTGCGAAATGGATCATAACTGACATCTGCATGTTGCCAAGGAAAAGATGCATGTTATCACACATTTTTCTTTACATGATTAAGTGCTATGGGATTCTTAATCGCCTTAAGCGACTCCCCGTATCTGGGCTTATATCGCGGGAATGTTGTTATTGTTTTATAATACAGCATGTCTGCTACCATATGAACAACTTTTGAATTGTAACTATATCACACACCTACTTCCTACAAAGTGCCATCTATTTTTGTTTTGTCCAAACCCACTTTTTGTTTGGCACTGAATCTGTTAATTTGTTTGTTGGTGTTGTGATAGAGGCTATGGATGCTTCTTAACGCCGGCATTGCTTTCTTCTGTCTCCTCCTGTTTAATATGTAACTAAACAGACTTCATTCACAGAACACCCCGAGTGGCCACTGTGCAAATTGTTACGAATATCATCTTTTAGAGAATCCAGATATCGTAGATGTGCGGAAAGTGTTGCTTTATATGGGACAGAGAACAGTTATGAACACTACGTCTATCACTAGATGGCGCTGAGACCGAGCGTCGTTACACGTGAATTATAAATGGAGCTGAGAGATGAAATGGGGGAACTATTTCGGCTGTGCTAAGGACATTATGTGAGATTGATCCACCTCAGGGAAAGAACTTCGCTCATTGATAATATTAAAATGCATACCAGAAAACTTCGCTTTCTGAGACACTTCAGGCAACTTCAGGAATTCAAACATCGTATGTCTTGCATACAAACCGCATATATATTGTTATTGATTATGTGGTTGTTTCGGGATTTGAAATTTAAATATTGAGCACAGCCCACTACTGGCAACGCCGATCGCATTCTGGTATGAACCTAAGGCCTATCCACGTCAATATGGAAGCACTAGACTCGAGTTTCGCCCTCATTTGAGCTCGTCAGTAGTGCATATCCCTGACCGGATCCGGAAACAGTCCCGGATCACGCGTGTGAAGCGGGTGTGTAACCACGCGGCACACACTGGACACACCAAATTATCACAACAGAATACTACAACGCTACCCATCGTATGCTATGCTCAAGATTGCCCAATCGCCGCGACCGACGTCCGTCAATCGATGGGACCCGAACGATCAGGACTTCTCACTGGCAAGGAACACCAGGCCTCCTAAAATCCAGTGAGCAACAATCAAATTGATTATGTGGTTGTTTCGGGATTTGAAATTTAAATATTGAGCACAGCCCACTACTGTATTGTTATGTTTTTGTGGTAATGTTTTAGGGTGTGTTACTTTAGAAAGTTCAGAAAGTAATGGCAAACTTCTTAACATAAACCTGCCGAGAAATCATAAACTGTCAAAAATGCCGGGGTTGACCGCAACGCCCGTAAAGGCTTGGCAAATAACTTTTCTAAGGCGTGACTTGTAAACTGTTAGTCATCTTATTGTTGATGATTTATGAGTAAAGTTATTGGTAATCAGAAGTTATGTCAGCTGTATTGTGAAGGTAACAGAATACTATAATCAATCCTACAACTCTAAATTTCCGCCCGACTATAATATATTACGTCATGAAAACTGAGACCTAGGAAATGCAATAGTATTACAAGACGAAGTGAAGAATATTATACTTCTTCTTCTTCTTCTTCTTCTTCTTCTTCTTCTTCTTCTTCTTCTTCTTCTTCTTCTTCTTCTTCTTCTTCTTCTTCTTCTTCTTCTTCTTCTTCTTCTTCTTCTTCTTCTTCTTCTTCTTCTTCTTCAGCGTTCCGAGCCATTGAGGTTCTTTGCTGCAGATACAATCCGTCTCCATTCGTCTCTCTGGTTGACCTTCTCTTGCCAGTCGTTGATTCCAAGTGTTTGTAGGTCTGTATATATATAATCTCTCCACCGTCTTCCTGGTCTACCTCGGGGTCTGCGGTCATTTATTTCCTGTGTGCAAGCGAGTTTTTTTTCCCTATTGTCTTCCAGTCTTTCTATATGCCCCACCTAATTCTATTGTTTTGTTTCCTTATTGTCTTCCATTCTTTCTATATACGGTCACCAAAATATTCATAGTCACAAGGCATAAACGACATCACAGAAAAGTGTTTAAAATACCGAAGCCAGAAACAAAATAATATCATTACAACCAATTGCCAGAAGATATATACACAGCAATGGCCGGAAGATTGGAAAGTCTTTGTTTTTATACTTTTTCCAAAGAAGGAAAATCCAAAACTGTGCAAGAAGTTCACAATAGTTAGCATTTTCAGCCATCCAAGTAAAGTAACGATAAGGTTGCTTCGAACAGAATAAATCATAATGAAACAAAAAATCTTTTCTGAAGAACAGGCTGGTATTAGACCAAAACGGGGTACCTCAGACGAAATCTTCAATATTGGAGCACTGATCGAAAAACATCCGATACGATCCAATATGAAGGAAAAAAAACAATTCGACCTCGTTCAGTTGCCTTCTACAGCGTTGATTATAATTGATGTTCGTTGCTTTTGCAGTTTTAGATTCTTTCCTTCTGTTGGGTAAAATTATGTTTTCCCGTGACTTCATGCCTGTGACGTCAGCTGGTACGGTTTTTGGTGTTGTCTTCTTGCTGCTTTTCTGACTGTCAATGGCAGGTCCTTGCTCGTCTTTTTACGCGCGTTGTCCATAAAATGTCTATTCCTCAGAAGAACTCGTCCGTTGGACTTATTTCTTTCCCTTTCTTTCTGCGTTCATCTCTAGAAGAATCTTTTCCATATCTGCAGCCGGACTACTTCTCGCCTCAATGTCTTTATATGGATGAAAATTGGCTTGCTTTATTAAAAACATCTGAAACAATGCTGCTTATATCAGCACTGATTGAAAAACATCTGCAACAAAGCTACTTATACCCACTCTGGCTGAAAAAAAAAAAAAAACATATAGCTAAGTATACACGAACTGACTGAACGACATCTGCAACAATGCTACTTATGCAATAACTTCGTTGATTATACAGGAATTTGACCAAGTATGTCACGAAGTTTTATGGCAAATAATGAGAAATTTCAAGTTTAATACAAATATAATAAAAACTATTGAAGCACTATATAAAGACACAAACAATGCTGTCATTACACACTACAATATGCACAATGTTTTTTTCAAAACAGCAATAAGAATTCTACAAGGTTGCTTTCTGTCTCCAGTAAATTTTACTATACACCTTTATCTCAAATTATCCTGGATACTCAGCGATTATAACTGGTGCGTGACCACTTCACAATCTGTGATTTACGGGATTGATCTTATGGCTGGAACAGAATAAGAACTACCAAACATCTCCACAAGATTAGAGAACATTTCAAGATCGATAGAAAAACGGCAAGATATTGATGGATACATACAAGGAAAACGAGACAACCAATGTAAAAATAAATGAATATATTTATATTATATTGTCTACTATACGTAGTGGTAGTAATTCAAGTGCAGATGATGAAAGCAAGACAAAAGATTAATCTACCACAGTAAGCCAGAACCGGATATAGAAAACGACAATATATTTCCTGTCAAAAATGCACTCAATTAGGATAAAAGATGTATGTGCAACATCTAGTCTATTCATATATCCATAGAGAGTGAACAAAAACAAACTTCAGATGGATTTATCATTAAAAATTCATTGCTGGAATAGATTTATAGAAATACTTGAATAGAAGTTCAAGTTAAGCACCTAATTTCACGCCATGGGGCGTTTAGGGAATATATAGCTAGTCCCATATATAAAGACTAGTCGAACATTGACTGAATGGTTCGATGTGCAATGAGGATGATCTGTCGACTGACTAACTGACTGACTAACTAAGATTAGTCGGCACTCAACTGTTGATATGGTCACTATAAGAAAACATGCCTTTGCTTCCCAGATAATTTTCTTGTATCCACTTTAGACTGGGTCGACTCGAGAGTCCAGGTCATCGAAATAGGCCAATTCTCGCAAATGTAGGCAAAACAAAAAGTCTTAAAAAGTATTAAATGCAATGAAGATCGACTTCATTGCATCGGGTTTTATCCCATACGGCTCGGTCTCTTGACACAGGGCGGACTGCCGAAAGCATTGCGCAAACGGCTAAACTAAAAGCGAACAGTAAAACCTGTCGCTGTTCTGTCGTTTTGTTTAAATATAAAACCTTACAGTCCTCTAATAAACTCTCCATCCATCCATCATGTGCCATGCCTATAAGCGGGGGCGGTCATGTACTGCCATGTTACTCGATAACCAGAGTCGTGGATCAGCTCTGTGTTCCTGTCTCGTCCATGCCACGTGACCAAGCTATCCAGGTATTTGCTTTTAGGTCTTCCCCTTGGTCTCTTCCTTTCGATCTTGCCAGTTGTCACCAAGTTCTCCAAGACATTTGTTCTCATAACATGCCCAAACAAATTTTGATTGTCTACGTCTAATGTCTATAATCAGTTTACGATCTTCATTTGTTTCTTGAAGGACTTGTTCATTGGTTTTTCTGTCTGTCCATGGTATTATTTGCATTTTCCTCAGAAACCACATTTCCACAGCCATCAGCTGTTTTTTCAGCTTGACTGCTTATAGTCCATGCTTCACATCCATACAAAAGTATAGGTTCTACGTAGCTCTCCAACACTCTTTTTCTCGTTTCAATTGATATCTTGTTATTGGTCAGTATGGTTTTCATCTTGAAAAAGGCTACCTTCGCAATGGCAATTCTTGTTCTAATCTCGTCAAGGCATCTCCCATCAGATGTTATGACAGTGCCGAGATAACTGTATCGATTCACTTGCTTAAGTGTAAAATATTACATTTATGTTCTTTCCTTTCTGTTTTTCTGTTCTTTTCTTCCCTATTTTACTTGTCTGTTCTTTCAAATACTGTTTTTCTATAACAACTTGCTTCCCTCTTACTCTCGTTTGTTGTTGTTGTTGTTGTTGTTGTTGTTGTTTGGTATATCCTATTTACAGGACATCACTGTCAACACGAGCACTGCTGTTGTTGATGTCGTGGCAAGTTTACGCTCAGTAATCTGTTATTGCTTTCTCAACGACCGGCTCCCATACCATAACGTTAAAACCCAGATCGACACGGTCGCAGCTTTGTGTTTGGAACGCAGGTAAGCGGAATTACGAACCGCGTCCGTAACACTTCTACTTCTGCCTCGGTTCTAGGTTACAATAAAATCTTACTTTTCTTTCATTTCCCTTCCCGTTATTCTCTAACATCCAGCGTCCATCCAACTCTCTTTCAAGTTTACTTTTTTTTTCCACATATCCTATTACCGGACATCGCTGTCAACACCAGCATTTTACCTCTGTTGTTGATTGCTTGGCAAGATTACGCTCAGTAGTTTGCCATTGCTTTCTGAGCGGCCGGCTCACATATCCCGTAAGTAACGGGTACGGCGAGAACCGCTACCGTTTCTCGTGCAGCTGCGTTTGCTCACGTGGATAAACGGGATTACGGAGAAAGTCGTTAAAACTAGGCCAGGGAGACCGGCTTTAAGTTTACTATAACATCTAAATTTTTATTATTTCTTTTCCTGTTTCTTCAATAACACTTACTACCATATTAACTAAACAACTCGCTTATCCTTCATTGTCGTAATTGTACAAAGTAAAGTGTACATCGCATCATATTTATGATTTCATATACATTTCTTGGGTTTATAACTATCCTGATAAACCGTAAAGTTGTGTTATTGTTATCTACAGACGCAGCCTGATAAAGAATCAGGGGTCATTAACATCGTGACGCCATGTCGCTGCTGGACAGAGGAAATAGCTCTTGCTTTAACTCAACACATTACTTTGGTGAGTATAGAAAATATTTGTGACTAAACAAAAAGAAAATAGTATAGTATAGACAGTTGTGACTATACATATAGAAAATACTATAGAAAATTGTGACTATACATATATATAATATTGTAGAACATTGTGCCCATGCATATACGGCGGTTGGGGACGAAGGTAGAATTGGGGGGGGGGGGGGGGGGGTGATATAAATTACAATAACCATACCATTGTCTTGTAACCTGTCAATATTGATGTTAAGGATGTCAAGAGTGTTAAGCACGTGACATCACGGCGCAGACGAACACGGGACGTTATAAGAACGTTATAAGGAAGAAAAAAAAACAAACTAGCCGGAAAACTGGAATATCACAATCAAAAATAAAAATTAAATCCCACATGTTTCGACGTATAACATTAAAAACAACCCTATGTTTTGGAAAGGAATATACAGAAAGTCTAAGCGAGATAAGGATGTTGAAAAGGGAAATGAAAACCGAAAGAAAGAGAGGGAAAAAGTAAACATAAACAAGAATGAAATATACATGTAGATATAACGACAGATTGGCGGGATGTTGATCCCTATTGGGTTTAGAACGCCAAAAAATGAATGTCGGCCAGAATATGAGCCAGTCTCCGTGGCCAAAGGCTTGCTAACGCGGCTCGTGAGCCACTTCCCAGGCGTTCGAAACGCAGCCGCGACCGTTTTTGCAGCAGATCACGTCGCGTTGTGTTATAACGTGTTGATATGGCAGCCTGATCGCCCAGAAAGCAATGGCAAACTACTAAACGTAAAACCTTGCCCAGCACATCAACAGCAGCTGAAAAAATGCTGGTGTTGATTGCAACGTCCTGCAAGAGATATGCAGCATTAAAAAATATGAATAATGCTATTTTCTAAAGTAGGAATAGCATATTAAGACAGTGAGAGATGTCCGCTTAACCCAGGTGATCGAGGTTTGTTGTTGTTCGCACGCTTTGAACTCAAACGTAGTCCATACTAATTCTACTACGTCAAGTGCACTGGACTTTTGCTTGGGGATTAGCTTTCCCTATACCAGTATCCTTCGCCGTCAGGCGAACCCACTCCGAATTTAGAGGTATTTGTAATTTACGTCCCCAACTCTAGGACGAAGAAGTCAACATTTTAGTCTAACTGACTAGTGACTAGCGGTTGAATTCGCTACCTCGGCATCAGCACACTGGATGTTTAAGAACGTGCGCTCTTATCGATTGCACTATGCTGATCTCCATCGAGGTTGTTAAAAATTGGTAATGACTGGTTTGGGATACTCCATATTGGTTAAGTTTAGTTTAGTTTAGTCGACGGATCAACATCACGACACACGGGTGTAACATATAAATGCTCCGGTTTACGCCTAACTCAAACCTGAGTCCGGAGAATTTCAGCTCAGTGCATGAAATCCGTAGCACCGGTGAGGATCCTGAAATACTTTGGGTAGATGTTTAACTCGAAATTTTGCCCGGGCAGCGCCGTGAGGCTACTCTTTTTCGATTTCCAACTGCCAAGGGATGTTTTTATGTGCGCAACAATGCACACGGGCATCCGATCTCACTACCCAGAGACCAGGGAACATTTTGTTACTAGAAGTCCACATGAAAAAATCCCGGCCCTCATCGGGGCTTGAACCCAGGATCTCCAGCACTCGAGGCGGACACCATACCTCGAGACGCTAACGATCCGCTAACTTCCTGCCGGTTTCACCAACATACATCATGTGTCATACGTAGCCGGAGTTTGTGGCGTAGGAGCATTGAACGTGTTTCACAATCCGCATACCGTATTCAAATCTATTCAAATCTATTCAAACTGCAGGTGATTTAGAAGCTGAACGCCTTGCGTTGATTTTTTAAACAATGGTATGAACATTGGTCGTTCGGAATGCAATGACAATCTATTGAAAGTAAACGTGCCTAGAAAATCACAAACAACCCAAAAAACATGCTGAGGTGATTGCGACGTCTTGTAAATGGCATGTAGCTACCTTTAACATCTGTAGAAGATGATGCCATTGATTAGAATAGAATACACTTTTCTCATGTCAGTACTTCCCGAAATTGAAGGAATCCATCGGGAATATAAAGTAAGGTATCTGAGTAACAAACAGACAGAGAGGATGTTGTAGTGCCTAGAGTAAGTCAGGGAGCTGCAGTAGTTTAGTGGCTACATATTTGTCTGTTGACACGATGGTCATGAGCTCGAATTGGCATCCAGACAGAGCTTTAAATTTAATCTATACTGGACCTTCATTCGCCGATGAATTTGTCTAGGTTTCACTCCTTCACTGATCAAAAAACGGATAACAGAACGCTGCTCCTCTTTGTTGCATGTCAAACGTGAGGCGGCCATCTTTAAACTGTCCTTATGACGTCACCCTGTTCGTCTCACCATGATCGCACGTGCTTTACCTCTTTATACTCTTAACAACAATAGTGACAGGTTACAAGACAACCCCATATTTATTGTAAATTCCTATCACACTTTTGAGGATTTCATTTGAAGCCCCTTCGTATATGTTTCGTACATCGTCGCTGAAATACACATGAGGTAATATATACATTTGTGGCTAAATGTTCATCCGAACATTTACTCAAAATAACATATTACAGTTTCGGGAAAATCACATATGCTTATCTAGGGCATAATGAAAGAGAACTACAGCAATAAAACACGTTGCATCCTCTACTACTTAATCCTTAATTATGTCTGTCTCGTGACGTTCTTGTGCTCAGTTCTAGTGCATTCATGTTTACAGATATCGATAACTATCTGCTGCTGCAGGCTTGTCTCACGACAACTGTAATATCTCTACCCAGACGGACTAATCGTCCTCAGAAAGTGCGGAAGATGTTCGTGGTAATGGAAAGATATGTCTGTTCCCATTTGCATCCATACTTTTCTTCTAACCAAACTCGGTTGCAGATTTCTCTCTCTTTGAACCGCCTGTGAAAGTAATCTGTTCCGATTGTAAATGCGCCTCTAGCAAATGTAACAGAACGTAACAAAATTCTCGTAACTATGTCCAAAAGACTATTTTGATTGGGTATTAATTTTGGAAAACATTGTTTCAGCGGATTGAGCCTGACAGTTTTATCCCTTATTTTACAATTTCTTCAGCGTAATACCTGATTTACAGATTTGTCAGAATTTTCTGGAGAATATTAGATTCCAGTAGAATACGAGAAGCCATTAATAGAGACCATTAGCTAATATTATTTTGTCTTCATTATTTTCTTCTTTTTTTTGTCTCCCCCCCCCCCCCCCCCCGGGGCCACCTTCTTCTCTTTCTATCCATGACCACATCCGTCACATTTCCTTCAAATGTATCTCTTTACCCTTTCCTCGTTGCCTTTACTACAGAAATTACCATAATCTTGGACCCCAAAACACCCAGTGTGAGAACCTCACATTTCTAAGCCACGATCTTCACCAATCCCTGGTGTTGCCACAACGAACCCTTGGCATCAACTACTCCCTCTGTTCTAACAATAATTATTACATTTGTCTTGACTCCGATTAGCGTGTCTCCACTATTGGTTCCACCACTCTACGACACTGCTACTGTGTTTCTGTTAATGAAACAATTCGATGATCTCCAGAATAAATACATATCTATTAATTGTCACGTATAAATGCTGGTATACGAAGCAGAGATATTAAAACACAACAGACAATAGAAAAATCGGAAGCTAAAGCCACAAGTACAATCAAACCTGTGAACTCGGAATAACAAAAGCCTGAGCTGAGAGCACGCGTGTACCTTGATGTCACATAATAGACCAACGTGATTTAACCAGTGATGAGAATAAAAGGCGTTCTGAATTAGCGGCCTGTTCGAGGCCAAAGGTTGTTTCAACAAATCCAGAAAATGTAACTGCACGTGTTTACATCTGGTCGACGGATTGGGAACACTCGGTGGTGAGTGAGACGGGTCCCTGCATCGCTTTGACAGTTTGTCAACATTCGAATACAGATGGAACCCGTCGGATCCTGGTTGCAATCGGATGTCAGCCATCACAGGTCGGGCAAAATTAACAGCTGCAGATGTGTAGGGGAAGTGAGTGAGCTGAATCATACATCGCTTTGACAGTTCATAAACAGGTTGGATCGAGAGCGGAAGTACTCAGCTCGGAAGAAAACAGTCCGTCTGTCATTTAGAATTTCCCGACATAAAACGGAAGGATGGCTGGGATTGTCACCCCTCGACAGAAGATTGGCAGCTTGTTGGGGAAACCCGTTGTTGTATCCATACGGTAACTCGCTAGTTTGTTGTGGGAGTCAAAACAAGTGATGACAACTCTGACAGTGACTAAGCCAGGGAGGATAGATTCTTGACAATGGATGATATGTCCCAAATAACACCTGTGTGGACATAATGAATACCGTCACGTGACCAATTTTAGGTTTTGCCATAAACCATGATTGGGAGAAACAGTGTTGACCAAAACCGTGGATTATGATGGACGTGTTTGTGGGAGAGCTCTACAGTGTTAGATTAATTTAATATTAACTAGCATGTGTCGTTATGGCAAAGTGTAGCAGCCATCCCGGAATGAGGCGGTTTTGCATAAGGTAGTCAATATAGTCTATTTAGGCCTAATTAATATAGGCAGTAGTCTTGTTAAAACTAGAGTGTGATGATTAGCACTGTTAGTGGAAAACTAGCTAGAGTAGGGAAGTGATACTTGGCTCTGTTAGTTGAAAATAGATTAGTGAAGTGTTGATAAGCTTTACTAGTTGAGAATTGAGTAATGAGGGATAATTGGGATATTCCAGTAGGTGTCCCTGGTGGGCGGGGTTCAGCATTCTGTTTGTTGATTTTGTTTTCTTGTCTTGGCCTGATGATAACCAATGGGTTAAGTCATCTGTCCCTGACAGAGTAGGTTCATTGTATTTTACTGAGCAAGGGCCAATGGCCACGATCATCTAATAGAGATCAGTGACGGGGAGGCTATCACCAGTTGTATGATCTATTTTACAGGTTCCCTCTGGTTGGAATGAAGAACCCGGAACCAATGAAAAATCCGATCCCGGATAAATTATGATGTAGAGAGATGGGCCAGCAACTTTCGCAACGGAAGAAGCTGATAAACATTGCTCGGTGGAGCTGAATGGTATAAGTATCCTACATGAGTGCATACCAATCGTTAACACACCTGAAGTGATGGATGTTCAGCCCACGTGGAACTAGATCAGTAGGAACTGATGGTCACATTAGATGAAACCAAACATTGAAGTGTAGTTGTTCCACGTATCAAGGAAATCAGAACTGTCAGACAATATCTAGTAAATAAAGCAAGCCATTTTAGTATAGATACAATGACTGTTTAAGAGTGAAAATATAGAACATTTCGCTAGAAGAAAACGTCATGTTCATGAGACAGCGTTCCATTTTTTTTCACTGCGCCGGAATTATGAAGCCTGAGTTTCTATAAACTATTAGGAACAGTTGTGTTAGGAACAATAATAGTATTTTTCACGGATTATATTTACATGGGATTCAGATCTCATGGTCATCAGAGCTCCTGGAGGAAGACATGTATGGAGAGAAGGATACGACTTCGGTGAGGTCCATTGTGATGAGTCTTGTGATGTCGTGTGATCCTTGCCATGATGAGTGGACTCTGAACATGAACTCTGTGGTCTGACTTATACATTTACATTAAAATACACGACACACATTTTCTTCGTATACACATCTCATATACGTTACACTTTTCTTTTAATAAATTAATCTTTATTAATTTTTAGAAGCAAGAGTTGTTGAGTATGTTGCGTTGGGGAGGTATGAGAGGGGGCATAGTACGACAGTGAGAGAGTGATAGGAAAAGGTGTCCATGGGCTGATGGAGTGTGTTGGACGGAAGCTGGTGGATTCTCCAGGATATTGATAAGGGAAAAAATATTATAATGTGGGTGTTGACTCTCCTCACTCCAGGGACGACACTTTAAAGGAGGACACGACATTATTGGGGGCTCGATAACGGGATCTTTGGACAGCGGGATCTCTCGTAAAAGTGATCTTTGGACAGCGGGATCTCTCGTAAAAGTGATCTTTGGACAGCGGGATCTCTCGGAAACGTGATCCTTGGACAGTGGGATCCTCTGACAACGGGGTCTTTTGACACGGGATCCTTAGTTATAAGACGGAGATATCATATTGGAGAATCCAGCTAGAGTGAATGTGGATAGGGGTTAGGACTAATATCTTACCTGTTCACACTTCACACGTCTGCATAGGTCTGTGGTCCTGATTCTACTCTTTTCACTGAGTGAATGTGATGTGTGTGGTAATATCTAGATTTATAGTACTTGTTCATATATCTGTATAGTAATTTGCAGTTATATTGTACTCGACCTGCTAGCTTACCTCTCTGTAAAATGGCCACTCCTAAACTAAGCACAGCAGAATTAAAGGCAAAGGGGGAAGACATGGGATTGTCGGGTTCTGCTCTAACGGATTACATACAGGGAGTGGAGAGAGAGTACCGTCAAGCAGAAAGGGAAGATCGAAAGGCCGAAGTTGGAATTGAGAAGGATGGAGTTGGAACAAGAAGCTAGGAAATTGGAAGCTGAGCAAGCAGCTAAGAAATTTGAAGCTGAGCAAGCAGCTAAGAAATTTGAAGCTGAGCAAGCAGCTAAGAAATTTGAAGCTGAGCAAGCAGCTAGGAAACTTGAAGCTGAACAAGAAGCTCAGAAAAGGGAGCACGAGTACCGGATGAGGGAGCTCGAGTTGAAGAGTCAATCTAATGGAGAAACTGAGGGAGCAGTTGGAGGTTCCTCCATCCCAGGCTCAACACCAGTAGGTGGACATGGGTACCATGCTATGAAGTTTCCGTTAGCGGTCTACGAGGAGGACAAAGAGAAGATTGACCAGTACCTTCAACGCTTCGAGGCTATGTCAGTTGCTATGGGTCTGGAGCGTAACAAATGGAATCTCAAGCTATCCCAGGGATTACGCGGGACCGGCTACGAGGTTTATTCTCGCCTGCCACCCGGACATGAGAACAATTATGACGAGTTAAAGACGGCTCTGCTGAAACGATTCGAGGTTACGTCACATACCTACCGGAAAAAATTTCGAGCAGCGAAACGAGAACCGGGGGAGTTGTTTGCCGCCTACAGTTTGCGTCTAAAATCTTATCTCCATAAGTGGATGGATTTGGCTGGGTTCGCACATGACTATGAGAGTCTGGAAGAGCTCATGGTGGTCGACCAGCTGAAGAAGCAAATGTCTAAACCTCTCAGGACGTTCCTGGGAGAACAAGGAGCGGAACGTATTGACCTCGTGACAAAATTAGCAGAACGGTTCGTCGAGATACATGGAGAGGCAGGGGAAAACCTTTCCACCAACATCCAAAAGTCAGGAGAAACATGACTAAGAAGAAAGCCAAAAACTCAGGAACCAAAAAGTGGGAACCTTATGTGCAAAAATCAGAGGATAGTTCAGAGAAGAAGAAGGAGGGAAGCAAGAGCACTTCAAGCTCTACACCAAAACGACCGTGGTCGGAGAAGTGGTGTTCAATTTGTAAGTCACCCTCTCACAATACGAGGGACTGAAAATCGAAGGCTAAGAACCCTCACTTCGCAGCATGTCAAGTGACTTCCAAGGAGGTTGTCACGGAAAATGCCAAGGTCAACAAGGAAGCTCGCCACCAGGAGAGCTCACTCAAGTCCGGCAATAGAAAATCTAGGACAGGGAAATGGTGCAACCAATGCAAGTCAAACACGCACAATGCTATTGACTGCAGGGGAAAGTCAGGAGACACTCAATTCGTCGTGTGCCCCGGGAAACCTAAGGTGGAGCCCACCGAACAGGTCGAGGCCGAGGAAGAGACTCCAGACCAGGAAAAACCACCTGTAGTGGAATTGGTAGAGGTTAACGGTCGTCAAGTGGAGTGTTTATACGACACAGGACTGGACGGGGAGGCCGTGATTTCTGCGGATCTGGTACATCCAGAACAATTCACAGGTGAGACCATGGAGATACAGCCTGCACAGAAGAGTGCTGTGGCCATGAAGTTGCCCATTGCTAATGTGGAGATTCGGTCAAGGTATGTCATCGGCACCATCAAGGCCGCTGTATTGACCGATCCCATTTTTCCAGTAATCCTAGGTTGCCGGTATGTCTTTCTGGGAATGCCAAGGGAGCCAATCCATATGGGAGCAATGCAGACTCGCTCTCAGACGAGAACGGAAGAGGCAGAAGCAATTGTGACTAACCCATTGCCGGGGGAGCTACGAACTGCCCAGAGTGAGGATGATACTTTACGTCCTTGCTACAAAAAGCTGCAGAAAAGTGCTGATCCACCAGGACGGGGGCAGTACTACATGAAGAATAGGATACTCTACAGGAGAGCAGGAAGGGGAGACAACCTATACGGTCAGTTGGTCGTCCCGAAAGCTCACCGGTCCCAGATTCTTCATATGGGGCATACCATCTCCTTTAGTGGACACATGGGTATTGCCGCCACCATGCAGCGGATTTCCTGCCATTACTATTGGCCGGGAATGACAGATGATGTGCGTCGGTATGTGAAGTCATGCCCTGAGTGCCAGAGGGTGGCACCGAAACACTGGACAGCACCGGTGGTGTTGGGTGAGATGCCCATCATGAACTCTCCTTTCGAGAGGGTAGCCATCGATATCGTGGGTCCACTTCCCAGGACTAGGAAGAGGAACATGTATATACTCACCATGGTGGATTGCTGTACAATGTGGGGTGAGGCCATACCGTTGACCACGATTGACTCGAAACGAGTGGCGGACGCACTGATGGAGGCCTTTACCAGATTAGGCTTCCCTGATCAAATTCTGACGGACAATGGGTCTCAGTTTTGTGGAAAACTCATGGAGGAGGTATTTAGGGTGTTCCATTCTAACCACATACATACCAGCCCTTACCACCCTCAAGCCAATGGACAAGTAGAGCGTTTCAACGGCACGTTGATGACAATGCTCAGGAAACTAGCGCAGGAAAAACCTGATAGGTGGGATGAATATATCCCAGCAGCCCTCTTTGCCTATCGGGAAGTTCCTCATGGCTCAACAGGATTACCACCCGCTACGTTGCTGTTTGGTCGTCCAATCAAAGGACCGTTGGAAGCCATGTTGAGGAGTTGGACTGAAGAGGGGACGTCAGAAGAAGTGATCTCATCCTACAAATACGTGGAGGAACTGAAAGAAAAACTCCACAAGGGATGGACTCTGGCAAATCAAAACTTGAAAAAGGCCAGAAAAAGACATGCGGCTTACTACAACCGTAGGTCTAAAGACAGATCTCTAGAGGTGGGAGATAAAGTCTTGTTGCTACTCCCAACGGGAAACAACAAACTGGAGATAGGTTGGCAAGGACCATTTCCCGTGGAAAGGGTGATATCCAGAACCAACTATCAGATCCGGATCCGGGGAAAGTCGAAGATTTTCCATATCAATCCTCTTGCGGAAATACGAAGAGAGACCCGGAGACAAGGCAGCTCACCTCATGGCAATGGCAGTTGCAGTGGAGACTGAAGTGGGAACCAGCGAGGGCAGGGAATATCCCTTGGTACACCAGGAAACCTATAGGGATGTGCAAGTGAACCCTGATCTGACCTCCCAGGAGAGGGAAAAGATAACCCAGGTTCTCAAGTCTCATAAGGGGATACTGACTGATAAACCAGGACGAACAAGGTTGGTTGAGTTCGAGATGACTTTGACCACACAGGAGCCTGTTCGCCAGAAGGTTTACCCAGTGCCATTCTCTAAAGAAAAGGCCCTGGAGGAGGAAATACAGAAACTGCTGGAGGATGACGTGATTGCACCATCCACATCCCCATACAATGCAGGGGTAGTTTTGTTACGGAAACCAAGTGGAGAACACCGGTTGTGTATAGACTACCGACTTCTGAACAGTCACACACAATTTCAGGTGGAACCTTTGCCGAATCCAACTCAGTTATTCGCTAGGCTCCATAAGGCTCGGTACTTTTCAAAGGTGGATCTGAGTCGGGGGTACTATCAGATACCAGTCAAACCGGAGATTCGACCACTGTTGGCCTTCAGTACATCCAGTGGACACTACGAATTCAAGGTCATGCCCTTTGGACTCAGCAATGCACCTAGTGTGTTTACACGCATGATGAGGACTTTACTAGATCCTTTACAGGATCCGGCTATCATCTCATTCATGGATGATATTCTGATTTCCAGTGACAGCTTGGATGACCACTTACAATCCTTGGAGAGAGTGTTTAATAGGCTCAAGGAAGCAGGGCTTACTGCTCGTCCAACCAAGTGCATGATTGGTTACCAGACTCTGGAATTTCTAGGTCACACCATCACTCCAGGACACATTGTCCCAGAAGAGAAGAACCTGGAGAAAATCAGAAATGCACCAAGGCCAAAAACGAAGAAGGATGTGCGATCTTTTCTCTCGTTGTGTGGGTTCTACCACAAATTTATCCCACATTTCACTGAACTGGGAGCTCCATTGACGGAAACCTTGAAAAAGGGATTCCCGGACCAAATCATTTGGACACCAGAATGTGAGAATGCCTATAGTCAGTTAAAGGAGGCCTTGGTCAGCAAACCTGTATTACAGCTCCCTGACCTTTCCAAACCATTTGTGTTGAGAACGGATGCGAGTGCGATTGGGATTGGGGCAGCTCTGTTACAGGAAGGAAAAGACGATGCTTCGGTTTTGAAACCTGTAGCATACGCAAGTAAGAAACTACTCCCGGCGGAGAGGAATTATTCAACCGTCGAGAGAGAGAGTGCTTGTCCCTCGTATGGGCAGTGCAAAAATTCCAGCCATATTTGTATGGAGTTAAGTTTCGAGTCCAGTCGGATCATCAGCCCCTGATGTTCCTGGCTACTTCTCAGAAGCTCAACGCGCGTTTGATGCGGTGGTCGTTGCTACTTCAACCTTACAATTTCACAGTGGAGTACATTCCTGGGAAGGAAAATGTTGGAGCGGACTTCTTGTCAAGACACCCAGCTCCTGAAGAAGAAGAATGAATCATCTGGATTAAACTCACGGTGGAGAAGAGTGAGATGGACTACTCTCTTAAGAGGGGGCCTATGTCACATAATAGACCAACCTGATTTAACCAGTGATGAGAATAAAAGGCGTTCTGAATTAGCGGCCTGTTCGAGGCCAAGGTTGTTTCAACAAATCCAGAAAATGTAACTGCACGTGTTTACATCTGGTCGACGGATTGGGAACACTCGGTGGTGAGTGAGACGGGTCCCTGCATCGCTTTGACAGTTTGTCAACATTCGAATACAGATGGAACCCGTCGGATCCTGGTTGCAATCGGATGTCAGCCATCACAGGTCGGGCAAAATTAACAGCTGCAGATGTGTAGGGGAAGTGAGTGAGCTGAATCATACATCGCTTTGACAGTTCATAAACAGGTTGGATTGAGAGCGGAAGTACTCAGCTCGGAAGAAAACAGTCCGTCTGTCATTTAGAATTTCCCGACATAAAACGGAAGGATGGCTGGGATTGTCACCCCTCGACAGAAGATTGGCAGCTTGTTGGGGAAACCCGTTGTTGTATCCATACGGTAACTCGCTAGTTTGTTGTGGGAGTCAAAACAAGTGATGACAACTCTGACAGTGACTAAGCCAGGGAGGATAGATTCTTGACAATGGATGATATGTCCAAATAACACCTGTGTGGACATAATGAATACCGTCACGTGACCAATTTTAGGTTTTGCCATAAACCATGATTGGGAGAAACAGTGTTGACCAAAACCGTGGATTATGATGGACGTGTTTGTGGGAGAGCTCTACAGTGTTAGATTAATTTAATATTAACTAGCATGTGTCGTTATGGCAAAGTGTAGCAGCCATCCCGGAATGAGGCGGTTTTGCATAAGGTAGTCAATATAGTCTATTTAGGCCTAATTAATATAGGCAGTAGTCTTGTTAAAACTAGAGTGTGATGATTAGCACTGTTAGTGGAAAACTAGCTAGAGTAGGGAAGTGATACTTGGCTCTGTTAGTTGAAAATAGAGTGAAATGTTGATAAGCTTTACTAGTTGAGAATTGAGTAATGAGGGATAATTGGGATATTCCAGTAGGTGTCTCTGGTGGGCGGGGTTCCGCATTCTGTTTGTTGATTTTTTTTTTCTTGTCTTGGCCTGATGATAACCAATGGGTTGAGTCATCTGTCCCTGACAGAGTAGGTTCATTGTATTTTACTGAGCAAGGGCCAATGGCCACGATCATCTAATAGAGATCAGTGACGGGGAGGCTATCACCAGTTGTATGATCTATTTTACAGGTTCCCTCTGGTTGGAATGAAGAACCCGGAACCAATGAAAAATCCGATCCCGGATAAATTATGATGTAGAGAGATGGGCCAGCAACTTTCGCAACGGAAGAAGCTGATAAACATTGCTCGGTGGAGCTGAATGGTATAAGTATCCTACATGAGTGCATACCAATCGTTAACACACCTGAAGTGATGGATGTTCAGCCCACGTGGAACTAGATCAGTAGGAACTGATGGTCACATTAGATGAAACCAAACATTGAAGTGTAGTTGTTCCACGTATCAAGGAAATCAGAACTGTCAGACAATATCTAGTAAATAAAGCAAGCCATTTTAGTCTAGATACAATGACTGTGTAAGAGTGAAAACTATAGAACCTATCGCAAGAAGAAAACGTCATGTTCATAGGACAGTGTTCCATGTTTGTTTCACTGCGCCGGAATTATGAAGCCTGAGTTTCTATAAACTATTAGGAACAGTTGTGTTAGGAACAATAATAGTATTTTTCACGGATTATATTTACATGGGATTCAGATCTCATGGTCATCAGAGCTCCTGGAGGAGGACATGTCTGGAGAGAAGGATACGACTTCGGTGAGGTCCATTGTGATGAGTCTTGTGATGTCGTGTGATCCTTGCCATGATGAGTGGACTCTGAACATGAACTCTGTGGTCTGACCTATACATTTACATTAAAATACACGACACACATTTTCTTCGCATATACGTCTCATATACGTTACACTTTTCTTTTAATAAATTAATCTTTATTAATTATCAGAAGCAAGAGTTGTTGAGTATGTTGCGTTGGGGAGGTATGAGAGGGGGCATAGTACGACAGTGAGAGAGTGATAGGAAAAGGTGTCCACGGGCTGATGGAGTGTGTTGGACGGAAGCTGGTGGATTCTCCAGGATATTGATAAGGGAAAAAATATTATAATGTGGGTGTTGACTCTCCTCACTCCAGGGACGACACTTTAAAGGAGGACACGACACTTGACTCAAATTAATCTAGATGTAGGAAGATGGAGGAGATGTGACAATATCTCTGCTAGGATTGGTCATCATAATCGTGTTCGTCTGACCTGTCGACTGACGTAGGCGATGATGTCTTTCCCAATATCTCGGTCATTGGTGTTCTGGATCAACTCTGCTCATGGCATTCCTCCATGCCAACGTCTCTCAGTCCATCCGGCATAATTTCTGTCGATCTCCTTCTGCTTCTTTCTCCACTGATATTTCCAGATATCTCTATGTTTTCAAATGCCACATGACAAAGGAATGCTGTGTGTAGGTAAGCATGGCCGAATGGATAAGAACGCATGTTTTTAAACAACCGGTGTGCTGATGCTGAGGTAAGAAGTACAACCTCTACACCGGACAGCTGGACTAAGATGTTGACCTATCGTCCTTGACTTGGGGACGTAAATTAAAAGTACCTCTGAAGCTCTGAAGTTTGAGAGGATTCTCCTGATAGCGAGGGAAGCTGTCAATAGGGAAAACTAATCCACACGCAAAATTCAGTCTAGTACTACTAGAGGTAACGTGTATGGACTACACTTGAGTTCAAAGTGAACGTGCGTCAAACAAAAAGTAGAAAGAAAAAAAAGAAGAATGCTGTGTGTTGTATATAATGTTCTAGTTTCATTAGTATCTTTCAGGAAATTGTTGCAGTTACTTATGCAGTCCAAGGTATTCACTAAAGAATGGACTGGGATCTTTTAATCTCATTAAAAATAGCTCGATTCGCGAGTTAATCACAGGGAACGCCACCAAGGGAAAGGTTTCCAAACTGACTCGGTCAGTAAGCCAGATTTTGGCTGAGACGATTACACCGGACTTGTCTCACACCTCCATCCCTTCTTCTCTTTTATTCTGTTTACAAAATTAAAAAAAAAAACAACAACCCTAGGTTACAGAATTATAATAGAACTGGCAACTACATTAGCACACATAGGAAATGTGTATTTTGTTAAATAATTAATATTGTATACGTAGATTATTAATGAAGACTAAAACAGCAACCGTTATCTATATTCATTCAATTGTTACAATGTGCACCAGCTTCTAAACTAAGTATCTACTGTATTAGAATAGAATATTTGTTCATAAGTTAGCCTCTTTCACTGATTCAGCTTCTGGAGCTTTCACTGGTTCAGCTTCAGAATGGAGTCGTGAACCAAGTTATACTATAGCTCTTATAAGTCTCCTCTGTCAGGGGTTACGAAAGCGTTCGCAATCCGGTATACCGCTTTTGAAGAAAATCTGCAAGCGATTTGGAAGCAGATTACCTTGCAACGGTTTTCATAGAATAGTATGAGCCTCGGCCCTCAGAAGGCAATGGCAAATTATTGATCGTAAATGTTCCTAGAAAATCACAAACACCCAAATATTTTGGGGTTGACTGCGACGTCCTGTAAAGGGCATGCAACTAACTGTATGATGCTAGACTCTCCCGCAGTCTACGATCCGGTCTCTAACGACTTTTTTTCCGAATTTCGTCATACCTGTTCTAGAAGGACCGCCTTTCCTCTCGGTTGGACGAGTTATTATTTTTCCATATTATGTTATATTTTGCACCTAACGTTTTCTACGTGATGGCGTTCACAAACCAAATGAACAACCCTACGTAGTCGCCTCTTACGACATGCATGATAGGTTACATTATTACTATGCTTTCATTCACTTTCAGTCTTCTTATCAACCTGTTGTCTAGTTTGTTTAGTTAGCCATCTCATTTTGTTTATTTATTGTTCACATTTCTTACCAGTTCCCCAAGGATGCATAAGTAATCCCAATAATAATACTCTTCACATGCTTTAACAGATGAGAAATGAAAGTTATGTTGATGACATACCTTGAAAAGTTACTCCCAGTTTTTTGGAGGGGTTATGTAGGCACTAGGGGTTTGCAGAAAGTAATGCACCACGTCGTTTTTGTCAAGAGCATTTTATTAAAAAAGCATGAAATTTATTCACAAAATACGTAGATATGCCATGTAAACATCGGTAATATTCAACATAATCCTCATCAACTTGTACGGCGTTGTGCCAGCACGAAACAAGTGCATGTATTCCTTGCCCGTATCAGATTTTGTCTTGATCATGTAACCATTTCTTTATAGCAATAATCACTCCATCATCATCTATTTACCTTGTCCCACGGAGTGCATCTTTAAGTGGCCCAAATAGTTGAAATTAAGAGGGTGCTAAATTGGAACTATAGGGTGGATAGAATAATACAGTCCAACCCAATTGGTTGTGTGAAGGTCGCATTGTGATGAAAGGGAAGCCAGTCTGCAGGACTGTTGTGTGGCCGAACCTTGCGAAAACGTTGATTCAGTTGTGTGTATTTTTTTCTCAGTATCTTAATGTAAGCTTACGAATTTATTGTCTCTCTTCTTGGCATAAAATCCACAAGAATCACAGTTTCAATGTCCCAAAAAGACAGTGATCATGATCTTTCCAGCTGAAGTAGTTGTCTTGAATTTCTTTCTTCGTGGTGATTGCAGATTTTGCCACTCCATTGACTGTCTTTTAGTCTCATGTCCAAAATGATGTGCCCAGGTTTCGTAACATGTAACGCTCTTAGCCAAAGAGTTTCTTCACATCAGCATTGAAACGCTCCAACAATTCAGCATAAATTTCTTTCCTTTGCGGTGGGCGTTTGTGCGATTTCGAAGAACTCATCTTGCGCAAATCTGAGAACATCTGAGAGGTTTCATAACTGGATTTGTATTACCATGCTGTTTGACAGCTGTAAGGTCAATTGTTGTGTAGTGATTCACCTATCAGTACGAATAATGTCAACATGTCTGCGTTGGTGGCTGTGGCAGGACGTTCACAGCACGGCTGTTCAAGCTGCTACGAATCTCCACTTTCTGATTCTTTGATTCTCGGAACTCAGCGACTGACTGTACTCCTATCGAATGTACAACTTCCATACACATCACATAGACGCGTGTGAATATTCACAACAGTTTCCTTTTCTGCAGCGAGAAATTTCACCACATTTCGCTGCATATAACGCATATTGATAACACGCTCCATTTCAACGGTTTAATGCAGTTATATTATTTGGCCGATTGGGTTGTAATTTGGTGTACACAATTGGCATATATAATACTTAAAGTGTGCAAAAATTACATGCTTCTATCGTCATCATTAGCTGAGGAAAACGATGTGGTGCATTACTTTCTGAACGACCCTCGTATGTAACTAATGTATTATGACACTGAAAGCAGACGTATACATATACTCGTACATATATGAAGTTACATGACCGGAAGCGAGAAATTGGCTACTGTTTCGTCCTTCAGACAGTAACCTGGCTCAAGATAAGTAGCATGCTGTTTGCACACACATGAACAATCAATACGGATTCTGCCAACTGGTCTCGGTAGTAACGTCTCATTTACCAGCGTCTGCCGATCGACTTATGGGAACACTGACCGTTAGAATGTGTGTTGGCTGCATAGACTCGCTGACATGGTTCCTGTTGCAGGCTTGGTGGGAGTGACCTATTAAAATCATAAATAAAGTTTTAAATGCTGCGTTTCTTAAGTGGAAGACAGGGGGTCGCATGGTCGTATATATAAGAGCTCTTGTTCTTAAACTTCCATTGCGCTGATGCAAAGGCAGATTGTTCAACTCCTACACCGATAAGTTGGACTAAAATGTTTGCTTCTTGTCATTGATTTGAGACGTAAATTACAAGTACCTCTGAACTCAGAGTGGGTTCACCTGATAGCGAGGGACACGGTAATAGGGAAAGCTAATCCATATGCAAAAAAACAAAACAACAACAACAACAACAACAGCCCAGTGCACTAAAAGTTCACATAAGTGGACTACGCTTGAGCTCAAAGCGAGCGACCTGACTGTCATTTACTGCCCTTATATAGTACTGTCAAGAGCGAACTGACTGTCATTTACTGCCCTTATATAGTACTGTCAAGAGCGAACTGACTGTCATTTACTGCCCTTATATAGTACTGTCAAGAGCGAACTGACTGTCATTTACTGCCCTTATATAGTACTGTCAAGAGCGAACTGACTGTCATTTACTGCCCTTATATAGTACTGTCAAGAGCGACCTGACTGTCATTTACTGCCCTTATATAGTACTGTCAAGAGCGAACTGACTGTCATTTACTGCCCTTATATAGTACTGTCAAGAGCGAACTGACTGTCATTTACTGCCCTTATATAGTACTGTCAAGAGCGAACTGACTGTCATTTACTGCCCTTATATAGTACTGTCAAGAGCGAACTGACTGTCATTTACTGCCCTTATATAGTACTGTCAAGAGCCAAATGTTAGCTCTTGTTGTGTTCGGGCCAAGTGTTGAGCCAAGTGCGCACTTTAAATGAACACAGGAGTGAAAGGGCGGTCGAAAAAATAAAGTCATTCGAGCGGAGTCCATGGTAGCAGATGCATGGCTGTGAAGCAAGAGTTAGGCAATGGCAAACTATATTGCCGCCGATATATTAGTAGTGGTAGTGATAATATCATTGTGAATCAGTTTAGTAATAGTATTTTCGTTGTATGACTGTGTGTTCCTGTGAAACAATGTGAACCGTTTAATAAAAAGAGTAACGTCGTTTTATGAAACAACCTTCGTCCAGTCATTGCTTCAAGGTTCGTGAATGTCGTTCATCATCAACACGACAAACTGCAGCTACTACTTCATCATCATCGGTCACATGATACTTCTTATACTCCATGACAAGTACCTTGCGGTGTATGGCAGGGTGATCTTGGGCCTGATGAATTAAGGCTGCCTGTCTAGTGCAGTCTCCGCGAATTGTGCAAGTTAGAGTTGTCTTTTTGTCCCCGACAGAAAAAAAAAAAAACTCCACACCTTACCGAGTATTCGAACCCGCGTCTCCCGAAGGAGAATCCTTCATTCTAGCCACTCGGCCAACCGCTCCTCAGCGAGCGAATATTTAAAAAAATATATGTCGTACTTCAAAGTAATCTCCTTGTCTTACAGGTTACACTTCTGAACGAATGTTAATTTCTCCCCACGCCCACTCCGACTGACACCATGCTATTTCAGGGCGATCCAGGATTATGATAAATCGATCATATTAACGACAGTTCGGGTTCAATGGCACCCCTAGAAATATGTCAGGGCCCACTCCAGTGCCATTTGTACGCCGTTGAACACCATTGGGGTGGGACAGCAGATGCAGATTAATGCCAGATTACAGGACGGAGTGGCTAGGTGACTGTTCTGTCTAAGGCAGGGGTCGAGCAGCAGATGCACATTAATGCCAGATTAAAATATGTTAAAAGGACCGACAGAATGTCTAAGGCAAGGGTGGAGCAGCAGATGCACATTAATGCCAGATTACAGGGCGGAGTGGCTAGGTGACTGTTCTGTCTAATGGCAGGTCTGACATGTTATGTGTCGTTTGATCGTCTGTCGGTCTTTTTAATAGATGTTAGTGTTTCTGTTGGCGTATATATCGTCTCTCTCTCTCTCTCTCTCTCTCTCTCTCTCTCTCTCTCTCTCTCTGTCTCTCAATCTCCATCGCTGTCTGTCTGTCTGTCTGTCTGTCTGTCTGTCTGTCTGTCTGTCTGTCTGTCTGTCTGTCTGTCTGTCTGTCTGTCTGTCTGTCTGTCTGTATGTCTGTCTGCCTATCTGTCTGTCTGTCTGCCAGCCAGCCAGCGAGCCAGCCTGCCTGCCTGCCTGCCTGTCTGTCTGTCTGTCTGTCTGTCTGTCTGTCTGATTTTCAGCAATGTTATGTCCCCATTTCCACTAGCTGATGTGTGAAAAGAAGTAGATAATATCTGCACAGTCCTAATAATACACTCATAAACAGACAACAAATTATCCTCTCAAGGTGCTGTCATTACATGTAGCATAAGAACACTCTGAAATTAATTGTTTACAATCTCCAAACATTCAGGATTTGGTTTTCTAGTGGATAATGATGCAATATAAATCTTCAGAACAAATAAGAAGATAATTTCTTCCAGAGGGAATATGTTCTTTATTTCTTGCTCTCGACATTTTATTGTCACAGAAGAAGACAAAGAGGAAAAAAATAATTTTAGTAGCAGTAGTAGTAGTTGTAGTAATGGTAGTATTCGTGGTTGCAGTAGTAGCAGTATTTGTGGTTGCAATAGTAGTAGTGGTAGTAGTTGTAGTAATATAAGTAGTTATAGCAGTAATTGTAGTTGTAGTCCCGACAGCCGCAGCAGTACTAAAGGTAGTGACAGCAGTAGTTGTGGACATTTAGTAGTAGCAGTAATATTGGGGAACTGCTGGCCAAGTGGCTAGAGTATCGGGTTAACGTCAGTAGACCATGGTTCAAATTCTCGGTAAGGTGTGGACTGTTTTTCTTTCGGGGGTAAAAAGAAAACCCTAACCTGAACAGTTTGAGGCGACTGCACTAGCTAGGCGGCCTAGATTCCTCAGGTTCAAGACCTCCGTGTCCTACACCGCACGGTACTATAGGTAGTAGATGACAGTTTTGACAGTAGTAGTAGTAGTAGTAGTAGTAGTAGTAGTTGTAGTAGTAGTAGTAGTAGTAGTAGTAGTAGTAGTAGTAGTAGTAGTTGTAGTAGTAGTAGTAGTAGTAGTAGTAGTAGTAGTAGTAGTAGTAGTAGTAGTAGTAGTAGTAGTAATAGTAGTATTAACAAGAAGAAGAAGTAGAGAAAAAGTAAGAAGAAAGAGGAGACGGCGACTGGAGAGGAAAAGGAGGAAAAGGAAGAGGAGTAGCATGATATTTACAAACAAACAGAGGACATGATAACAACAATAATGACAAATATTTCGGAACAATAACGCACTGAGAGAAAATAGTAAGTGGTCTGCGCCTGCTTAAGAAAAACACAATCTGAAAGAACAGGTTAGCACACAACAAGCAAAGACTAAAGCGTGGTAATGTGCCAACACTAGTTTATAATGGTGTGCAAACAGATGCATAAACAGAGCATGAAACGAAAACAAGGCTACTTATCACTTAATATGGAAGTCTTCAATGCAAGACCTGGGCTGTTGCATGTACTTTGCAAATTGGTCAATTAGATAGAAGATGTATAGACGAGTTAGGGAGTGATCGGAAAATGGCTGAGTGACGGGAATGTAATGTCACATGGAATGACGAATCTTGGGAGGGGGACAGGGGTAAACATGCGTCCACATGCACAGATAACATGCATCCACAGGCACAGATATGTATCCACATACAAAAATAATATATATCCATATATACGCCGGTCTCTCTGGCTGAGGGGTTACACCACTTTCTCCTTAATCCCGTTTATCACGCAGAGTCTCGTAGATGGCGAGAACTGGGAGTGGTTCGTCCCCCGCTGGTGACTTGCGGGATAACTGAGCCGGCCGCTCAGAAAGCAATGGCAAACTACTGAGCGTAATCTTGCCAAGAAATCAACAGACAGCTGAAAGATGCTGCTGTTGACAGCGATGTCCTGTAGAAGGATATGCGAATAAAAAAAAATCCATATATACAGATAAAATGTTTCATATATACAAATAACACGTATCCACAAATACAGATAACATGTATAAGCATGCACAGGTAACATGCATGCACAGGTAACATGCATCCATTTATACAGATGACATGTATTTATATTCACACACAAGTAAACTATATCCATATGTACATAATACATGTATCTACATACACATATATCATTTACCCACACACACAGATAACATGTATCAACATATATAGATAACATGTATCCACATATACAGATAAAGTGTATTTACGTACACAAACATATTCACAAACCCTGATAACATGCATCCACAAGCACGGGTAACATGTATCTACTGATACAGATAAACATGTATCTACAAAAACAGATAACAAAGAATCCACAAATCATGTATTGACTTTCATACATAAAGAAACTGAGTATGAAAGGCTCATCATGGCATTCTTTGTAAATGGCACCGATGTTCACGTCTTTCCACAGATTAAAGACCTTGAACCTCTGGACCAATACGTCAAGTAGTGCGCGATAATTTTCTTGTCACTTCGAGTAGCGTGTGATATGTTCTAGACACTTCACGTAGCGTGCGATATTTTCTAGTCACTTCAAGCAGTGCGTGGTATTTTCTAGTGACTTCAAATAGTGCACGGTATTGCCTAATCACGTCCAGTGGTGCACGGTATTGTCTAGTATCCAGTGGTGCACGGTTTTATCAAGTCTCCAATGGTCCACGGTATTGTCTAGTCTCCAGTGGTGCACGGTATTGTGTAGTCTCCAGTGGTGCACGATATTGTCTAGTCTCCAGTGGTGCACGGTATTGTGTAGTCTCCAGTGGTGCACGGTATTGTCTAATCTCCAGTGGTGCACGGCATTGTGTAGTCTCCAGTGGTGCACGGTATTGTGTAGTCTCCAGTGGTGCACGATATTGTCTAGTCTCCAGTGATGCACGGTATTGTTTAGTCTCCAGTGGTGCACGATATTATCTAGTCTCCAGTGGTGCACGGTATTATCTAGTCTCCAGTGGTGCACGGCATTGTCTAGTCTCCAGTGGTGCACGGTATTGTCTAGTCACATAAAGTAGTTACAAGGTGTTGTATAGTCACATAAAGTAGTTACAAGGTATTGTCTAGTCACATCAAGTAGCGCACGGTATTGTCTAGTTAAGTCAAGTAGCACACGGTATTGTTTAGTCATATCAAGTAGTATTTTTTATGTCTACGTTTTAATATGCTTGTGTCTTCCATTGTATATGTTTCTACGTGTTCCTATGTCGTCTCCTGTCTATGTTTCTGTGTGTTCATGAGTCGTCTCTTGTCTATGTTTCTGTGTGTTCATGTGTCGTCTCTTGTCTATATTTCTACGTGTTCCTATGTCGTCTCCTGTCTATGTTTCTACATGTTCCTATGTCGTCTCCTGCCTATGTTTCTAAATGTTCCTATGTCGTCTCCTGCCTATGTTTCTACATGTTCCTATCTCGTCTCCTGCCTATGTTTCTACATGTTCCTATGTCGTCTCCTGTCTATGTTTCTACATGTTCCTGTGTCGTCTCCTGTCTATGTTTCTACATGTTCCTATATCGTCACCTGTCTACGTTTCTGTGTGTTCATGTGTCGTCTCTTGTCTATGTTTCTGTGTGTTCATGTGTCGTCTCTTGTCTATGTTTCTGTGTGTTCATGTGTCGTCTCTTGTCTATGTTTCTGTGTGTTCATGTGTCGTCTCTTGTCTATATTTCTGTGTGTTTCTATGTCGTCTCCTGTCTACGTTTCTACATGTTCCTATGTCGTCTCCTGTCTATGTTTCTACATGTTCCTATGTCATCTCCTGTCTATGTTTCTACATGTTCCTATGTCGTCTCCTGTCTATGTTTCTACATGTTCCTATGTCGTCTCCTGTCTATGTTTCTACATGTTCCTATGTCGTCTCCTGTCTGTGTTTTTACATGTTCCTGTGTCGTCTCCTGTCTATGTTTCTACATGTTCCTATGTCGTCTCCTGTCTATGTTTCTACATGTTCCTATGTCGTCTCCTGTCTATGTTTCTACATGTTCCTGTGTCGTCTCCTGTCTATGTTTCTACATGTTCCTATGTCGTCTCCTGTCTATGTTTCTACATGTTCTTATGTCGTCTCCTGTCTATGTTTCTACATGTTCCTATGTCGTCTCCTGTCTATGTTTCTACATGTTCCTATGTCGTCTCCTGTCTACGTTTCTACATGTTCCTGTCTCGTCTCCTGTCTATGTTTCTACATGTTCCTATGTCGTCTCCTGTCTATGTTTCTACATGTTCCTATGTCGTCTCCTGTCTATGTTTCTACATGTTCATATGTCGTCTCCTGTCTATGTTTCTACATGTTCCTATGTCGTCTCCTGTCTATGTTTCTGTGTGTTTCTATGTCGTCTCCTGTCTATGTTTCTACATGTTCCTATGTCGTCTCCTGTCTATATTTCTGTGTGTTTCTATGTCTTTTCCTGTCTATGTTTCTACATGTTCCTATGTCGTCTCCTGTCTATGTTTCTACATGTTCCTATGTCGTCTCCTGTCTATGTTTCTACATGTTCCTATGTCGTCTCCTGCCTATGTTTCTACATGTTCCTATGTCGTCTCCTGTCTATGTTTCTACATGTTCCTATGTCGTCTCCTGTTTACGTTTCTACATATTCCTATGTCGTCTCCTGTCTATGTTTCTACATGTTCCTGTTTCGTCTCCTGTCTATATTTCTACATGTTCCTATGTCGTCTCCTGTTTACGTTTCTACATGTTCCTGTGTCGTCTCCTGTCTATATTTATACATGTTCCTATGTCGTCTCCTGTCTATGTTTCTACATGTTCCTGTGTCGTCTCCTGTCTATATTTCTACATGTTCCTATGTCGTCTCCTGTCTACGTTTCTACATGTTCCTGTGTCGTCTCCTGTCTATATTTCTACATGTTCCTATGTCGTCTCCTGTCTATGTTTCTACATGTTCCTGTGTCGTCTCCTGTCTACGTTTCTACATGTTCCTATGTCGTCTCCTGTCTATGTTTCTACATGTTCCTATGTCGTCTCCTGTCTACGTTTCTACATGTTCCTATGTCGTCTCCTGTCTATGTTTCTACAAGATCCTGTGTCGTCTCCTGTCTACGTTTCTACATGTTCCTGTGTCGTCTCCTGTCTACGTTTCTACATGTTCCTATGTCGTCTCCTGTCTATGTTTCTACATGTTCCTATGTCGTCTCCTGTCTATGTTTCTACATGTTCCTATGTCGTCTCCTGTCTATATTTCTACATGTTCCTATGTCGTCTCCTGTCTATGTTTCTACATGTTCCTATGTCGTCTCCTGCCTATGTTTCTACATGTTCCTATGTCGTCTCCTGTCTATGTTTCTACATGTTCCTATGTCGTCTCCTGTCTATTTTTCTACATGTTCCTATGTCGTCTCCTGCCTATCTTTCTACATGTTCCTATGTCGTCTCCTGTCTACGTTTATACATGTTCCTATGTCGTCTCCTGTCTATGTTTCTACATGTTCCTATGTCTTTTCCTGTCTACGTTTCTACATGTTCCTATGTCGTCTCCTAACTATGTTTCTACATGTTCCTATGTCGTCTCCTGTCTATGTTTCTACATGTTCCTATGACGTCTCCTGCCTATGTTTCTACATGTTCCTATGTCGTCTCCTGTCTATGTTGCTACATGTTCCTATGTCGTCTCCTGTCTATGATTCTACATGTTCCTATGTCGTCTCCTGCCTATGTTTCCACATGTTCCTATGTCGTCTCCTGTCTATGTTTCTACGTGTTCCTATCTCGTCTCCTGTCTATGTTTCTACATGTTCCTATATCGTCTCATGTCTATGTTTCTACATGTTCCTATGTCGTCTCCTGTCTATGTTTCTACATGTTCCTATGTCGTCTCCTGTCTATGTTTCTACATGTTCCTATGTCGTCTCCTGCCTATGTTTCTACATGTTCCTATGTCGTCTCCTGCCTATGTTTCTACATGTTCCTATGTCGTCTCCTGCCTATGTTTCTACATGTTCCTATGTCTTCTCTTGTCTATGTTTCTACATGTTCCTGTGTCGTCTCCTGTCTATGTTTCTACATGTTTCTATGTCGTCTCCTGTCTATGTTTCTACATGTTCCTATGTCGTCTCCTGTCTATGTTTCTACATGTTCCTATGTCGTCTCCTGTCTATGTTTCTACATGTTCCTATGTCGTCTCCCGCCTATGTTTCTACATGTTCCTATGTCGTCTCCTGTCTATGTTTCTACATGTTCCTATGTCGTCTCCCGCCTATGTTTCTACATGTTCCTATGTCGTCTCCTGCCTATGTTTCTACGTGTTCCTATGTCGTCTCCTGTCTATGTTTCTACATGTTCCTATGTCGTCTCCTGCCTATGTTTCTACATGTTCCTATGTCGTCTCCTGTCTATGTTTCTACATGTTCCTATGTCGTCTCCTGTCTACGTTTCTACATGTTCCTATATCGTCTCCTGTCTATGTTTCTACATGTTCCTATGTCGTCTCCTGTCTATGTTTCTACATGTTCCTATGTCGTCTCCAGTCTATGATTCTACATGTTCCTATGTCGTCTCCTGCCTATGTTTCTACATGTTCCTATGTCGTCTCCTGTCTATGTTTCTACGTGTTTCCTATCTCGTCTCCTGTCTATGTTTCTACATGTTCCTATATCGTCTCCTGTCTATGTTTCTACATGTTCCTATGTCGTCTCCTGTCTATGTTTCTACATGTTCCTATATCGTCTCATGTTTATGTTTCTACATGTTCCTATGTCGTCTCCTGCCTATGTTTCTACGTGTTCCTATGTCGTCTCCTGTCTATGTTTCTACATGTTCCTATGTCGTCTCCTGCCTATGTTTCTACATGTTCCTATGTCGTCTCCTGTCTATGTTTCTACGTGTTCCTATCTCGTCTCCTGTCTATGTTTCTACGTGTTCCTATGTCGTCTCCTGTCTATGTTTCTACATGTTCCTATGTCGTCTCCTGTCTATGTTTCTACATGTTCCTATGTCGTCTCCTGCCTATGTTTCTACATGTTCCTATGTCGTCTCCTGCCTATGTTTCTACATGTTCCTATGTCGTCTCCTGCCTATGTTTCTACATGTTCCTATGTCGTCTCCTGTCTATGTTTCTACATGTTCCTATGTCGTCTCCTGTCTATGTTTCTACATGTTCCTATGTCATCTCCTGTCTATGTTTCTACATGTTCCTATGTCGTCTCCTGTCTATGTTTCTACATGTTCCTATGTCGTCAGATGTGTATAAGAGACAGGTCGTTCCTGCCTATGTTTCTACATGTTCCTATGTCGTCTCCTGTCTATGTTTCTACATGTTCCTATGTCGTCTCCTGTCCTATGTTTCTACATGTTCCTATGTCGTCTCCTGCCTATGTTTCTACTTGTTCCTATGTCGTCTCCTGTCTATGTTTTCTACAGTGTTCCTATGTCGTCTCCTGCCTATGTTTCTACATGTTTCCTATGTCGTCTCCTGTCTATGTTTCTACGTGTTCCTATGTCGTCTCCTGCCTATGTTTCTACATGTTCCTATATCGTCTCCTGTCTATGTTTCTACATGTTCCTATATCGTCTCCTGTCTATGTTTCTACATGTTCCTATCTCGTCTCCTGTCTACGTTTCTACATGTTCCTATCTCGTCTCTGTCTATGTTTCTACATGTTCCTATCGTCTCCTGTCATGTTTCACCCCTGTCGTCTCCTGTCTATGTTTCTACATGTTCCTATGTCGTCTCCTGTCTATGTTTCTACGTGTTCCTATCTCGTCTCCTGTCTATGTTTCTACGTGTTCCTATGTCGTCTCCTGTCTATGTTTCTACGTGTTCCTATGCATCTCCTGTCTATGTTTCTACGTGTTCCTATGTCGTCTCCTGTCTATGTTTCTACATGTTCCTATGTCGTCTCCTGTCTATGTTTCTACGTGTTCCTATCTCTTCTCCTGTCTATGTTTCTACGTGTTCCTCTCTCGTCTCCTGTCTATGTTTCTACGTGTTCCTATCTCGTCTCCTGTCTATGTTTCTACGTGTTCCTATGTCGTCTCCTGCCTATGTTTCTACATGTTCCTATGTCATCTCCTGTCTATGTTTCTACATGTTCCTATGTCGTCTCCTGTCTATTTTTCTACATGTTCCTATGTCGTCTCATGCCTATCTTTCTACATGTTCCTATGTCGTCTCCTGTCTACGTTTCTACATGTTCCTATGTCGTCTCCTGTCTATGTTTCTACATGTTCCTATGTCTTTTCCTGTCTACGTTTCTACATGTTCCTATGTCGTCTCCTGTCTACGTTTCCTACATGTTCCTTTGTCTCTCCTGTCTATGTTTCTACATGTTCCTATGACGTCTCCTGTCTATGTTTCTACATGTTCCTATGTCGTCTCCTGCCTATGTTTCTACATGTTCCTATGTAGTCTCCTGTCTATGTTTCTTACGTGTTCCTATGTCGTCTCCTGCCTATGTTTCTAACGTGTTCCTATGTCGTCTCCTGTCTATGTTTCTACGTGTTCCTATGCGTCTCCTGTCTATGTTTCTACGTGTTCCTATGTCGTCTCCTGCTATGTTTCTACGTGTTCCTATGTCTCTCCTGTCTATGTTTCTACGTGTTCCTATGTCGTCTCTGCCTATGTTTCTACATGTTCCTATGTCGTCTCCTGTCTATGTTCTACATGTTCCTATGTCGTCTCCTGGTCTACGTTTCTACATGTTCCTATGTCGTCCTCCTGTCTATGTTTCTACATGGTCCTATCTCGTCTCCTGTCTATGTTTCTACATGTTCCTATGTCGTCTCCTGTCTATTTTCTACTGTTCCTATGTCGTCTCCTGTCTATGTTTCTACTGTTCCTATTCGTCTCCTGTCTATGTTTCTACTTTCCCATTCTTCCTTCTATGTTTCTATTTTTATGTCGTCTCCTGTCTATGTTTCTACGTGTTCCTATGTCGTCTCCTGTCTATGTTTCTACTGTTCCTATGTCGTCTCCTGTCTATGTTTCTACGTGTTCCTATGTCGTCTCCTGCCCATTTTTTTTCCTTTCTCTCCTGTCTATGTTTCTACTGTTCCTATGTCGTCTCCTGTCTATGTTTCTACATGTTCCTATGTCGTCTCCTGTCTATGTTTCTACATTTCCTTTCTTCCCGCCCATGTTTCTACATGTTCCTATGTCGTCTCCTGTCTATGTTTCTACTGTTCCTATGTCGTCTCCTGTCTATGTTTCTACTGTTCCTATGTCGTCTCCTGCCCATGTTTCTAGTGTTTCCTATGTCGTCTCCTGTCTATGTTTCTACTGTTCCTATGTCGTCTCCCGCCCATTTTCTACATGTTCCTATGTCGTCTCCTGTCTATGTTTCTACTGTTTATGTCGTCTCCCTATTTCTACATTTCCCATTGTTCCTGTTTTGTTTCGGGGTTTTTTAGTCGTCTCTTTTGTTTCGGGGTTTTTGTTTCTTTTTTTCTACGTGTTCCTATGTCGTCTCCTGCTATGTTTCTACATGTTCCTATGTCGTCTCCCGCTATGTTTTTAATGTTTATGTCGTCTCCTGCCCATGTTTCTACATGTTCCTATCTCTCTCCTGCCCATGTTTCTCTGTTTATGTCGTCTCCTGTCTATGTTTCTTGTTCCCGTGTCGTCCTGTCTATTTTCTACTGTTCCTATTCGTCCCTGTCTATTTTTTTGTTTCTTGTCGCTTTTCTTGTTTCTTTGTTCCTTGTCGTCTCCTGCTATGTTTCTTTGTTCCTTTCGTCTCTTTTCTATGTTTCTTGTTCCTTGTCGTCTCTGTCTATTTTCTTGTTCTTGTCGTCTCCTGTCTAGTTTCTACATGTTCCTATTCGTCCCTGTCTAGTTTCTACTGTTCCTTGTCCCCTTTTTCGTTTTTCTGTTCCCATTTCTCCCGTTTGTTTTCCCTGTTTTTTCGTCTCCTGTCTATGTTTCTTGTTCCTTGTCGTCTCCTGGTTTTTTTTGTTCCTGTGTCGTCTCCCATTTTCTTGTTCCCATGTCGTCTCCTGTCTAGTTTCTACATGTTCCTATGTCGTCTCCTGTCTATGTTTCTAGTTCCTGTTGTTCCCCATGTTTCTAAAGTTCCTTGTCTTTTCTAAAGTTTCTAATGTTCCTTTTCTTTTCTACTATGTTTCTACATGTTCCTATGTCGTCTCCTGTCTATGTTTCTACATGTTCCTATGTCGTCTCCTGTCTATGTTTCTACATGTTCCTATGTCGTCTCCTGTCTATGTTTCTACATGTTCCTATGTCGTCTCCTGTCTATGTTTCTACATGTTCCTATATCGTCTCCTGTCTATGTTTCTACATGTTCCTATGTCGTCTCCTGTCTATTTTCTACATGTTCCTATGTCGTCTCCTGTCTATGTTTCTACATGTTCCTATGTCGTCTCCTGTCTATTTTTCTACATGTTCCTATGTCGTCTCATGCCTATCTTTCTACATGTTCCTATGTCGTCTCCTGTCTACGTTTCTACATGTTCCTATGTCGTCTCCTGTCTATGTTTCTACATGTTCCTATGTCTTTTCCTGTCTACGTTTCTACATGTTCCTATGTCGTCTCCTGTCTACGTTTCTACATGTTCCTATGTCGTCTCCTGTCTATGTTTCTACATGTTCCTATGACGTCTCCTGCCTATGTTTCTACATGTTCCTATGTCGTCTCCTGTCTATGTTTCTACATGTTCCTATGTCGTCTCCTGTCTATGTTTCTACATGTTCCTATGTCGTCTCCTGCCTATGTTTCTACATGTTCCTATGTCGTCTCCTGTCTATGTTTCTACGTGTTCCTATCTCGTCTCCTGTCTATGTTTCTACATGTTCCTATGTCGTCTCATGTCTATGTTTCTACATGTTCCTATGTCGTCTCCTGTCTATGTTTCTACATGTTCCTATGTCGTCTCCTGTCTATGTTTCTACATGTTCCTATGTCGTCTCCTGCCTATGTTTCTACATGTTCCTATGTCGTCTCCTGCCCATTTTTTACATGTTCCTATGCGTCTCCTGCTATGTTTCTACATGTTCCTATGTCTTTTCTTTTCTTGTTTCTACATGTTCCTTGTCGTCTCCTGTCTATGTTTCTACATGTTCCTATGTCTCTCCTGTCTATGTTTCTACATGTTCCTATGTCGTCTCCTGTCTATGTTTCTACATGTTCCTATGTCGTCTCCTGTCTATGTTTCTACATGTTCCTATGTCGTCTCCCGCTATGTTTCTACATGTTCCTATGTCGTCTCCTGTCTATGTTTCTACATGTTCCTATGTCTCTCCGCCCATGTTTCTACATGTTCCTATGTCGTCCCTGCTATGTTTCTACTGTTCCTATGTCGTCCCTGTCTATGTTTTCTACATGTTCCTATGTCGTCTCCTGTCTATGTTTCTACATGTTTCCTATGTCGTCTCCTGTCTATTTTTCTACATGTTCCTATGTCGTCTCCTGCCTATCTTTCTACATGTTCCTATGTCGTCTCCTGTCTACGTTTATACATGTTCCTATGTCGTCTCCTGTCTATGTTTCTACATGTTCCTATGTCTTTTCCTGTCTACGTTTCTACATGTTCCTATGTCGTCTCCTGTCTATGTTTCTACATGTTCCTATGTCGTCTCCTGTCTATGTTTCTACATGTTCCTATGACGTCTCCTGCCTATGTTTCTACATGTTCCTATGTCGTCTCCTGTCTATGTTGCTACATGTTCCTATGTCGTCTCCTGTCTATGATTCTACATGTTCCTATGTCGTCTCCTGCCTATGTTTCCACATGTTCCTATGTCGTCTCCTGTCTATGTTTCTACGTGTTCCTATCTCGTCTCCTGTCTATGTTTCTACATGTTCCTATATCGTCTCATGTCTATGTTTCTACATGTTCCTATGTCGTCTCCTGTCTATGTTTCTACATGTTCCTATGTCGTCTCCTGTCTATGTTTTCTACATGTTCCTATGTCGTCTCCTGCCTATGTTTCTACATGTTCCTATGTCGTCTCTGCCTATGTTTCTACATGTTCCTATGTCGTCTCCTGCCTATGTTTCTACATGTTCCTATGTCTTCTCTTGTCTATGTTTCTACATGTTCCTGTGTCGTCTCCTGTCTATGTTTCTACATGTTCCTATGTCGTCTCCTGTCTATGTTTCTACATGTTCCTATGTCGTCTCCTGTCTATGTTTCTACATGTTCCTATGTCGTCTCCTGTCTATGTTTCTACATGTTCCTATGTCGTCTCCCGCCTATGTTTCTACATGTTCCTATGTCGTCTCCTGTCTATGTTTCTACATGTTCCTATGTCGTCTCCCGCCTATGTTTCTACATGTTCCTATGTCGTCTCCTGCCTATGTTTCTACGTGTTCCTATGTCGTCTCCTGTCTATGTTTCTACATGTTCCTATGTCGTCTCCTGCCTATGTTTCTACATGTTCCTATGTCGTCTCCTGTCTATGTTTCTACATGTTCCTATGTCGTCTCCTGTCTACGTTTCTACATGTTCCTATATCGTCTCCTGTCTATGTTTCTACATGTTCCTATGTCGTCTCCTGTCTATGTTTCTACATGTTCCTATGTCGTCTCCAGTCTATGATTCTACATGTTCCTATGTCGTCTCCTGCCTATGTTTCTACATGTTCCTATGTCGTCTCCTGTCTATGTTTCTACGTGTTCCTATCTCGTCTCCTGTCTATGTTTCTACATGTTCCTATATCGTCCCCTGTCTATGTTTCTACATGTTCCTATGTCGTCTCCTGTCTATGTTTCTACATGTTCCTATATCGTCTCATGTTATGTTTCTACATGTTCCTATGTCGTCTCCTGCCTATGTTTTCTACGTGTTCCTATGTCGTCTCTGTCTATGTTTCTACATGTTCCTATGTCGTCTCCTGCCTATGTTTCTACATGTTCCTATGTCGTCTCCTGTCTATGTTTCTACGTGTTCCTATCTCGTCTCCTGTCTATGTTTCTACGTGTTCCTATGTCGTCTCCTGTCTATGTTTCTACATGTTCCTATGTCGTCTCCTGTCTATGTTTCTACATGTTCCTATGTCGTCTCCTGCCTATGTTTCTACATGTTCCTATGTCGTCTCCTGCTCTATGTTTCTACATGTTCCTATGTCGTCTCCTGCCTATGTTTCTACATGTTCCTATGTCGTCTCCTGTCTATGTTTCTACATGTTCCTATGTCGTCTCCTGTCTATGTTTCTACATGTTCCTATGTCGTCTCCTGTCTATGTTTCTACATGTTCCTATGTCGTCTCCTGTCTATGTTTCTACTGTTCCTATGTCGTCTCCTGCCTATGTTTCTACATGTTCCTATGTCGTCTCCTGTCTATGTTTCTACATGTTCCTATGTCGTCTCCTGTCTAGTTTCTACATGTTCCTATGTCGTCTCCTGCATGTTTCTACGTGTTCCTATGTCGTCTCCTGTCTATGTTTCTACGTGTTCCTATGTCGTCTCCTGCCTATGTTTCTACATGTTCCTATGTCGTCTCCTGTCTATGTTTCTACGTGTTCCTATGTCGTCTCCTGCCTATGTTTCTACATGTTCCTATATCGTCTCCTGTCTATGTTTCTACATGTTCCTATATCGTCTCCTGTCTATGTTTCTACATGTTCCTATCTCGTCTCCTGTCTACGTTTCTACATGTTCCTATCTCGTCTCCTGTCTATGTTTCTACATGTTCCTATCTCGTCTCCTGTCTATGTTTCTACATGTTCCTATGTCGTCTCCTGTCTATGTTTCTACATGTTCCTATGTCGTCTCCTGTCTATGTTTCTACGTGTTCCTATCTCGTCTCCTGTCTATGTTTCTACGTGTTCCTATGTCGTCTCCTGTCTATGTTTCTACGTGTTCCTATGCCATCTCCTGTCTATGTTTCTACGTGTTCCTATGTCGTCTCCTGTCTATGTTTCTACATGTTCCTATGTCGTCTCCTGTCTATGTTCTACGTGTTCCTATCTCTTCCTGTCTATGTTTCTACGTGTTCCTATCGTCCTGTCTATGTTTTCTACGTGTTCCTATGTCGTCTCCTGTCTATGTTTCTACATGTTCCTATGTCATCTCCTGTCTATGTTTCTACATGTTCCTATGTCGTCTCCTGTCTATTTTTCTACATGTTCCTATGTCGTCTCATGCCTATCTTTCTACATGTTCCTATGTCGTCTCCTGTCTACGTTTCTACATGTTCCTATGTCGTCTCCTGTCTATGTTTCTACATGTTCCTATGTCTTTTCCTGTCTACGTTTCTACATGTTCCTATGTCGTCTCCTGTCTACGTTTCTACATGTTCCTATGTCGTCTCCTGTCTATGTTTCTACATGTTCCTATGACGTCTCCTGCCTATGTTTCTACGTGTTCCTATGTCGTCTCCTGTCTATGTTTCTACATGTTCCTATGTCGTCTCCTGTCTATGATTCTACATGTTCCTATGTCGTCTCCTGCCTATGTTTCTACATGTTCCTATGTCGTCTCCTGTCTATGTTTCTACGTGTTTCTATCTCGTCTCCTGTCTATGTTTCTACATGTTCCTATGTCGTCTCATGTCTATGTTTCTACATGTTCCTATGTCGTCTCCTGTCTATGTTTCTACATGTTCCTATGTCGTCTCCTGTCTATGTTTCTACATGTTCCTATGTCGTCTCCTGCCTATGTTTCTACATGTTCTATGTCGTCTCCTGCCTAGTTCTACATGTTCCTGTGTCGTCTCCTGTCTATGTTTCTACATGTTCCTATGTCGTCTCCTGTCTATGTTTTCTACATGTTCCTATGTCGTCTCCTGTCTATGTTTCTACATGTTCCTATGTCGTCTCCTGTCTATGTTTCTACATGTTCCTATGTCGTCTCCTGTCTATGTTTCTACATGTTCCTATGTCGTCTCCTGTCTATGTTTCTACATGTTCCTATGTCGTCTCCTGTCTATGTTTCTACATGTTCCTATGTCGTCTCCTGCCTATGTTTCTACATGTTCCTATGTCGTCTCCTGTCTATGTTTCTACGTGTTCCTATGTCGTCTCCTGTCTATGTTTCTACGTGTTCCTATGTCGTCTCCTGCCTATGTTTCTACGTGTTCCTATGTCGTCTCCTGTCTATGTTTCTACGTGTTCCTATGTCGTCTCCTGCCTATGTTTCTACATGTTCCTATGTCGTCTCCTGTCTATGTTTCTACATGTTCCTATGTCGTCTCCTGTCTACGTTTCTACATGTTCCTATATCGTCTCCTGTCTATGTTTCTACATGGTCCTATCTCGTCTCCTGTCTATGTTTCTACATGTTCCTATGTCGTCTCCTGTCTATGTTTCTACATGTTCCTATGTCGTCTCCTGTCTATGTTTCTACGTGTTCCTATCTCGTCTCCTGTCTATGTTTCTACGTGTTCCTATGTCGTCTCCTGTCTATGTTTCTACGTGTTCCTATGTCATCTCCTGTCTATGTTTCTACATGTTCCTATGTCGTCTCCTGTCTATGTTTCTACATGTTCCTATGTCGTCTCCTGTCTATGTTTCTACGTGTTCCTATGTCGTCTCCTGTCTATGTTTCTACATGTTCCTATGTCATCTCCTGTCTATGTTTCTACATGTTCCTATGTCGTCTCCTGTCTATGTTTCTACATGTTCCTATGTCGTCTCCTGTCTCTATGTTTTCTACATGTTCCCTATGTCGTCTCCTGTCTATGTTTCTACATGTTCCTATGTCGTCTCCTGCCTATGTTTCTACATGTTCCTATGTCGTCTCCTGTCTATGTTTCTACGTGTTCCTATGTCGTCTCCTGTCTATGTTTCTACGTGTTCCTATGTCGTCTCCTGCCTATGTTTCTACGTGTTCCTATGTCGTCTCCTGTCTATGTTTCTACGTGTTCCTATGTCGTCTCCTGCCTATGTTTCTACATGTTCCTATGTCGTCTCCTGTCTATGTTTCTACATGTTCCTATGTCGTCTCCTGTCTACGTTTCTACATGTTCCTATATCGTCTCCTGTCTATGTTTCTACATGTTCCTATCTCGTCTCCTGTCTATGTTTCTACATGTTCCTATGTCGTCTCCTGTCTATGTTTCTACATGTTCCTATGTCGTCTCCTGTCTATGTTTCTACGTGTTCCTATCTCGTCTCCTGTCTATGTTTCTACGTGTTCCTATGTCGTCTCCTGTCTATGTTTCTACATGTTCCTATGTCGTCTCCTGTTTATGTTTCTACGTGTTCCTATGTCGTCTCATGTCTATGTTTCTACGTGTTCCTATGTCATCTCCTGTCTATATTTCTACGTGTTCCTATGTCGTCTCCTGTCTATGTTTCTACATGTTCCTATGTCGTCTCCTGTTTATGTTTCTACGTGTTCCTATGTCGTCTCCTGTCCTATGTTTCTACATGTTCCTATGTCATCTCCTGTCTACTGTTTCTACATGTTCCTATGTCGTCTCCTGTCTATGTTTCTACATGTTCCTATATCGTCTCCTGTCTATGTTTCTACATGTTCCTATGCTCGTCTCCTGTCTATGTTTCTACATGTTCCTATGTCGTCTCCTGTCTATGTTTCTACATGTTCCTATGTCGTCTCCTGTCTATGTTTCTACGTGTTCCTATCTCGTCTCCTGTCTATGTTTCGACGTGTTCCTATGTCGTCTCCTGTCTATGTTTCTACATGTTCCTATGTCGTCTCCTGTCTATGTTTCTCGTGTTCCTATCTCGTCTCCTGTCTATGTTTCTACGTGTTCCTATGTCGTCTCCTGTCTATGTTTTCTACGTGTTCCTATGTGTCTCCTGTCTATGTTCTACATGTTCCTATGTCGTCTCCTGTCTATGTTTCTACATGTTCCTATGTCTTCTCCTGTCTATGTTTTCTACATGTTCCTATGTCGTCTCCTGTCTATGTTTCTCAATGTTCCTATGTCGTCTCAGTCTATGTTTCTACATGTTCTATGTCGTCTCCTGTCTATGTTTCTACATGTTCCTGTGTCGTCTCCTGTCTACGTTTCTACATGTTCCTATGTCGTCTCCTGTCTATGTTTCTACATGTTCCTATGTCGTCTCCTGTCTATGTTTCTAATGTTCCTATGTCGTCTCCTGTCTAGTTTCTACGTGTTCCTATGTCGTCTCCTGTCTATGTTTCTACATGTTCCTATGTCGTCTCATGTCTATGTTTCTACATGTTCCTATGTCGTCTCCTGTCTATGTTTCTACATGTTCCTATGTCGTCTCCTGTCTACGTTTCTACATGTTCCTATGTCGTCTCCTGTCTATGTTTCTACATGTTCCTATGTCGTCTCCTGTCTATGTTTCTACATGTTCCTATGTCGTCTCCTGTCTATGTTTCTACATGTTCCTATGTCGTCTCCTGTCTATGTTTCTACATGTTCCTATGTCGTCTCCTGTCTATGTTTCTACATGTTCCTATCTCGTCTCCTGTCTATGTTTCTACATGTTCCTATGTCGTCTCCTGTCTATGTTTCTACATGTTCCTATGTCGTCTCCTGTCTATGTTTCTACTGTTCCTATCCGTCTCCTGTCTATGTTTCTACATGTTCCTATGTCGTCTCCTGTCTATGTTTCTACATGTTCCTATGTCGTCTCCTGTCTATGTTTCTACGTGTTCCTATCTCGTCTCCTGTCTATGTTTCTACGTGTTCCTATGTCGTCTCCTGTCTATGTTTCTACGTGTTCCTATGTCGTCTCCTGTCTATGTTTCTACATGTTCCTATGTCGTCTCCTGTCTATGTTTCTACATGTTCCTGTGTCGTCTCCTGTCTATGTTTCTACATGTTCCTATGTCGTCTCCTGTCTATGTTTCTACATGTTCCTGTGTCGTCTCCTGTCTATGTTTCTACATGTTCCTATGTCGTCTCCTGTCTATGTTTCTACATGTTCCTGTGTCGTCTCCTGTCTACGTTTCTACATGTTCCTATGTCGTCTCCTGTCTATGTTTCTACATGTTCCTGTTCGTCTCCTGTCTATGTTTCTACGTGTTCCTATGTCGTCTCCTGTCTATGTTTCTACATGTTCCTATGTCGTCTCCTGTCTATGTTTCTACAAGTTCCTATGTCGTCTCATGTCTATGTTTCTACATGTTCCTATGTCGTCTCCTGTCTATGTTTCTACATGTTCCTGTGTCGTCTCCTGTCTATCGTTTCTACATGTTCCTATGTCGTCTCCTGTCTATGTTTCTACATGTTCCTGTGTCGTCTCCTGTCTACGTTTCTACATGTTCCTATGTCGTCTCCTGTTTATGTTTCTACATGTTCCTATGTCGTCTCCTGTCTATGTTTCTACATGTTCCTATGTCGTCTCATGTCTATGTTTCTACATGTTCCTATGTCGTCTCCTGTCTATGTTTCTACATGTTCCTATGTCGTCTCCTGTCTACGTTTCTACATGTTCCTATGTCGTCTCCTGTCTATGTTTCTACATGTTCCTATCTCGTCTCCTGTCTATGTTTCTACATGTTCCTATGTCGTCTCATGTCTATGTTTCTACATGTTCCTATGTCGTCTCCTGTCTATGTTTCTACATGTTCCTATGTCGTCTCCTGTCTATGTTTCTACATGTTCCTATCTCGTCTCCTGTCTATGTTTCTACATGTTCCTATGTCGTCTCCTGTCTATGTTTCTACATGTTCCTATGTCGTCTCCTGTCTATGTTTCTACGTGTTCCTATCTCGTCTCCTGTCTATGTTTCTACTTGTTCCTATGTCGTCTCCTGTCTATGTTTCTACATGTTCCTATGTCGTCTCCTGTCTATGTTTCTACGTGTTCCTATCTCGTCTCCTGTCTATGTTTCTACGTGTTCCTATGTCGTCTCCTGTCTATGTTTCTACGTGTTCCTATGTCGTCTCCTGTCTATGTTTCTACATGTTCCTATGTCGTCTCCTGTCTATGTTCTACATGTTCCTGTGTCGTCTCCTGTCTATGTTTCTACATGTTCCTATGTCGTCTCCTGTCTATGTTTCTACAAGTTCCTGTGTCGTCTCATGTCTATGTTTCTACATGTTCCTATGTCGTCTCCTGTCTATGTTTCTACATGTTCCTGTGTCGTCTCCTGTCTACGTTTCTACATGTTCCTATGTCGTCTCCTGTCTATGTTTCTACATGTTCCTGTGTCGTCTCCTGTCTACGTTTCTACATGTTCCTATGTCGTCTCCTGTTTATGTTTCTACATGTTCCTATGTCGTCTCCTGTCTATGTTTCTATATGTTCCTATGTCGTCTCATGTCTATGTTTCTACATGTTCCTATGTCGTCTCCTGTCTATGTTTCTACATGTTCCTATGTCGTCTCCTGTCTACGTTTCTACATGTTCCTATGTCGTCTCCTGTCTATGTTTCTACATGTTCCTATCTCGTCTCCTGTCTATGTTTCTACATGTTCCTATGTCGTCTCATGTCTATGTTTCTACATGTTCCTATGTCGTCTCCTGTCTATGTTTCTACATGTTCCTATGTCGTCTCCTGTCTATGTTTCTACATGTTCCTATGTCGTCTCCTGTCTACGTTCTACATGTTCCTATGTCGTCTCCTGTCTATGTTTCTACATGTTCCTATGTCGTCTCCTGTCTATGTTTCTACATGTTCCTATGTCGTCTCCTGTCTATGTTTCTACATGTTCCTGTGTCGTCTCCTGTCTATGTTTCTATATGTTCCTATGTCGTCTCCTGTCTATGTTTCTACATGTTCCTATGTCGTCTCCTGTCTATGTTTATACATGTTCCTATGTCGTCTCCTGCCTATGTTTCGACATGTTCCTATGTCGTCTCCTGTCTATGTTTCTACGTGTTCCTATCTCGTCTCCTGTCTATGTTTCTACATGTTCCTATGTCGTCTCCTGTCTATGTTTCTACATGTTCCTGTGTCGTCTCCTGTCTACGTTTCTACATGTTCCTATGTCGTCTCCTGTCTATGTTTCTACATGTTCCTGTGTCGTCTCCTGTCTACTTTTCTACATGTTCCTATGTCGTCTCCTGTCTACGTTTCTACATGTTCCTATGTCGTCTCCTGTCTATATTTCTACATGTTCCTATCTCATCTCCTGTCTATGTTTCTACATGTTCCTATGTCGTCTCCTGTCTATGTTTCTACATGTTCCTATGTCGTCTCCTGTCTATGTTTCTACGTGTTCCTATCTCGTCTCCTGTCTATGTTTCTACGTGTTCCTATGTCGTCTCCTGTCTATGTTTCTACGTGTTCCTATGCCATCTCCTGTCTATGTTTCTACGTGTTCCTATGTCGTCTCCTGTCTATGTTTCTACATGTTCCTATGTCGTCTCCTGTCTATGTTTCTACGTGTTCCTATCTCTTCTCCTGTCTATGTTTCTACGTGTTCCTCTCTCGTCTCCTGTCTATGTTTCTACGTGTTCCTATCTCGTCTCCTGTCTATGTTTCTACGTGTTCCTATGTCGTCTCCTGCCTATGTTTCTACATGTTCCTATGTCATCTCCTGTCTATGTTTCTACATGTTCCTATGTCGTCTCCTGTCTATTTTTCTACATGTTCCTATGTCGTCTCATGCCTATCTTTCTACATGTTCCTATGTCGTCTCCTGTCTACGTTTCTACATGTTCCTATGTCGTCTCCTGTCTATGTTTCTACATGTTCCTATGTCTTTTCCTGTCTACGTTTCTACATGTTCCTATGTCGTCTCCTGTCTACGTTTCTACATGTTCCTATGTCGTCTCCTGTCTATGTTTCTACATGTTCCTATGACGTCTCCTGCCTATGTTTCTGTGTGTTCCTATGTTTTCTCCTGTCTATGTTTCTGTATGTTCCTATGTCGTTTCCTTTCTATGTTTTTGTGTATTCCTATGTCGTCTCCTGCCTATGTTTCTACATGTTCCTATTTCGTCTCCTGTCTACGTTTCTACGTGTTTCTATCTCGTCTCCTGTCTATGTTTCTACATGTTCCTATGTCGTCTCATGTCTATGTTTCTACATGTTCCTATGTCGTCTCCTGTCTATGTTTCTACATGTTCCTATGTCGTCTCCAGTCTATGTTTCTACATGTTCCTATGTCGTCTCCTGCCTATGTTTCTACATGTTCCTATGTCGTCTCCTGCCTATGTTTCTACATGTTCCTGTGTCGTCTCCTGTCTATGTTTCTACATGTTCCTATGTCTTCTCCTGTCTATGTTTCTACATGTTCCTGTGTTGTCTCCTGTCTATGTTTCTACATGTTCCTATGTCGTCTCCTGTCTGTGTTTCTACATGTTCCTATGTCGTCTCCTGTCTATATTTCTACATGTTCCTATGTCGTCTCCTGTCTATGTTTCTACATGTTCCTATGTCGTCTCCTGTCTATGTTTCTACATGTTCCTATGTCGTCTCCTGCCTATGTTTCTACATGTTCTATGTCGTCTCCTGTCTATGTTTCTACGTGTTCCTATGTCGTCTCTGTCTATGTTTCTAAGTGTTCCTATGTCGTCCCTGCTATGTTTCTACAGTGTGTCCTATGTCGTCTCTTGTCTATGTTCTACGTGTTCCTATGTCGTCTCCTGCCTATGTTTCTACATGTTCCTATGTCGTCTCCTGTCTATGTTTCTACATGTTCCTATGTCGTCTCCTGTCTACGTTTCTACATGTTCCTATATCGTCTCCTGTCTATGTTTCTACATGTTCCTATCTCGTCTCCTGTCTATGTTTCTACATGTTCCTATGTCGTCTCCTGTCTATGTTTCTACATGTTCCTATGTCGTCTCCTGTCTATGTTTCTACGTGTTCCTATCTCGTCTCCTGTCTATGTTTCTACGTGTTCCTATGTCGTCTCCTGTCTATGTTTCTACGTGTTCCTATGTCATCTCCTGTCTATGTTTCTACGTGTTCCTATGTCGTCTCCTGTCTATGTTTCTACATGTTCCTATGTCGTCTCCTGTCTATGTTTCTACGTGTTCCTATGTCGTCTCCTGCCTATGTTTCTACATGTTCCTATGTCATCTCCTGTCTATGTTTCTACATGTTCCTATGTCGTCTCCTGTCTATGTTTCTACATGTTCCTATGTCGTCTCCTGTCTATGTTTCTACATGTTCCTATGTCGTCTCTGTCTATGTTTCTACATGTTCCTATGCGTCTCCTGTCTAGTTTCTACATGTTCCTAGTTGTCGTCTCCTGTCTATGTTTCTACATGTCCTATTGTCGTCTCCTGTCTATGTTTCTACATGTTCCTATGTCGTCTCCTGTCTATGTTTCTACGTGTTACTATGTCAGTCTCCTGTCTATGTTCTACAGTGTTCCTTGTCGTCTCCTGTCTATGTTTCTACATGTTCCTATGTCGTCTCCTGTCTATGTTTCTACGTGTTCTATGTCTTCTCTGTCTATGTGCTACGTGTTCTCTCTTCGTCTCCTGTCTATGTTCTACGTGTCCTATCTCGGCTCCTGTCCTAGTTTCTACGTGTTCCTAGTCGTCTCCTGCCTATGTTTCTACATGTTCTAGGTCACTCTCTGTCTATGTTTCTACATGGTTCCTATGTCGTCTCTGTCCCTATTCTTTTCTACATGGTCCTATGTCGTCTCAGCCTATCTTCTACATGTTCTATGTCGTCTCCTGTCTACGTTTCTAGCATGTCCTATGTCGTCTCCTGTCTATGTTTCTACATGTTCCTAGCTGTCTTTCCTGTCTACGTTTCTACATGTTCCTATGTCGTCTCGTCTACGTGTCTACATGTTCTATGTCGTCTCCTGTCTATGTTTCTACATGTTCCTATGACGTCCTCCTGCCATGTTTTCTACATGTCCTATGTCGTCGTCCGTGTCTAGTGTTTCTACATGTTCCTATGTCGTCTCCTGTCTATGATCTACATGTTCTATGTCGTCTCTGCCTATGTGTCTATCACTGTTCCTATTTCAGTCTCTTCGATCTACGTTTCTATACGTGTTTCTATCTCGTCTCTGTCTATGTTACTACACATGTGCATGTCGTCTCATGTCTATGATGTTCTACATGTTCCTATGTCGTCTCCATGTCTATGTTTCGACATGTTCCGACTGTCGTCTCCAGTCTATGTTTCTACATGTTTCCGATGTCGTCTCTGCTATGTTACTACATGTGCTTTTCCTATGTCGTCTCCGCCTATGTTTCGAAACATGTGCTGTGTCGTCTCCTGTCTATGTGTCTACATGTTCCTATGTCTTCGCCTGTCCATGCTTTGCTACATGTTCCTGTGGTGTCTTCCTGTCTATGTTTCACATGTTCCTATGTCGTCTCTGTCGGTGTTTCTACATGCTCCTCATGTCGTCTCCTGTCTATATTCTTACATGTTCCTACTCGTCTCCTGCTTCATGTCGTACATTTCCCATGCCTCTGTCTAGGTCTACATGTTCCTATGTCGTCTCTGTCTATGTTTACTACATGCGCCTACTGTCGTCTCCTGCTATGTTTCTACATGTGTCCTATGTCGTCTCCTGTCTATGTTTCTACGTGTTCCTATGTCGTCTCCTGCCTATGTTTCTACGTGTTCCTATGTCGCTCTGCCTATGTCTACTGTCTACGTGTTTCCTATGTCGTCTCCTGCCTATGGTTCTACGTGGTCCTATGTCGTCTCCTGCCTACTGTCTCTACATGTCCCTATGTCGGCTCTGTCTACGTTTCTACATGGTTCTATGTCGTCTCTGTCTAACGTTGTCTACATGTTCCTATCTCGTCTCCTGTCTCTTGTTTCGCAAGTTCCTATGCGTCTCAGTACTATGTTGTCCACATGTTCCTATTGTCGTCTCCTGTCTATGTTTCTACGGTTCCTCTGTCGTCTCCTGTCTATGTTCTACGTGTTCCTATGTCGTCTCCTGTCTAGGTTTCTCGTGTTTCCTATGTCGTCTCCTGTCCTAGTTTCTACGTTGTTCCTATGTCATCTCCTTCTATGTTTCTACGTGTTACTATGTCGTCTCCGTCTATGTCTACGTGTTCCTATGTCGTCTCATGTCGATGTTTCTACGGGTTCCTACTGTCGTCTCTGCCTATGTTGTCGACATGTCCTATGTCGTCTCTGTCTATGTTCTACGTGTCCTATCTCGTCCCTGTCTATGTCTACGTGTTTTATGTCGGCTCCGCCTATGTTCTATCTACGTGTTCCTATGTCATCTCCTGTCTATGTTTCTACATGTTCCTATGTCGTCTCCTGTCTATGTTTCTACATGTTCCTATGTCGTCTCCCTGTCTATGTTTCTACATGTTTCCTATGTCGTCTCCTGCCTATGTTTCTACATGTTCCTATGTCGTCTCCTGTCTATGTTTCTACATGTTCCTATGTCGTCTCCTGTCTATGTTTCTACATGTTCCTATGTCGTCTCCTGTCTATGTTTCTACATGTTCCTATGTCGTCTCCTGTCTATGTTTCTACATGTTCCTATGTCGTCTCCTGTCTATGTTTCTACATGTTCCTATGTCGTCTCCTGTCTATGTTTCTACATGTTCCTATGTCGTCTCCTGTCCTATGTTTCTACATGTTCCTATGTCGTCTCCTGTCTATGTTTCTACATGTTCCTATGTCGTCTCCTGTCTATGTTTCTACATGTTCCTATGTCGTCTCCTGTCTATGTTTCTACATGTTCCTATGTCGTCTCCTGTCTATGTTTCTACATGGTTCCTATGTCGTCTCCTGTCTATGTTTCTACATGTTCCTATGTCGTCTCCTTGTCCTATGTTTCTACATGTTCCTATGTCGTCTCCTGCTATGTTTCTACATGTTCCTATGTCGTCTCCCGCTATCTTCCTGTCCTATTCGTCTCCTGTCTACGTTCTACATGTTCCTATGTCGTCTCCTGTCTATGTTTCTACATGTTCCTATGTCGTCTCCTGTCTATGTTTCTACATGTTCCTATGTCGTCTCCTGTCTATGTTTCTACATGTTCCTATGTCGTCTCCTGTCTATGTTTCTACATGTTCCTATGTCGTCTCCTGTCTACGTTTCTACATGTTCCTATGTCGTCTCCTGTCTATGTTTCTACATGTTCCTATGTCGTCTCCTGTCTATGTTTCTACATGTTCCTATGTCGTCTCCTGTCTATGTTTCTACATGTTCCTATGTCGTCTCCTGTCTATGTTTCTACATGTTCCTATGTCGTCTCCTGTCTATGTTTCTACATGTTCCTAGTGTCGTCTCCTGTCTATGTTTCTACATGTTCCTATGTCGTCTCCTGTCTATGTTTCTACATGTTCCTATGTCGTCTCCTGTCTATGTTCTACATGTTCCTATGTCGTCTCCTGTCTATGTTTCTACATGTTCCTATGTCGTCTCCTGTCTACTGTTTCTACATGTTCCTATGTCGTCTCCTGTCTACGTTTCTACATGTTCCTATGTCGTCTCCTGTCTATGTTTCTACATGTTTCCTATGTCGTCTCTGTCTATGTTTCTACATGTTCCTATGTCGTCTCCTGTCTATGTTTTCTACAGTTCCTATGTCGTCTCCTGTCTACGTTTCTACATGTTCCTATGTCGTCTCCTGTCCTATGTTTCTCTACATGTTTCTATGTCGTCTCCTGTCTATGTTTCTACATGTTCCTATGTCGTCTCCTGTCTATGTTTCTACGTGTTCGTATATCGTCTCCTGTCTATGTTTCTGTATTTCCTATGTCTTCTCCTTTCTATATTTCTCTGTGTTCTCTCTGTCGACCCTCGGCTGCTACGGCAAGGCGTATTTGCATAGCGACTTTGGTATGTATGGTTTGTTGAGTTTATTTACTAATATTGTCTACAAGTTAATTACTATGATTTAAACACTTCAAGAAGAATTTAGTTTTGGGTAACCTAGTGGACTTATTTTAGTTTTTCTGTTGTCGACAGCGTTAATTTTTGTAAACAAAATGAGCAAGAATTAAATTAAAATACACTTCACAGGGACAGCCGAACAAAACCAATTAGACTGCAGGGACACTGGCGTAATAAGTCTTTGTGACACCCCTGCACATAACATATTGTTCTAGGACTATCCAGATGTATCTTCGTTTCCCATAGTCTGTCAATAGAGCACCGCGGCCTTGTATATAATTACTTTTGGTAAGAAGGTTTCTAACAATCAGGTGAACTAAAGCGTATTTTTTCATAAACATACCCTAGCACTGTTTAACCTGTGCTCTGTCCGTGTCCTCGCCATATAATTCATTTATACCTCTACTTCTCTTCTCTGTGTATTATTTAGGTCTGTCTCTATTACTTTCACCCTGTGGAGTACAGACAACTACTCTTTTATTATTGTGTTACTACGTGTTCTCGAGGTATGTCCCATCCAGCGCCAGCCTCTTTCCTCTTCCAATTGATTGACTTGTATTTATGGAGTTCTTCTCATGGGCTGCCATTGGTGATTATGTCATCACCTTTAGTCCTTCTATTTTGAATCAATTAATTGATATTTATTGTTTATTAGTAATCGTTCTAGTCATTCTCCATGATTGTAATATACGGTAATTTATAATTGTTATGTTTTGATGCAGTGGTTAATTTCTTTTTACTACCAGAGTTTCTTATATGAAAGCTCCTCTTCTCATTTGAATTTTATTATGATACCTTTATATGACTCTCCGTCTTTGTCTATATTGCTACTGAAATAGGTGTATGACCCCGCCTCTTAAAGTGATTTGTGATAGCGTTATCATATGCTTGATTTAGTATAATTATCTTTGTCTTTCCCCTGTAGCTAAGGATAGGGCTGTTGGCGTGCTCTGATTGACCACAACAAATGAACGAGTGTTCTTTTCAAAAGGTTAATAATTGGTTACGTCGGCCTCTCTTACATTCTGTCATTATTGTCGCCAAATAGTAAAATTACAAAACTGCAGAGATAGTGCAGAAGAGTTATGGAAATTTTACAAAGCAGACAGAACATGAGAAGAGTGTCCGAGGCTGGGTCATGTGAACAGAAACAATTGAGTGTAAATTGCTGTCAACAGTTGCTCACACAGTGCCAATAAAAGACCCTGTGATAACCATGGTGACAGTAATTGAGGTTATGTTTCATCATTATGGCTCCCAATTCAAAATATCCGGCATGCAACGAGAATCTTCGGGCTAGCCAGCACCTAGCAAGTCCTAAGCACAGAGATCTGCAATACAATTTATGCTGACTGTTTTCGGGGAAGCCAAAAATGTTCTATTGAAAGATGATCTGCCTGGAGGCAACGCGGTTAATGGAGCGCACAATGTGGATAACATAAAAAAAGATCTAACCAAACTAAAAAGTAAAAGTCGGTGAAAATAAAACAATGTATAGCACGCACTCCACATCTTCTTCTTCTGCTTTAAGACAACGCGTCCTTATACAAAGCACAGCTTTTTACAGTTATTAGTCAAGGATGTGAATATTGAGATTCTTCTAAACCCACCTTCCTCTTCAGGTTTGATTACATCATACTTATTTTTCTTTTCCCAAAACTGAAAAAAAAAAAGAAAAACAGCTAAAAGGAACTCGATTTGACCTTGATAAAGAAGGTATATGATAGAAAATATAGTATTCTGTGTCGGTTAGAGTGATGGCTATAGTGAACATAAATGGACACTATACAATTTCAGTTCTCTGTGACATTTCTTTCGCAGCCAGGGTAAAGATGTTTCACCATCCCTTTGTAATCATTCTAAGGATTATGGTCACGTATGACACTAATGGTTTCTGAGAAAAAGCACTGCCAATGCTAGCGTCATCAGGGAGGATCACAAAGATGACCGAAGGGGCCTTTTTGACAGTAATAACATGCGGGTTGTAGGAGAGAGAAGTCTGTCGTCTATTGTACTGTCTAGGAATGAACACGAAACCTATGACGTAGCGACAGCTTTATGAGTGCGGAACGGCTGCCGACAGGTTATTGGATAACAGAAGCAACGTCACTGCGCTCTGTACACTTCCATAAGTGCCTGTCTTTCATATTAGATATCGAAATTAGTAAAATATGAATACAGTTTTGTGGGACTGGGGTAAAGCTGTGGAAATGTAAACAATATAAAATAATACAAAGTAATGGAGCTTTACAGAAAATAATTACGAAACATACAGGAAGTTGCGGCGACTAGCCTTCATCAGCAAAGACATACATACACAAAACACAGCATATCCACAAACGTTTATTCATATTTTACGATGTTTACAACTGCAACTAAGTGTACTATCTCGTCCTGTTAATCATTATATCCGGTACGAATCCTTAGTAACATGATGGATTTGTTTTTCTGTTGGGGAAAAAAGAAAACACGAACTTGCAGTATAACTCCATTTTCATAAACTATCATTTATCAAGAAGGCAAGAGCGCCAGTCCGTTTTTCTAGTGCTTTCTGAACGTGACGTCGACTGTTACATCCGACTTTATGCCGGTGCAGGGATTGAGTTAGCTAGCTGTATATCCGTTACAGGACGTAGCAGTCACCTCCAGCAGTTTTTGGTCGTTTGTGATTTCTGGGCAAGTTTACGTTCAGTAGTTTGTCATGGCTTTCTGAACGACTGGCACACATATAATTTCATATAAAACCAAAATAAGGCGGTCTGCTGCCAAATCGCCCACAGCTGTGTTTCGAAAGCGGTATGCGGGATTATCCTTTACAGGACGTCGCTGTCAACACCAGCATTTTACCGCTGTCGTTGATTTCTTGGCAAGAATACGCTCAGTAGTTTGCCATTGCTTTCTGAGCGGCTGGCTCACTTATCCCGTAAGTTACCGACGCGGCGAGAACCGCTTCCAATTTACCCAACGTGGATAAACTGGATTACGGAGAAAGTCGTTTAAACCGTAGGCCAGGGAGACCGGCAATGGCAAACTACTGAACGTAAAAACTTGCCAAGACATCAACAACGGCAGTAAACTGCTGGTGTTGACTGCAACGTCCTGTAAGTGATATTCAACTTTTTATTTTAAATGCCAAGCTTGCAAAACATTTGAGATCTATAGGAACTCAACAGGTGATACGGTAAATATCAGGTCGGGTGGCTTTACTTTCTAGAAATTGGGCACGCAGGCCCGTCTTACATTCGGCCCTTCTAATCACTCATTTCGTTCATGAATAATGCATAATACATTCACATAGGAAAACAATATTGTCAAATGAATGTTGTAAACATAAACAATGCATATTACCATGTTATGAGACACATACCCAATCATCCACCCATTCACCCCACACATCCCCCACACCACACACACACACCCCAGGCATACATACATGCGTCCACCCATCCATCCATCCCACACCCACCCCCCTACACACATCTCCCCAAACACACATACATCTCCCACCCACCGCACATCTCCCCAGACACACACCCCACCAACACACACACCCCCAGGCACTGAGATGGTATGGATGGAGCTACAGGAGATTTCGGACACCAGCGCTTGACGTACGTTGGTTTATCGCACATGCTTCATTGGGAGATATATACAGCAGCAGCTGAAGAGGAAAGAGGAGGGGGAAGCGGAGAAGATGATGATGATTGTAAGTATCATTACGATGATGGTGGTGATGATGATACAACAATATATTCACTCCACAAAATAAAGCAATGACACAACATACAGCTGTTTAATCATACTTTTGCCAATGAAACATCGAGGAGAAAATGTTCTTGTTTGTATTATTTTTGCAGATAATAACATCCAACTACACAATGCAATAATACCATTGCCAGTACAACTAGCCAATAGCTATCTAGTCTGCAAGGTAATATATCCAGTTTATATTAGTAAATTAGACTGCGACTGAACAACACACGCGACAGTTCTGTATTATACAACCAGAAGCATTAAGATAATTTTCAAAGGAAATTACTGTGAATATTAGTAAATTAGAATTTGGCAAAACAACAAGTAAGTTAACACTATTGGTATTTGTACGCTAGAAAGCGTCACGACAGGGCGGAAGACAAAATACTACTAGCCATTCATAGTACGAGTATATTCGTAAATATAACAATGGACGACCTTGAATGGATATTACCTTCCGCGCCTCTATTGTGGAGATATCCGTTGTAATATCAGCCATCTTCCTGTTTTGTCTAGGGGAGTTAATAACCTGTTACATTAGAGGGAATTAATGCAGATTTTTGGAGAAATACGCTAATGTAGGGAGCGGAGGTGGAGCTGTGGCTGAATAACTATCATTACTGCATATTACACCTTGCAATGTAGTCTGACCGATATCTCCGTGGCCAAAGACTTGCGAATCACGGTTCGTGAGCCGGGTATCAGGCGTCGTTCGAAGCTCAGCTGCGACCGATTTGTGCAACAGACCGTGTCGCGTTGTTATAACTTGCTGGTATAGGAGCCGGTCGTTCATAAAGCAATGGCAAACTACTGAACGTGACACTTGCCTAGTACATCAACAGCAGCTGAAAAATGCTGGTGTTGACTGCGAGGTCCCGTAAGGGATACGCAAGAACAACAAATGTAGTCTGGGGAATTCAGGTCGCCTGGCTAGTGCCGACTATCTTAGTCATCTACTCAATCCCTGCCGGCTAGTGCCGACTATCTTAGTCATCTACTCAATCCCTGCCGGCTAGTGCCAACTATCTTAGTCATCTACTCAATCCCGGCTGGCTAGTGCCGACTATCTTAATCATCTACTCAATCCCGGCTGGCTAGTGCCGACTATCTTAGTCATCTACTCAATCCCTGCCGGCTAGTGCCGACTATCTTAATCATCTACTCAATCCCTGCCGGCTAGTGCCGACTATCTTAATCATCTACTCAATCCCGGCTGGCTAGTGCCGACTATCTTAATCATCTACTCAATCCCGGCTGGCTAGTGCCGACTATCTTAGTCATCTACTCAATCACTGCCGGCTAGTGCCAACTATCTTAGTTATCTACTCAATCCCTGCCGGCTGGTGCCGACTATCTTAATCATCTACTCAATCCCTGCCGGCTAGTGCCGACTATCTTAATCATCTACTCAATCCCTGCCGGCTAGTGCCGACTATCTTAGTCATCTACTCAATCCCGGCTGGCTAGTGCCGACTATCTTAGTCATCTACTCAATCCCTGCCGGCTAGTGCCAACTATCTTAGTCATCTACTCAATCCCTGCTGGCTAGTGCCGACTATCTTAGTCATCTACTCAATCCCGGCTGGCTAGTGCCGACTATCTTAGTCATCTACTCAATCCCTGCCGGCTAGTGCCGACTATCTTAATCATCTACTCAATCCCTGCCGGCTAGTGCCGACTATCTTAATCATCTACTCAATCCCGGCTGGCTAGTGCCGACTATCTTAATCATCTACTCAATCCCTGCCGGCTAGTGCCGACTATCTTAGTCATCCACTCAATCCCGGCTGGCTAGTGCCGACTATCTTAGTCATCTACTCAATCCCTGCCGGCTAGTGCCGACTATCTTAAGTCATCTACTCAATCCCTGCCGGCTAGTGCCGACTATCTTAATCATCTACTCAATCCCGGCTGGCTAGTGCCGACTATCTTAATCATCTACTCAATCCCTGCCGGCTAGTGCCGACTATCTTAGTCATCCACTCAATCCCTGCCGGCTAGTGCCGACTATCTTAGTCATCTACTCAATCCCTGCCGGCTAGTGCCGACTATCTTAGTCATCCACTCAATCCCTGCCGGCTAGTGCCGACTATCTTAGTCATCTACTCAATCCCTGCCGGCTAGTGCCGACTATCTTAGTCATCCACTCAATCCCTGCCGGATAGTGCCAGACTATCTTAGTCATCTACTCAATCCCTGCCGGCTAGTGCCGACTATCTTAGTCATCTACTCAATCCCTGCCGGCTAGTGCCGACTATCTTAGTCATCTACTCAATCCCTGCCGGCTAGTGCCGACTATCTTAGTCATCTACTCCATCTCGGCCGGCTAGTGCCGACTATCTTAGTCATCCACTCAATCCCTGCCGGCTAGTGCCGACTATCTTAGTCATCTACTCAATCCCGGCCGGCTAGTGCCGACTATCTTAGTCATCTACTCAATCCCTGCCGGCTAGTGCCGACTATCTTAGTCATCTACTCAATCCCTGCCGGCTAGTGCCGACTATCTTAGTCATCCACTCAATCCCTGCCGGCTAGTGCCGACTATCTTAGTCATCTACTCAATCCCGGCTGGCTAGTGCCGACTATCTTAGTCATCTACTCAATTCCCTGCCGGCTAGTGCCGACTATCTTAGTCATCTACTCAATCCCTGCCGGCTAGTGCCGACTATCTTAGTCATCCACTCAATCCCTGCCGGCTAGTGCCGACTATCTTAGTCATCTACTCAATCCCGGCCGGCTAGTGCCGACTATCTTAGTCATCTACTCAATCCCTGCCGGCTAGTGCCGACTATCTTAGTCATCCACTCAATCCCTGCTGGCTAGTGCCGACTATCTTAGTCATCTACTCAATCCCGGCTGGCTAGTGCCGACTATCTTAGTCATCCACTCAATCCCTGCCGGCTAGTGCCAACTATCTTAGTCATCTACTCAATCCCGGCTGGCTAGTGCCGACTATCTTAGTCATCTACTCAATCCCGGCTGGCTAGTGCCGACTATCTTAGTCATCTACTCAATCCCGGTTGGCTAGTGCCGACTATCTTAATCATCTACTCAATCCCTGCCGGCTAGTGCCGACTATCTTAGTCATCCACTCAATCCCTGCTGGCTAGTGCCGACTATTTTAGTCATCTACTCAATCCCGGCCGGCTAGTGCCGACTATCTTAGTCATCTACTCAATCCCTGCTGGCTAGTGCCGACTATCTTAGTCATCTACTCAATCCCGGCTGGCTAGTGCCGACTATCTTAGTCATCCACTCAATCCCTGCCGGCTAGTGCCAACTATCTTAGTCATCTACTCAATCCCGGCTGGCTAGTGCCGACTATCTTAGTCATCTACTCAATCCCGGCTGGCTAGTGCCGACTATCTTAATCATCTACTCAATCCCTGCCGGCTTCGGAGCGAAAGTGTTTCTATGGCCTGCTCCCATACCAACACGTTAAAACCAGCGCTACACGGTGAGCATCACATTTTCATTTCATGCCGTGAAAAGGGTTCTTTAATTACTTGATTCTGTATAATTGAGAACCCGTTAGTAAAACTGAGCCCGCTCTGTGGCGAAGGCGTTACGAATGCGATTCGTAATCCCGTATACTGCGTTCAAAACACAGCCGCGGGCGATTTGGCAGCAGACCAGCTTGTGTTCATTTTCATACAAATTTTTCAGGGGCGGTCGTTCAGAAAGCAAAGGCAAACTGCTGAACGTAAGCTTGCCAGGAAATCACAGACAACCAACAAATGCAGGCGTTGACTTTCTAAAAATAAAAGTCAATTGCTTTCTGGTTTCTTTTGAAGAAAGACAATCCTTCAAACTAGTATCAGTTTGACACCTGTCGAGCATGAGTCCGGCCCCATACCAACGATCCCTGCGGACCTTCTTTGTTCATCACAAGCGTGCGGTCCTGACAAGCATTCTGAGAACCGCTGCTTATATCTTGTAATTTAACCCACGGGTAGAGTTGTATTTCTGTGTTCTAAACAAGGTTATTTTTGTGCGAGTAAACCCGTGATAACGCGAGAGAAAGGATGGTGAGACTCATTACAGCTGACCTTGATTGCGAAGATGACACTCAATGATCATATGATAATGATGATGGTTTTTGTGGTTAAATTTTAAAAATGTTTTTGTTGGTTCAATTCATAGCCATTTTAGCATTTGCACGTTGGTTGTGCCGTGAGGAAGATTGCTGTTCGTTTCCATTTTCTTGAGTTCATTTATATTTTTGTAGTTTTAAAGCCTTCCCAGATCTTTGTTTGTTTGTGTGCTGTTTCCTGTTTGGAAATGTAAATTAGGCTTCAAATTTAAACTTGAAAGTGAGGAGCATGGAGGAGCTGTGTGACTGTGAGATTGTGAAAGAGCATTAGGTCGTGTATATGTGAAATATAGGAAAACGTGATAGTGGCAGAGAGAGAAAGAGGGAGAGAGAGAGAGAGAGAGAGAGAGAGAGAGAGAGAGAGAGAGAGAGAGGAGCGAGAGAGAGAGAGAGAGCGAGGAGAGAGAGAGAGAGAGAGAGAGAGAGAGAGAGAGAGAGAGAGAGAGAGAGAGAGAGAGAGAGAGAGAGAGAGAGAGAGAGAGAGAGAGAGAGAGAGAGATGAGAAGTATATTATGTTACATTATGTTATGTTGCTATATTATGTTTCATTATGTTGTGTTAAGTTATGTGGGTATATTATGTTATGTTACGTTTTATGATCGACGTCACGGCACAATTGGTATTCGGGTGCGTGCTCAGTCCCCCGATGCAGCAGACAGCCTAAAGTATCTCTGCTCAATGCAGCCACATGGAGATGGTTATGTTAAATCCTTTCTTGATCTTGGAGACAGCATCTACGTGCTTGGCTAGGCTTCATTGGCAAGTCATTTAGTTGGGCTAGCACCAAAGACTTGTTAGCATCCGCCAGATGAATTCGTACTGGATTGATTATATCAGTCCTGTGCATGCTTCTCCCACTGTGGTTTGGTACATTATTTGCCAACTGGCCACAGATTTTATATTTCTTTTCACTACGACATCTCCCAGTGCGTACATCCGGGTCAATGATGTGAATACTATCTACTCATTTCAGAGGAGACACAGCCGTTTGCTGAGGAAACGCAGCTTACGGCCACTTGCTGAACTAGCTGGTTTCGCATTATGCAGTTATGTGTGTGAAACTACTGGTTTTCTAGTGACTGCCGCTTCCATCGTTGATTAACTGTAATTTTCGTAGTCGACTATTGTCTTGTTCTTCTCTTGTAACATGATAAATGTCTTTCACATAATCTGTCCACACATGTAAAATCTCATTTTTTTCCATTATGATTTTGCCATCTTTAGTTTCTAAGTGGTTATGTGTGTGTTCTTTTGTTAGTGATGTCACTATATCATTTTCGCACTGCGTTGGTATTCAATTTCCCTGCAATTTTCCTCAAGCCATGCTTTCTTTTGCCTCTCTGCATAGTTTCCTAAATTTATTGTGAATCCCTTCATTTTTCATGGTAATGTTTGTTATTTATTCTTAGTCCCATGTGTTTTAAGATGTCTCACGTTATCCTTCATATGTCTTAAATCCCATCATCTTTGTGTTTGGGATGGTTGTTTCTGCAGCTTGGTTGACTGATTTCTTTAATATTTCCCATTGACATCATGACATCGCGGAAATCTTGAAATAATATTTCCATATCAGACAATGCATCACATATGCTCTTTATCTCTACGTTGAATTTATCTGTTATCTACTCACTCTTTAGTGCCCGTAGATCAAATTTTGTATTTCTTGGTGTATATTTGACTTCCTTTAATTTTACATGTAAATTGTTTGTGATTAATCTATAGTCGCTTTAGCAGTCTGCGCTTGGTATAGTTTTTGCGACCTTTAAGGCATTTCGAAATCTTATGTTGATGAGAATGTAATCAATATAATTACTTATCTTATTATTAGGACTCCTCTATGTCCATAATCTCCTTGGGTGATGTTGATACAAGGTGTTTCCAATAATCATATCATTCTCTTTTGCCCTCTGTACAAGTCTGCAACCTCTTTCATATTGTGCCCCTAGTCCATACGTGCCTACTATGCACCCTGTTGATTTACAACTTTAGAATTCAAGTCACCTATTATAATATTTAATTAGGAATTCTTGTATTTCTTGAAGGCATTCTCTAAAACATTATAAAATACATCAATGATACCGTCACTGCTGTCTGTTGTTGGTGCGTAATCTTGTATGGCATGACATCAAAAGGTCTTCCATTCAACTTCACCAGTAACACTCTGTCTGATACAGTCCAGTATCCTTTGATCGATTTTGATCTCTGTATATCCATTATGATTGCTACCCCTCGCTGTTTTTTTCTCTCCACCAGAATGGATTATGCTGTATTTCTCAGATGTTATAATGCCCATTCCTTTCCATCTAATCTCACATATATCTAACATGTTAATATTTAGTCTTTTCATTTCATTCTTAATGTTATCAAATTATCCATCCTCATTACTAGTTCTTACCTTCCAAGTTCCCACTTTCAATGTTGATACTATTTTTCACTCAGTACCCTGCTGGCGGCACATGACTACCCCAACCGGGCTAGGCTACTCCTATGGAGCACCTTTTACGCCGTTTCTTTGAGGTTGTGAAACATGATTTTCTTGGCATCAGTAAAGACGTTAGTTTGCCATTGCTTTCATTCTTAGCAGTGACCAAACTGGTCGATGACCATAGCCACTGTCTCAAAAAATAAAAAAAAAGATACCCTGCCTACCGCTGTGAAGTTGGAGTTCATAACTCCTACAACTATATGTTTGGCTGTTCTTCAACTTCATCCACCCCCTGCACCCATGGCTTCACGTAACCCTGATCGGAAGTAAAAACTGGTACTCCACCTTTCCCTAGGGTGTCCCGTAGGCTAGCGGAGAGAAGGAGCCACCTTACTTCTCCGTTGATATGGGATACCCCTACACCGCAACCAAGAAATATCAAACCTCGCTGACTTATATTAACAATGAAATATCTAACCTGGCTGAATTCTGTTAGCAATGAAATACTAAACTGGTTTAATTTTGTTCACAATAAAATACTAAACTAATTAAATTATGCTGACAAGGAAATATCTAACCTGTTTGAATTCTGTTGACAGTGAAATATCTAACACCTGTGGAGTTTGGAGGAAACATCAGTCGAGTCATAATCACAGTTAGTATGAACGTGCTATTCAGAAAACTGACTGGGTTATGTCCTAATATGCATCTTGGCAGATGTTTAGTTCTATAGGGTGTGGTTTTAATGACTGTGCAGTGTTTGAAAATATTGCCGGTCCAAGTTTTGTATTCACATTTCTGTAAAGTTCATGCAACAAAATAGGTAAATACAAAACTTTGACCAGCAATATTTGCAAACACTGCACAGTCATTAAAAACACTCCATGTAGTACGGATCTTTCACCTCTGCCTCGCTGGATACTAACCTTGTAGACGGGAAAGACGCGCTACAACACAGTCCTGTCGATATGGTTATTGACTACTGTGTCAGGACAGAAGTCTCTACACCTGCCACACTCCGATCAACAGAGAAATCCTCTAGCTCAGGGGTGGCCAACACGAGGCCCGTGGGCCGCATGCGGCCCGTCGGGAGTCATTTTGTGGCCCGCGGAGTGGGAAACGACGATGTGGTCGAAGCTGTAGCACGCTTGCTTGTTTACTTTGCGTGGCCCGGCAGGAAATATTATTTCTGAAATTTGGCCCGCCTGCTGAGAAAGTTGGCCACCCCTGCTCTAGCTGGAAACTTCTACCGGAATGTGAAATGGTTGGACCATCACATGTTAAAGGCGTGTATGCGCGGAGGAATACGTGACCAGTCTTTCACTCCAGTAGCGAGATGACAGTAAACACTTATTCGATCGCGCTCATGTCATTGCCAGGGTAACGTCTTAACCGTTACAACAAAGCGTGCGACACACTTGGATAGCTGCAAGACATTGTCAGGACTCCGACGACGTGAAAGTCAATAGTCAGGACTCCGACTACGTGACAGTCAATAGTCAGGACTTTAGAGCTAAAAGAGGCCAGCATGACCGAATGGATAAGAGCGCTAGCTTATAAACTTCCGATGTGTTGATCCTGAGGTAGCGGGTTCAACCTCTACGTCGATTAGATGGACTAAAATGTTGACTTCTCTTTTCGACTTTGAGATGTAAATTACAACTGCCTCTGAAGTCGCAGGGGGTTAGCCTGATGACGAGGGACACTGGTAAGACTGAAAGCTAATCGACACGAAAACATCAGTCCAGTGCTCTAGAATTAGTAACATGTGCATGAACTACGCTTGAGGTCAAAGCCAGCGATCGTCAAAATAAAAAAAAAGATAAAGCTCAGTCTACAAGAGAATTAATAAGCAGCCAATCAAACCACTCCAAATGAAATTGTTACCCGTAAGATTTGCCCTCTAAAGCAAATTCCGGAGCAAACCTGATGTGTCGGCCGAAATCCACACACATCGCAATGATGCTATAAAGATGTACAGCGCAATGCCCCCGTCGTGGGAACAGTGAGCAAAATAAATATCTTGGGATGTCTGCTGCGTAGAAGCACTGAGCACGCATTTAAACGTGCAGTGATGGTGTTCCATGAAACATAACATAACATATAACATAACATAACATAACATAACATAAATCTCCAATATCAGTACAAACTTGCGAACGAAAGATGACGCCGAAGAAGCAGAAGAAATACAGTATTATTAGATCAGAAGAGGCTAAATACATTGATATGGCATCTTTCATTTTCAACACTCATGAACACATTAAAACAAAGATCACATGATAATCTGAATACCGTGGTAGACAATTTAAATTACTATTCGTCTATGTGTGTTGAATATTTCAGCTTGAAGCGTTTACCGTATTGCTTTAGTTTATGTTGTGTGAATTATACAATATGTACCTGACGAGATGCAGCGAAGTATACCAGGCCACAAATTGTACAATCTATTGTTTGTGTCTTGGATGCTCAATTCACAACGAGAAAACATTACTTTAAAATACTATTTAAAATAAGATGATGTTAAACACATCGATATGACCTCTTTCCTTTTCTACATCAACGAAAACAAGAGCAAACTTTGATTATATTAGACCAGTTTCCCGAAATTAATACGAACTTCATATTAATATTTTCGCAACCTTTCAACACCAAGAATGTTTGAACGCATGACCGGTCGGTAAGTAAATTATACAGCCATTGCAGAAATGTATCTACTGGGAAGAGAGAGAGAGGGGGTTGTTTTAGCAATCCAGACATGTTTACCACGCAATAGCTATCACTTGTGTAGGGTTGCCAGTGTAGTAGATATTGTTAGGGAAAACCCTAATCTTATCACGTAAACTTTGGCATCTTCCATTAAATGCAGAAAAATTGGCCCGTCGGTCGCCGGCTATTATTACAAGATAATTTGTTTTCATCTGGCCAAATTGAATTTTAAGGGTTTTCGACAAAGTCGCAGCATCGTTTCCAGACACACGTTCCGTAACGAATCTAATATTCTTTGAGTGACAAATTTGGTGGCGCCAGGACATTATTCTCTCTCTCTCTCTCTCTCTCTCTCTCTCTCTCTCTCTCTCTCTCTCTCTCTCTCTCTCTCTCTCTCTCTCTCTCTCTCTCCCTCCCCCGCGCACCCCCAACTTTTCTTTCATATTTCCTCTTTATCCCACCATTCTACCTGAAATTCAAAAGCGGTTTTAAAATACATGAACTTACATTTAACATATGCTGAAGAAAAATGTATGTATGAAACATTACTTCTCAATTATATATAGGCCTAATAACCAAAGGTGTGTTTTCCTGCTGTAAATGTTAATAAAGAGGATGTAAACAATAAATGATAAAATTCATAGCCAGTTATATCTCCCTTATCTCGTCAGGAACATTCAGCAGAAATAAATAACGTCAACAAACAAATGACCCACTTTGGCTAAAATACAGAATATTCATAGTCACAAACACTCCAAGTAGGCATCTGCAGTTTAAACACCATGTCCTAATTTCATAGCGGTGGGTACTCGCGATGTAATAGCAACGGCTTCAGAAAAGTGAAGCAGGCGTCGTGTATGCGGGGCATAAAGTATGCGGCATGCATTCCTTTTGTTGAATGTACCATGATAATCGTAACGGATTTCATCACAGACATTGATGTTAAATGAACAGAAGAGGAAGACACCAAGAGGATAATGAAATGATAGACAACTTAAAGTAAGTGAATTCTGTTTAGAAAATTGTCTTTAAATTATAAACACCCTATTTAAACAGCACAAACACGAGGGCCTGCATTTGGACGCAATGGTAACTTCAAAAAACGAAGTGACTACATCGTAACACAACAAAGGAGGATGATATATATAATATCAACAGCGACACCTTCGGGAGTAGACAGCAATTAGGATCATAAACTAATAGTTGCAGCTTTCAACGCTAATGCTGAAAAAAAAAAAAAACAATAAGCTGACAGATAGAGCACGATCAGTACAGTTCGATATAAAGGTATTTCTGTTCTAAAATAGCATTAGAGTTAAAAATACAAATTCCACTTGTCGATGGCACAAGAAGAAGAATGAGGCTTGATGCGTTAGCTACGTAAGCGAGGGACATTCTCATCTTGTCAACACAAAACACATTTTCTGATAAAAGGGGGCAAAAGGCAGAAGAAGTATATCACTGTTGAAACATGAAGGCTAATAGGAGAAAGAAGAAAATGAAAGAATATGGAGAAAGAAATACATAGTCTTATATACGAAAACCCCTTTTTTTTTGTTCGCATATCCTTTACAGGACATCGCTGTCAACATCAGCATCTTTCAGCTGATTGTTGATTTCTTGGCAAGATTACGCTCAGTAGTTTGCCATTGCTTTCTGAGCGACCGGCTCACATACCCCGTAAGTTACCGACGCGGAGAGAACCGCTACCGATTCTCGCGCACGTCACGTTACTCACGAGAGTATACGGGATTACGGAGAAAGTCGTGTAACGCCTAGACCAGGGAGACCGGCATATACGAAACTACTGGAGAAAAATTAAGGTGCGATCAAAGACGGCAAGACACAGATTTAAAACTGAAAACAACGCTTTTTGACACAAAGCATGCAACAATCTACATCACACTTTGAAAGATCGAAAGACAATTTAAAATAGTACACCAACCAATTACTTTGACTGCCAGAGTAACTAACAACGATTGCCTGAAAGAGGCTGAATGAACTAAAAAAGACTGTTAGATTCATACAAGAGACGACATTGTTGTAGACATGTTTCAAGCGAACGAAAGAAGAAGAAGAAGAAGGCTAATGAAACTAAAACACTATATGCAACAATAAGAAAGAGACAAACAGCTTTCTTTGGTGATGTGATGAGAAGAGAGGCATTGGAGAACATCGTGACAACTGGAAAGATCGAGGGGAAGAGAGCCAGAGGCAGACCAAGAGAAATGATGCTGGATGGATTGAGACGGTGGCATGGAGGAATGCCATCAGCAAAGTTGATCCAGAACACCAAAGACCGAGATCTGTTGAGAGCCATGAACACCTACGCCAGCCGGCAGGGCACTCGCTGATGACACCAACCCCGCAGATTTAGGACACGTCAAGGGAACCAGTTTATATTTTCCATGTATGAAAATAAAACTCCTGTAAGAAATGCAGAGTACAATGCAGATCTTCATTTGTGTTTCACAGACCAGTGCAATGCCTTTAAAGGTGGAACCTCGTGAGAAATATATCGTTTAAGCACATTTCATCCACTTAATTAAAACTTGAATAAAGAGGGGTAATACGGAGTTGCTCTCTCTCTCTCTCTCTCATCTCTCTCTCTCTCTCTCTCTCTCTCTCATCTCTCTCTCTCTCTCTCTCTCTCTCTCTCTCTCCTCTCTCTCTCTCTCTCTCTCTCCATACCTGTTCGACATCGAAGCAGAAAATATAATTAGAAAAGTCAGTAATTTTGATAACTTGGACAATTTTGAGCAACTCATAATTGATGGAATTCAATTCCAGAATTGAGATAAATAGATGGCAGGGCTCTCGTTTCAAACAATGTAAACAAATTAGACGCGACAATCCTGTCTATCAAAAGACACAGTGAAGATCAATATTTTCTTTTTCTTAACTTAAATAAAATCCATAGACAAAACCTATACGTAAACCAAAATGTATAGTGAGCGATGAAGAAATGTAAAATGTTGCGAATTTTGAAAACATTGCTCAAATTAACAACAGTGGACGATTTTCTTAAAGAAGTCACAAAAAATCGTGGCCATAGCAAAGCAGAATTTAAACGATATTATAAGTCTAGAGCACACCGCTAATAAGGAAATTAAACATTTGAGTGCCTGCATATTTTCCTTTGGCAACATACAGACGTGAGTCCTGGGCCATTTCGCTATTACCGATAATGGAAATCGGAGTCTTTGAACTTAATGTTACAGAGCAATTCTTATAACACCATGACCAAGACAAAGAAAACACAGACAAAAAGCATAATTGAGTATCGAAATAAACTGCCACATAAATAACACATTGACTCGGAAATGAAAGTACTTTAGCCAAGCTAATCGCCGCAGTAGTTTAAAAAGAACAGTAATAGGAGTCATGGCTCCAGGAAGACGGGGCAGGATTCGACCACCACAAAGGTGAGCACAGCACATTAAAGACACTTTGGGTACCGAATTATATGAGGCGGGGAAATTGGCTAATGACCAACAGTTTTTTCCGACAAGCGTGTGGTGGGATGAGGGGGGAGGAAAGGGGGGGAGGGGAAGCAGAATGCAGGAAATATATAGTACGCAACTTTTTTTTAAAAATATCTTTTTTCCGGGACATTGCTGTCAACTTATCTGGACAACGACCTTGGAACGTTAAAGGACTTTTGAGATTTGGAACATGGAATGTACGGACACTATATCGAGCTGGAGCGGCCGAAGAACTAACCCGGGAGCTGGTTGAATATCAAATGGATATCACAGCAATTCAAGAAATAAGGTGGCCAGGAGAGGGTACTTTAGAGCAAAATGGAATGATTATAATATATGGAGGAAACACCCAAAATAAACATGAATTAGGAACAGGATTTGTCATCAAAAAAGAGTTATGGGGGAACATTTTAACTTTAAAGCTTTTAATGACAGGATTAGTAAATTACGAATAAAAGGTAAATGGAAAAATATAACGATGATTAATGTACATGCACCTACTGAAGAGAAAGAAGATGATATTAAAGAAGACTTTTATAATGATCTGGAAGATGTCATAGAAGAAACCCCCAAACAGGACATCCTGATTGTGCTGGGAGACTTCAATGCAAAAATAGGTAGAGAGCAAACTAATAAAAAAGTGGCCGGTATGGAAAGCCTACATACAACTTCAAATGATAATGGATGGAGAGTCATCAACCTGGCAGAAGCCAAAGGACTGCAGATTAGCAGTACCAGACTACAAAGAAAGGATATACACAAACAAACTTGGAAATCATGTGACAAGAGAACCTATAATCAAATAGATCACATTTTAATTAACAACAGAAATGCATCAAACATACAGCAAGTCAGAAGTTATAGAGGAGCTGAGTGCCACAGTGACCATTTCCTCGTTGGAGCAAAAATTTAAAATAAAACCTTAAGAGAGCTTTCTATACTAAATTACAAAGATTACACCCAACATATAACAGAGAAAAACTACAAGACATTACAGTCAAAGAGAAATTTACAGATGAACTAAAATGTAAACTTGAAACTTTTCAAAACCCTTGGAGGAAAGCGTTGACCAAACTTGGTTGAACATCAAGAATACACTTCAATCTACCGCAGAAGAATGTCTCGGTGTGTCAACCACGCATAGAAAGAACAGATGGTTCAATCAAAAATGTGAAGAAGCAGTCACTAAGAAGAAGAATGCCAGACATGTATGGTTAAATGACATCAATAACATCCAAAAGGAAGAGCATTATAGAAATGAATGTAAAGAGGCTACAAAATAGTCAGACAGCAGAAGCGAGAATATATGAGTAATATAATCAAAGATATGGAAACTAATCACCAGAAAAATGAATCCAGAAAGTTTTTTAAAGTACTGAAGTCAATGAAACGAGGGCACCAACAAAACACATATGGTTTAAAAGACAAAAATGGGAATATGATAAATACCATTGAAGAAATGTGCAACACATGGAAAGAATATTTTATTGAATTACTAAATTGTGAAGCTCCAAGTAACATTTTCCCACAGGAAGAGGTTCTAACATGCGAACCACAAATTGAAGAACCTACATTTGAAAAATCCTATATGTAATCACACGACTTAAAAACAATAAGGCAACTGGGACTGATGGAATTGCTGCTGAATTTATAAAGGCAGGTGGCCATGCATTACATCTAAAGCTATACGAACTAATAATAAAAATCTGGAGGACAGAAGAATTACCCCATGACTGGAAAGAGTCATTATTGATACCTATCTTTAAGAAAGGAGACAAGTTCCAATGTGGAAATTATAGAGGAATATCACTACTGTCCACAAGCTATAAGATACTATCCGCAGTATTACTAAATAGACTAAAACCATATTCAGAAGACATATTAGGTGACTACCAGGCGGGTTTTAGACAAAACAGATCAACAATAGATCAGATATTTATCTTACGACAAATAGCCGAGAAACATTGGGAATATAAAAGAGATCTCCATAACATTTTTGTGGATTTTAAAAAGGCTTATGATAGTGTCCATAGGAATAGTCTATGGAATGTTATGCAGGAATTTGGAATACCAAGGAAGTTAATTAACATGACCAAACTATGCATGGAAGATACTTATAATATAGTAACATATAAAGGCAGGAAATCAGACCCCTTCCAAATAACATCTGGCTTGAAACAGGGTGATGCACTATCGCCGCTACTCTTCAATCTGGCTCTAGAGAAAGTTGTAAGGAAGGTAAAGGAGGAATGTGATATTGGAGGAACATCCAAGCTGCTTGGTTATGCAGATGATATAGATATTATAGGGCAAAGTGAACAAAAGACATTAGAAATATTGACTCACTTAAAGGAAAAAGCCCAACAGATGGGGCTGGTTATCAACCAAGATAAGACAGAATATATGGTAATTTCAAGAGACGGAATGGCTAAAAACTCTGGCCACATACAAATAGATAATATGACCATTAAAAGAACGGAAACATACAAATACCTGGGTACAATCTTCAACTGCTCCAACATCATAAGGGAAGAAATACAAACTAGAATCAACTCTGGAAATAAGATATACTATGCACTACAACATCTACTAAAATCAAAGGCGCTATCTCGTAACACCAAAATCACAATATACAAAACACTGATCAGACCAGTTGTGCTGTATGGCTCTGAAACCTGGAGTACAACGAAAGGAGACGAAGCCTTGTTACAAACCTTTGAGAACAAATTTTAAGACGCATCTTTGGACCCATTAGGGATACACAAAGTGGAGAGTGGAAAAGAAGAAGTAACAAAGACATTTATGATTTGTTTAAGTCCCCGCTAATCACTGGTATCATGAAGGCTAATAGACTACAATGGCTGGGGCATATAGAAAGAATGGAAGATAATAGGGAAACAAAACTCGCTTACACTCAGGAAATAAATGACCGTAGACCCCGAGGTAGACCAAGAAGGCGGTGGAGAGATAATATACATACAGACCTACAAGCACTTGGAATCAACGACTGGCAAGAGAAGGTCCACCAGAGAGACGAATGGAGACAGATTGTATTTGCAGCAAAGAACCTCAATGGCTCGGAATGCTGAAGAAGAAGAAGAAGATTGCTGTCAACACCAGTATTTTACTGTCGCCGTTGAGGTGTTGGCAAGTTTACGTTCAGTAGTTTGCCATTGTTTTCTGAACCACCGGCTCCCATACCAACTCGTTAAAACACAGAGCAACGCGATCTGCTGCCAAATCGGTGGCAGTTATGTTTCGAACAAGGGTAAGTGGGCTTACGTATCGCATCCGTAAGCCCTTAGCCAAGGAGAGCAGCGTACGTGATTTAGCGGCTCTAAATATAAAATGCTTGAACTCAAAAAGATACGATGTATAGGAGACATTGACTATGGGATCGCGATGAGGTGGTGTATACTGCCACACCCGAAAACAAGAGAAGCGTGACACGGTCCGGTGAAGAAGACGCGGGAATAAAAAGGTGGTGGATACTGCCACACCCGAAAACAAGAGAAGCATGACACGGTCCGGTGAAGAAGACGCGGGAATAAAAAGGTGGTGGATACTGCCACACCCGAAAACAAGAGAAGCATGACACGGTCCGGTGAAGAAGACGCGGGAATAAAAAGGTGGTGGATACTGCCACACCCGAAAACAAGAGAAGGATGACACGGTCCGGTGAAGAAGACGCGGGAATAAAAAGGTGGTGGATACTGCCACACCCGAAAACAAGAGAAGCATGACACGGTCCGGTGAAGAAGACGCGGGAATAAAAAGGTGGTGGATACTGCCACAACGACGAAAACAAGAGAAAGGATGACACGTCCGGTGAAGAAGACGCGGGAATAAAAAGGTGGTGGATACTGCCACAACCCGAAAACAAGAGAAGCATGACACGGTCCGGTGAAGAAGACGCTGGGAATAAAAAAGGTGGTGGATACTGCCACACCCGAAAACAAGAGAAGCATGAAACGGTCCGGTGAAGAAGACGCGGGAATAAAAGGTGGTGGATACTGCCACACCCGAAAACAAGAGAAGCATGACACGGTCCGGTGAAGAGACGCGGGAATAAAAAGGTGGTGGATACTGCCACACCCGAAAACAAGAGAAGCATGATACGGTCCGGTGAAGAAGACGCGGGAATAAAAAGGTGGTGGATACTGCACACCCGAAAACAGAGAAGCATGACACGGTCCGGTGAAGAAGAACGCGGGAAAAAAGGTGGTGGATACTGACACACCCGAAAACAAGAGAAGGATGACACGGTCCGGTGAAGAAGACGCGGGAATAAAAAGGTGGTGGATTACTGCCACAACCCGAAAAACAAGAGGAAGCATGACACGGTCCGGTGAAGAAGACGCGGGAATAAAAAGGTGGTGGATACTGCCACACCCGAAAACAAGAGAAGGATGACACGGTCCGGTGAAGAAGACGCGGAAATTAAAAGGTTGTGGATACTGCCACACCCGAAAACAAGAGAAGCATGACACGGTCCGGTGAAGAAGACGCGGAAATTAAAAGGTTGTGGATACTGCCACACCCGAAAAGAAGAGAAGCATGACACGGTCCGGTGAAGAAGACGCGGAAATTAAAAGCTGATGGGAGAGGTAGTTGCCAATTGATGGGTAGGAGGAAGCCGGATGAAGTATGAGAGGCGGAAATAAAGGAAAGGTGAACAGGTGATGTCCCTTATTTTCTCTAGCGTATGGTTAATTGTAATGTGTATTGTAGTGAAAACCAATAAATGTTGCATATTATAGCCGGAACATATGTAATACAACCAATAAACGCTGCATATTATATCCGGAACATTTATAATAACAACCAATAATGTTGTATATTGCAGAAGGAACATATGTAGTGAAACCAATAAATGTTGCATATTATAACCGGAACAATATGTAATATGGACAACCAAATAACGATTCATATTATAGAACGGAACATATGTAATGAAACCATAAATGGTGTATATCAGTGTTTCCCAACCTTTTTTGTGCTATTCCCCACCTAAGCCTTTCTAAAATTCTTATGCCCCCCCCCCCCCCCCCCCACCTAACATATACATTATTTTTAATATTCAAAAATTGAAATGTTCACTAAAGAAACTTGAATGATAGGTTTTAGGAAGAAATCAATAGGAAATTATTGAGCAAACACAGTAAGTAAATTTTCAAAACATATAATGGAGAACTGAAATTCAAGTACAAAATAATTTTAATGAAAGATTTTTCTATATTATTTTAATTATTAGTAATTATTTATTATTTAAATTTAGTGAGATACTTGCGCTTGATGCTTGCTGCAAAGAGATTTTATGTCAGGTTCCAATTTAGTTAACTTCAGTCTCAAGTCTGCCCGTTTTGTTATATCCAGCCGATTTCTTCCATTTTCGAATTGCCCCCTTTAACAATCGAATTGCCCCCCTGTGGGGCGTGGGCCCCACGTTGGGAAACACTGGTGTATATTATAACCGGAACATATGTAATAAAACCAATAAATGCTGTATATTATAACCTGAACATAGGTAATAAAACCAATAAATTCCAATAAATGCTGTATATTATAACCGGAACATAGGTAATAAAACAAATATATTTTGCACGTCCTTTGCAGGAAGTTGCGATCAAGCCCAGGTTGATTTCCTAGACAATTGTACGTTCATTCTTTGCCATTGCTTTCTGAACGAGAAGTCAACGTTTATGTCCAACATATGCCGATGTAGGGGTTGAACTGCCTACCTAGCCATGAGCGTACAGGGAGTTTAAGAGCGGGTGCTCTTATCCCTTCAACGTCTAACCGAATAAATTTGCCAGCGAAAATATAGACACATTATGACCGATATTTTCATTCTTCGAAAGGAGACATAAGACATCAACTGTTGTCTCTATTTGGGAATTTGGGATGCCTTGAGTGATATATCGATATTCAGTATCTTCCATTTGTCAGCTCTTATACTGCAGCACGTGCAGATATGGCAGAGACGTATCTTGTCCGTGCGTTCATATCGTCGGCCCAGAATGCCTGCTGTCTGTCCCTCACACCGTAAATATCCGCTAAAGATATGTATAAAACTCATCGTCCGACATGTCGGAAAAATAATGGATGGTTTCGTTGGATGGTTGTCTCGACGTATTAAAATGCTGAAGACATGAGATGAAATCGGCTGAAAGTTAGGGAGGGAGAACATTGTTTGCAAGATTGCATGTATCTTCCATGAATGTTCGGTAATGGCCTTTCTACTGAAGCGAACACCATAATTCGAGGGGATGTCAATATGAAGCTGGCTTCCTGGCCTAGAGGTTAGCGACTTTTCTCCGTAATCTCGTATACTCTCGTAAGTAACGTGACGACGGTGAGAATCAGCAGTGGTTCGAATCGCATAGGCAACTTACGGGGTATTGAGCCGGCCGCTCAGAAAGCTATGGAAACTACTGAGCGTAATCTTGCCAAGAAATCAACAATCAGCTGAAAGATGCTGATGTTGACAGCGATGTCCTGTAAAGGATATACAAAACAATATGAAAGTTAAAAATTGACATTAAAATAATATTTAAAGATACAGGAAAATATTTATTATTTCCTGAAAATTCGCGGCTCTTTTCTAAAATAATGTTCACAACATCCATACATTTATCCCATCACTGCATCAGTGCTTAGAAATCTCGATGGCTCTGTTGTCTCAGTAACATTCGTACCTCAAGCATAAGTTCTGCATCATCCATGCAGAGTTTACCCTAAAAAGGTGAGCTTTCGGTGGATCCAAGAGGTGAAATCAACCCAAGTCTAAGTCGGAACTGTAAGACGGAGGTGAAAGAACTTGTCACTCTAGGTACACAGTCTTATCTGGGTCACACGTACTGTATGTTGTCCGTCATTTTCAAAGTTGAGCAACACTCCTCCTGTCTATTTAAACAAACAGGCCACAAACAACAAATTGCACAATTTATGGACTGACATATTTCGCTTCATCTCATCGTATGCAAACTAAACAAAGTCAGTTGCATATCCTTTACATGAGTTGAGTTGAGTTGAGTCAAGAACCGACATCACTGCACTCAGGACATTCCCATATGTGCTCTGTCCCCTCGTTCAACAGCCATCGAAAAGTCATACTATTAATCGGTCCCACCGCTATCTGATTAAAAGTTCTCCTGGTCTTCCCTCTCAGTTTTGAAATTCTTCCAGAACCCCTGCCGATCCCCCGCAATCTCATTCTTTCCACATATGGGTTCTCAATCTGTTCCTCCGCCTTCTCCACCTGGTTCCACACGATCCTTTACATGACCTTGCAGTCAACACCAGCATTTTGTTGTTTGCTGTTGTGACCTCTTGGCAAGTTTATGTATGCATACTTCAGACTTATATTTCATATGAAGTGAATAAATGAACCATACTTTGGCTGGCATATTTACAACACATTGTCACTGATATGATAGAATGTTGACCGTTTGTTATCCCTGCCTTGGGACTGTCGAGATGCAGCAAAATATGCAAGACAATAACACCTGCAACCTGCTGTTTGTGACTTCTGTGTTCAAATTTACTATGGGAATACACAATTTTGAACTTCTCTGGTCAATGAGTCTATTCATTTCTTATGAATGCTTTCCCATACAATGAAAATATCTTCACATTATATACACCATTCTCATTCTTGACATTCTTCTGGGAACGAGGTAACTAACGAACGAACGAACGAACGAACAAACTTTATTTTCAAAGGGTTAAGAATTGGGCACGCAGGCCCGTCTAACATTCTGCCCTTCTATCACTCTCTTCCATACATTATTTCATTCACACATCATTCAAGGCTAACAGAGAACAGCAACAATATAAAACTCATGCATTATAAAATCATTGGCAAAATGCGAACATCAAAACTACATGACACAGTAACATTAGATAATGGTCAGACACTTATTAGCCATGTGGAATATACTGGCCTACCAAAAGGGGACTGGCTGTTATACTAGGGTTTTGTTATTATTATTATTATCACTATTATTATGGGGGAAGGTAATCCGTACTGAGATAGTGTTCGAGTAATTTGCGATTATATGAATAAGGATTGGTGATGTCTTTTATTTCTTGTGGAAGATTGTTCCACAGCTGAGCTGCAGAGTACGTTAAGCTTGTTTTGTATAGGTCAATCCTAGGCTTCGGAATGTGTAATATATTTAAACGTTTACTGTGTCTAGCATTATATTTAAACAATGGCCAAAGGTAATTTGGGGCATTCCGATGCAAGATTTTGTGAATTAGTTTAGCTTTATTGAAAAGCAGGCGTTTGCGGAGTGGTAGTAACTGAAGGCGTTTATACAGGCTGGGATTGTCAGATAAATGTTTGCTATAAATTAGACTCATGGCCCGTTTCTGGAGTGAGTAAAGTCGCTTGGTGTTTGAATTAGAACAACCGTCCCAGATTGTAGAGCAGTAGTCAAAGTGTGTCTGAATATGAGAAGTATAGAATAGTTTCCTTGTGTCCTCATCAAGGAAGTTTTTAATTTTGGCGAGTTGGTAGACTTTTTTAGCTGTTTGTTTAATGAGCGCTTGAACGTGGGAATTAAAGGTTAGGTTTCTATCAATGATTAGGCCTAATGTTTTGTGCTCAATTACACTTTCTACTGGCATGTTATCGATGTGAAGTTGAAGTGATGTGTGTGAGCTTAGAGTTTGAAGTCTTTGTCTGGTTGTTAATAACATTGATTTTGTTTTAGTGATATTAATTTGCATACGGTTTGAATAGCTCCACCTAACTACATTATTTAATTCTTGTTGTAAAGACGACTCCAGTAAAATACAGTTTTCAGCGTTTGTGTACACTGTACAGTCGTCTGCAAATAGATCGCAGGACGATGAAAGATGCAGAGGTAGATCGTTAATATATATGGCAAATTATAGAGGGCCAAGAATAGAGCCTTGTGGTACTCCAATATTGAATGTAGTGGTTTGAGACAGCGATTTATTATGTGATACTACTTGCTTTCTGTCCGATAGAAAAGATGATATTAGAGTGACTACATTAGGACCAATTATCATTGTCTCAAGTTTCTTAATTAAAATAACATGGTCTATCATATCAAATGCTTTCTTGAAATCAATAAACACAGTTCCACATAGACTGTTGTTGTTTATACTCTCGTGCCAATTTTCTATCATGTTTGTTAGGGCCGTATGGCAAGAATACTTTGGTCGAAATCCTGATTGGCTGTCAACAATAAGCTTGTTGCGAACTAAATACTGTAATGTTACTTTATGGATGTGTTTTTCTAGTGGCTTAGATAGTGATGATAGTAAAGAAATGGGTCTGTAATTGTTCGGGAGACCATTGTCCAATGAACCAGATGTAAGAAGAGGGTACACTTTAGCGATTTTGAGAGCTGATGGAAAGTGGCCTTTGGTGAGACACTGATTATATACATAGGTTAGTGATATACTGATCACTGGCGCAGCACAACGGAGAATCCGGTTGCTGATTCCATCTAAGCCAGATGAGGTTGTGTTTTTTAGGTTACTGAGGTAAGTGAATACTTCAGTGATTGTCATTAGCGGTATGTCGGAAAGAATATCGCGGGAGCATCTACTCTCGCAAAACTACAGTACAGAAGCTGCTTAAAACTCTATATGCGTTACATTCGCTGCTGTTGACAAAATCCTCAATCCATATGGTGAAAGTGATGGAAATTGTTGCCATTGTAGTCAGGACTGTACGGAAGGATCCGTGGTTAATCTACATTAATAATGTCGTTCGGTATGACTTCTCCATCTGCATATCGAGAGAAAGATAGAGACAGAGCTAGAGAACGTACGAACGAACAAACTTTATTTTCAAAGGGTTAAGAATTGGGCACGCAGGCCCGTCTAACGATCTGCCCTTCTATCACTCTCTTTCATACATTATTTCATTCACACATCATTTAAGGCTAACAGAGAACAGCAACAATATAAAAGATATGCATTATAAAGGCATGGGCAAAATGCGAACATCAAAATTACACGACACAGTAATATTAGATAATGGTCTGACACTTGTTATTAGCCATAGTGGAATATACTGGCCTACCAAAAGGGGACTGGCTGTTATACTAGGGTATTGTTATTATTATTATTATCTCGAGAGAGATAGATAGATAGACAGGTAGATAGATAGATAGATAGATAGATAGATAGATAGATAGAGAGAGAGAGGAGAGAGAGAGAGAGAGAGAGAGGAGAGAGAGAGAGAGAGAGAGAGAGAGAGAGAGAGAGAGAGAGTTCTTTCTGTGTTCCTCAGTTAGTTTTCTGGACACAATGAGCATAAATCTCCACGAAATTCACGAGACTATCCATTGTGGTTCAGATTATACAAGAGCCGCAGCACGCCAATCTGCCTGACCGGTGGTTATTTGTTTGAAGTCCCATCGAGCCAGTAATTTTGAAAATTGACCTGGGCTCCCAGATCTAACCATCTATAAAATGGGTAATAGGAAATATTATGAGAAGTTAAGGCAGCCCTGGTTATGTTGACCATATCACACATCGAGTGCCGATCAGTCTACAAAAGTATATGTTAAAGTTAGTTTCATATCTTCACAGGACGTTGCAGTCAATACCAGCATGTTTGGGTGTTGTGATGTCTTGGCAATATATATATATATATATATATATATATATATATATATATATATATATATATATATATATATATATATATATATATATATATATATATTGTTAACATCACATTTCCAATAAAACGGTCCTTTAGCTTTGCTTACATTCAGGCTAAGTTATGAGCGCATACCAGTCTGTCTCGCCATCAAGCGAACCCATTGCGATGCATATGTATTAATTTTACGAATAGACAGTGGCGGGGAGACAGAACGATAGCAGATACCCACAAGTCAAGAATACACCAAGTGAAAAAGAATACAGGCTGCCCTTAAAATGGGAGCTTACGTTCAAGACATATCTGAATCGTTAGAGGCATGTACGCACCTTGACATTTAGACAATGCAATACTACAGAAATTTACCGAGGAAAGAGGCATGCACTTATTTCATCCACACATCATTCGAGGCTGAGAACAACAACGATGTAAGAGGTATGCATTATAAAGGCATGGGGAAAATGCAAAAATCACTACTACATGACTCACTAAAATTAATAAATAATGTGGCAGTTGTTATTAGTTCTGGGGAACTTACTGGACTACCTAAAGGGGGACTGGCTGTTATACTAGAGTTTTATTATTATTATTATTATTATTATTATTATTACTACTACTATTATTATTATTATTATTACTATTATTAATGTTATTATTATTAAGGGGGAAGGTAATCTGTATTGAAATAGTTCTCGAATTAATAGCGATTATATGTATAGAGATTGGTGATGTCTTTGGATTTCTTATGGAAGATTGTTCCACGGCTGAGCTGCGGAGTACGCAAAGCTTGTTTTGTATACGCCAATCTTAGGCTTCCGCATTTGTAATGTATTTTAGTCGTTTACCTTGTCTTGCCTTATATTTAAACAATGGGCAGAGGTAACTGGGCCATTCCGTTGTACGACTTTGTGAATTAGTTTGGCCTTGTTGAAAAGTAGGCGTTTGCGGAGTGGCAGTAACTGAAGACGTTTATGTAGGATAGGATTATCAGCCAGCCAGCCAGCCAGCCAGCCAGACAGACAGACAGATAGACCAACAAAAGACCAGCAAAGAGACAGCCCGACAGAACGACCGACCGACCAACAGACAGACGGACGACGGACAGACAGACAGACAGACAGGACAGACAGACAGATAGATAGATAGATAGATAGATAGATAGATAGATAGATAGATAGATAGATAGATAGATAGATAGATAGATAGATAGATAGATAGATAGATAGATAGATAGATAGATAGATAGATAGATAGATAGATAGATAGATAGATAGATAGATAGATAGATAGATAGATAGATAGATAGATAGATAGATAGATAGATAGATAGATAGATAGATAGATAGATAGATAGATAGATAGATAGATAGATAGATAGATAGATAGATAGATAGATAGATAGATAGATAGATAGATAGATAGATAGATAGATAGATAGATAGATAGATAGATAGATAGATAGATAGATAGATAGATAGCTAGATAGATAGATAGATAGATAGATAGATAGATAGATAGATAGATAGATAGATAGATAGATAGATAGATAGATAGATAGATAGATAGATAGATAGATAGATAGATAGATAGATAGATAGATAGATAGATAGATAGATAGATAGATAGATAGATAGATAGATAGATAGATAGATAGATAGATAGATAGATAGATAGATAGATAGATAGATAGATAGATAGATAGATAGATAGATAGATAGATAGATAGATAGATAGATAGATAGATAGATAGATAGATAGATAGATAGATAGATAGATAGATAGATAGATAGATAGATAGATAGATAGATAGATAGATAGATAGATAGATAGATAGATAGATAGATAGATAGATAGATAGATAGATAGATAGATAGATAGATAGATAGATAGATAGATAGATAGATAGATAGATAGATAGATAGATAGATAGATAGATAGATAGATAGATAGATAGATAGATAGATAGATAGATAGATAGATAGATAGATAGATAGATAGATAGATAGATAGATAGATAGATAGATAGATAGATAGATAGATAGATAGATAGATCCTAAAATGTTGAAAGAGGGTCCTGTAGACTAGTCCATATTCCCCTGAAGGCTAATCTACCCCGTCTGTGTGAAACCGCTCGAGATGGGATTGAAGGATAAATTGCTAAAACCCAAACAGATAAGAAAAGAACAGGACGTGAATGGGCGAGTGTTGTACGTGACACACAGAAAGTAACAACTCCCCCGTTTTACACAACACTACAGACACTTTCTCTTGTTAGGCTTTCTCCTTATGCGTTTCGGACAGAAGGGCTGCCAAAGTTCAAATAGAAAGGTCGTTTTAATTTCCCGAAACAGGTCTAATGTAATCAAACGTTCGTGCTTGTAATGCCGTGTGTATGGTTGTATAAATCAATAAAAACTGAAAGTGGAATTATTATCTTTACATAAACACAATTTCATGTGGCAAAGTGGACGTTGCGACTAGAAACATTCCTCAGAACACAATAAAACTACAGCTGGCACTGAAACAAGTATATTTAAAAATTGATACATAAGTCAATTAGCTAAGGCCCGGGAAACGTATGAAAAACACTCTTTCAAAGAAAGATGAATTCTGAATGAGTTTAACTTATCCTTAGCTAATAATATTGCATTGTCTACCAGACATGCCTGTTTTAGCAGAGGTATAACTGGGCTTGATTGATAGCCTTAACATGTCTGCGGTCTGTCAGTGGAACAGTTAGTATCTAATCATTGCGGAATTTGCTGCTACAAACGGAGCATCTATAGGTTTAAAAGAATGTTATATTATCACTTTTTCAATAATGGCAAACTACTGAATGTAAATTTGCCAAGAAATCACAAACAGACGAGCGACGTTCTGTATATTTAGCATACTACTGATGGTGGTGTCTCGCAAAATACACAATGTAGCCTATGTACGGTGTTCAATTAAAATATTTTAACTGCGATGATTCTGCATACAACACACACAAACATAAACTTCTGCCACTTAGATAAATAAGGCTACATGAGTAATGTTGTTCCGTCTCGATCACTGTCATCCTAAATTGTTATGCCATTCACTCCGAAGGCTGATGTAACATTGCTAAAGCATGTCACGCCTCCATTTCATACTGATGAGATGATCATAAAGTGGGAAGATAATGTGATGTTTTCCCTTTGCCTTCTATATCCATATGGGCCTTAGACAACAAACTTCACTACTACGGCATGCAAATGTCATGCTCTGCCATGAGAAGAGCTTTACACTTGAATATTATTCCTCAAATCCTCCTTTACGATGCCCATCGTCAAACACTGAGATGTAGGAAGTGTGTGCAGTTGGGAATGTACCTATATTGCGGCAAAATGATGCCAAATTCTCCAATGCTATATAGAACAACGTCATGGTATTAACAAGTTCTGGAACCAACGAGGAATTTATACTTTTAAATGAGTGTCCACACCTGAAGACATGAGATAACACCAAAGAATGCTTTCTTCAGCTTTTCATCTCCCAATGCAGCAATGATCCTCAACTAATTCACGCCAAGCCCGTTGTAGATTTGTTCATTATTGATTGCATTTTTGTAGCTAACGTTTCCGATGGATTATTCTAACCAGTGTCAAACAAAACCTCCCTGGCTGCCTCTTAAGACCTACACGGTAGGTAATGGTGTTATGATTATGTTCTTTCCTTATAAGCTCCGTAACACACGGACGCCAAAGATCATACTGGAGAGAAACATACTGGGGAAAATAGGAAGAGATAGACAAAGGACATTTATCAACCAGGAATGCACAGATCTGTCAATGCATATTCACATAATTAAACAGGACGGCACCAGACAGACAACTATGCAATGGAATGATCAAGAAAAATCAAGACCTGCTCAGGTCTGAAATACTTGATGGTAAGGGTCTTCTTCTTCTTAGATTTCTTATTTCAAATTATCTTCATTACCTTTTTATTTTGGTCCATGATGTTCTCATCCTTTCTATAACAACGCATCTCTGTGCTTTCCACATAACTTCTAACTCTGTGCTGATTGTCCATAATCCACTTCCTTATATCAAGATTGCCCTCTCCGTGGCTAAAGGCTTACGAACGCGGTTCGTGAGCCGGGTACCAGGCGTTTGAAGCTCAGCTGCGACCGATTTGTGCAGCAGACTGTGTCGCGTTGTGTTATAACGTGTTGGTATGTGAGCCGGTCGTTCAGAAAGCATTGGCAGACTACTGAACGTAACACTTGCTTAGTACATCAACAGCAGCTGAAAAATGCTAGTGTTGACTGCAACGTCCCGTAAGGGATACCCAACAAAAAAATGGTCACAAATTTAAACTATAATTTGCAAGAGAGAAATAGTCCAATTGAAATAGAGTCGACAAATGAGGAAACATATTAAAGATACGTAACTGATTCAGCGCCAAATAAAAAGTGTGTTTGGACCATACATGTTACGCAATCAAAGGAACAATTATTATAATGTAAATTTCCGTTCTCTGATCAATGACATGTGGAAGATACACGAAACAAAACATATAACACAATGACCCTAATATGGCGGTATATCGCCCTTCTGTTAAAATGGGAGGTCAAATCTGGCGACATACTATCCTTTGGTACTTAAGCAGTAAATATTTCTGATAATTAACAGTTGAATGTTGACTATTGCAGGGTACTGCCTGTTTGTTACCCCTCTGTTTCTAATTGAAAATCTGTGGAGTTCTTATATTTATTGTACTGCCATCTTCTCTTTGACAGAGAACGGGACCCACTGTTCATCATTATACGACGGTCTTCTATGCTGGCCTCCCACCCAAGCAAACACGACAGCTTTCAAGGTTTGTGCAGGTCAGTGTCAACATATGCCGTCAAATTATATCTTGTATACATTGATATATATATATATATATATATATATATATATATATATATATATATATATATATATATATATATTATATATATATATATATATATATATATAACCAAGTTAATCACAAATAGTAACATATAATTGGGTTTTACAGCAACGTCCTGTAAAAATGGACATTGCAGAAACGAGAACAGTGTCAGTGGCCAGATTCTTACTGAAACAAACAAAAAAAGATTGTTAGATCAGGGATAGACAACACGAAGCACTTTTTCACACACACACACACACACACACACACACACACACACACACACACACACACACACACACACACACACACACCATGCACACACAGCACACACACACACACACACACATATACAACTACACTACCACTACTGCCTAATATAACGATACAACTCCAGGTACTGTCGAATTTAGACAAGAACCGACATCGCATGACTCTGGACTTTTCCATGCATGCTTTGTCCCCTAACTTCAACAGCCAGAAAAGAGGGCCATTGCTAATGGTACCCGCTGCAGTCTGATTATGTGTGTGTCTGGCCTTTCTCCGGAGTACTGAGTGTCGTCTGTATCATCCGGTCACTCCCTGCCGAACATCCTTTCCAAGCCATGATGATTGATCTGTACCCCCACTATCTCAACGGGCATTGACCACATCTGTGATCATGCCCGTAGATAAATCAAACTAATTCACATTCTTAAAATGCAACATTATAGTTTATTTACAACTCTACAAATTGTCTCATCAGACACTTTCTGATGTCGAATGTATCTTTTCATTAAATCATCACCATCATGTGCCATGCCGATAAGCGTGGGCGATCATGTTTAGCCATTTCACACGATTACCAGCATAGTGGATCAGCTCAGTGTTCTTGTCTCGACCACATCACATGGCCAAGCCATCCAGGTATTTACTTCTCTGCCTTCCCCCTTGTTCTTATACCATCAATCTTGCCAGTTGTCACCAAGTTGCCTAATTTATTTCTTCTCATTACGAGTCCAAATAATTATGACTATCTAGTCTAATTTCTCTAATCAGTTTGCGGTTTTCTCTGCTTCTTGTGCAGAGCCATGTGAGAAAACCCGGGTCAATGAGGTCTTTCTGGTGACTGCCGATTCCATCGACGATGAACTGTGGTTTTCGTGGAGGACTTTTGTGTTGGCATTCTGGCGGCGGCATTATGCACAGTGTACCTGTGCGGGCTGTTGGATTGCCAAGACTCCTGTCTGTTGCCGTTTTTCACATTGGACAGTGGGGAGCATTTTGTGTGATATTCACTGGCACAGGAACGGGGCATAATGGGGACGACCCGTTGCCGTGAATTTGGAACCTCGACTAACTAACTATCTGCTTCTTGTAGGACTTAGTCATTAATTTTTCTGTCTGTCCATGTTAGTCTTTGCATTTTTTTTCAGAGACCATATTTCCACAGCGATTAGATGTTGTTCAGCTTGTTTACTCATTGTCCACGCTTCACATCCACAAATAAGTACAGGTTCTATGTAGCACTTCAACACTCTTTTTCTCATTGCAAATGACATCTTTTTACTGGTCAGTATGTTATCCATCTTGCAAAATGCTATCTTGGTCATGGCGATTCTTGTTTTAATTTCGTCAAGGCATCTCCCATCAGATGTAATGACTGTTCCGATATAATTGTACAGATTCACTTGTTTAAGAATCTCTCCATTATATCATATTCCCGAACATTTCTATATCACAGTATTAGTAATAGTTCACATCCGTGCTTCGTCTAAGTCAGGTCCATTGAGTTATTTAACTGGATCTAGTTGCTAACCGGATCAGACTGTTCAACTGTTGTCGCAACGAAAAGATTTTAACGTGGACTGACAATGGACACCTCATTTCTATTATTGATCCTAGATAGTCAGATGATATAGGATGGCTTAAATGTATCAAAGCTTAACACACGCAAACAAGAAATACATGCACACACACATGTACACACACTCGCACGTACACAGACTGTCATGCACACACATATGTACACACACTCGCACGTACACACACTGTCATGCGCTAATCGAGTTATTCTATGTAACATGGCGTTAAGTATCCAGGTTTGTAAAATTTAGATCCTCGTCTACATGGAATGATTTAAAGCAGTTTTTTAACAACATAAATACTTTTGTAATTTAGTGCAGACTGTTTACCTGAAGTTCTATACACAAAAGAAGATTATATTTTCTTTGCCAATGCCATCGGGCACCTCCTTTCAATGATGCTATTTAATTGCTGGTTTCATTATTCTCTAAATTGACGTCATCAAGATCTTCATTCACCAGCAATTTCAGAAGTAAGTGTTTATGATTTCCGTTTACGCAATCTGTACAGTTCGGTAATTACACGAAATGATTTGTGATGTAGATAAAGCTTGTTAATGTAATTTCAGAGCGCAATGCACCGAGAACAGAGTTCTTAGAGTACACGACTGATATTAGATAATCGGATAACATAAACGACATGCTTATAAATACAGACTAAATGAAGCAAGCAGAATAAAAAGAAATAATAAGTTAATGAGCTAAACGGTATTCTGTATGATTATTGCTGTTTCACATAATTGCATAATATTTGTGTGCTCTAATGAACACAAAATGCTTTCAACAGCATGAAATCAGTATTTAGAGAGATCAACAACGCATTAAAATGAGAATTGTCAAATGTTACGTATATCCAACACTACTGTATGGCGCGGAAGCCTGAACATTGAACAAGGAATTAGAAAGTCGAATACAGATCCTGGAGATGTGGATATACAGAAGAATATGTCGTATTTCATGAAAACAAAATCAATCAAATACAGAGATTATCGAAAAACTGGGAATAAAAAGACGGTGACGCTGTGGCAGCACAACTGCATTCAGGCACTGTAGCCATGTGATCGAATCTTTATCGAATCGGACGGAGTCTTCTGTTTTAAGTGACCGAGGTCAACCCAGGTTTACATGGTGCAAAGAAATGTCCAGGGAATTAAAGTCAGACCATCGATATTGCCCACCTCATCCATACAGTGTATGAACACTTGAGACTAGCACCATATACCCGTTACTCCTTAAGGTGCGCAAAAGAGCCCTTTAAACTGGTCCTTATCATGCTCACGGAGAAACAATACATGTATTTCCATTGCTATAGGATGTATTTTTAATGACTGTGCAGTGTTTGAAAATATTGCCGGTCCAAGTTTTGTATTTACCCTCTGTACAGCTCTTGCACCATGATAAGTGAATACTCAACTTGGATCGGCGATATTTTCAAACACTGCACAGTCATTAAAAATACACCGTGTACTTCGTCGGTGCTCAGTTTAACTTGTAGAATCCTTATGGGAGGATTTAAATATAAGTTTAAGTGAATGTTGGGTCTTGAGATCCCTTAAGACTGGCGAAGTATTATTCAGCAGTTTTACCTGTATAGCATGACATGTTAGTCGCCGTAGTGAGGAGTAATTGAAGTTCCAGAGCCCGTGACTAGCGCCTTTCCTCTAATTTCCTCCATTATTCGTAAACAGTAGTGTTAAGAACGAAATAAAGTCTCTCATCTCATCTCATCATGTTCCTCTTGTACCTTGCGGTGTCGAGGTGAAGTATAAACTTCGTGAGAGTGCCCGATTATGGGCTTCATATATCGATATTCCCATGGACTCTGCTATTCCCTCCGTCCAACGTTTACGTGGTCGGCCTCTTCCTCTGTTTCCATCTGGTCTGTACATCATTGCTTGTTGTGGTATGCTGTTTACTGGTAACCTACACTTCTGAGTTTTTCTACGAGCAGTATGAAGATCCTCTGCCGCTTGCTAGGCCAGTCGCAGGTTTAGGACACACATCTGACCACAGGGAGTCCATCCCCTATAGCGAGCCTATGTTAGCCCATGACCTCGCGGTCATGGTTGCCCGGTCTGCACCACGCGGAGGTGGGGGTTGACTTGTGTAGTCTGCGGGTCATCGGCAGGCTACTAATTTTCGCTCTTCACCCCTCCTGGAAGAGGCTAGCGATCCTAACCCTGCTGGCTGCAGGGCCAGGCGCATTCAACACCTTGCAGACCTTGCAGACGAAATAAAATAACACTATAAAAAGCATGATGTAAATCAAATCAAATCAAATCAACTTTATTAGGGTCACAAATTGGGCGCGCAGGCCC
>JACEFZ010028428.1:230000-396647 GCA_014155875.1 Cepaea nemoralis | reverse complement strand
GAAGAGTTTTTTTAGGTTTGCAAATGTTGTCCCCCACTAATATTAGCAGCAAGAAACAGATGGTAGAAACCTAGAGCACTAACCTGTGAATCCACTCTGTTGACCACAATGTCTTGATACAGCCTGAGACTGAAGGCATTGACAATACCCTGGTCCACACTGACAGCATCTGACACAGGAATACATTAACATATTTTAATGAACAGTCAACATTCAACAGCAGATACTTATGATAAAAGTAATGTGGACAGTACAAACTGTCTTGACCTTTGGAAGTGACAAGTGACAGGAATGGCCACTGCAGTAGTGCTTTGGTCAGACACTAGCCTGCAACTCCGGGTGGTCATGGATTCGTATTCGCATCAGGGCAGATTTTTACAATTAACCTGGGCTTCAGGTGGACACAACCTACAACTGGCACTAGGAAATAGTCTTAGGTCATGGTGGACGGTGGGATACTGACCATATCACCCCTTGAGCACCAATTGTCTATTAAAGTAAGGGCCAGCAAGAGACCAACAAGCCATAGGGTGTGCTGAAGGGTCCTTCAGTTGTTTAGTATGAGGGGAGCTTCAAATGGTATTTTTGTGTGTGTGAATATATTCTGAAAAAGTGAACTAATGTATGCTCTTTCAATGTCACCACTGCGTTCAATGTAAGCCTTACAGCACTGATAAAGTGCTTTGATATATTTAGAAATAAAATTATCCTGGTTGCGTGTGTAATGGCTGGTCACTACTCTGTGTGCCTGACTCATTAACAGTCTGTCACAGAAGTCACGCCGTTTCGAAATGGCCTACTTCACTCATACACTTGCTGGGCTCACAGGCATGCATTGTCATACAGGACCATTTGCCGATTAATTTCTATAGGTTTCTCCCCTTTACTAATCAAAAAACCAATAACAGAATGTTGCTCCTTTTTGGTGCATGTTAAAAGTGGGGCGGTCATTTTTAAACTGTAATGGTGGCACTGTTCGTCTGCACTGTGATGTCACATGTTTAACATCTTGCCATCTTTAATATTGACAGGTTACAAGACAATGACATGGTTACTGTAATTTCTATCACTGTTACCAATTGTACTTACATATGCACTGTTTTTGCTTTCAGTATAACTATATGCTTGGCACTGGCATTGAAAATATAAACACTTCTGGAAGCTGTGATAGCGTAACAACTAGTCTGCTTACCAAAAATGGTCCAGGGTTCGATTACCAGTGGTAGGGCAGGATTTTTTATCCCAGCCCAGCTCTGGGGTTAACCTAGCATTGTACAAGTCTATTGACTATCTCTAGGAGGATTTTCCTAAATCTAAAGCAAAGCATGTCAATCTAGACCAAAGAGAAGCCACAATTTCCTAGTACTTAAATTTTTCAGCAAGTTCCTGGCTATATTTAAAGTGGGTTAACATGGCCCTGCCAACTGGCATTGGCATTCATACATCACAGACCTTGATCCATAGTCTTCTGGATCAATTCTACTGATATTCTTCCATGCCACCATCCCAGTCCCATGAGTATTTCTCTTGGTCTTCCATCGCCTCTTCTATCGGTCTTTTTTTCAGTCACGTTTTCTAAAGCCTCTTTTCTCATTACATGACTTCAAATCAAGTTTCACCACTACAGTATCTCTTTAGATGAAGTTAGATAAGGCAAGATTTACCTAAGGATTTAACTATAGAATAATATTTAATTGATTGCAAAGAATAAACATAGTAACTGTTGTGAATAAATTACTATAAATTTGATTCTCTACTTGAATTTAGAATAATTCAAGCAACTTGGGAATAAATCCTTATGATGAATCATTAATAGATTTCTTATGTTCATTACTTTTACGTTCATCATTGGGGGGGCTGCGTGGTCTCGAGGTATGGTGTCCGCCTCGAGGGGTGGAAGTCCCGGGTTCAAGCCCCGGCGAGGACCGGGATTTTTTCATGTGAACTTCTAGTAACAAAATGTCCCCTGGTCTCTGGGTAGTGAGATCGGACGCCCGTGTGTATTGTTGTGCACGTAAAACATCCCTTGGCATTTGGAAATCGAAAAAGAGTAGCCTAACGGCGCTGCCCGGGCAAAATTTTGAGTTAAAAATCTACCCAAAGTATTTCAGGATCTTCGCCAGTGCTGCAGAGTTCGTGCTCTGAGCTGAAATTCTCCGAACTGAGGCTTGAGTTAGGAGTAGAACGGAGCACTCATGGGGTTACACCCGTGTGCCGTGATGTTGATCCGTCAACTAAACTAATGTTCATTACGTTTCCATTTTCAAATCAACTGTTTCTTTTGGTTTAAGGCATACTCAATGTCTAAAATAAATATGTAGCACCAAACTCAAGTTTTAGCAATGAAATTCTGACAAAAATAATGGACCTATTTATTTACGATGCAGTACCCAGTTATCAAACAAAACATAATATATATAAATATTACAACAGGGCTTCTACTCCAATTCTTTTCTAGCAACAACAACTTAGCTTTACATTCTTAGAATACATTACCTCTTTGCTGAAAATCATCCGGCAAGCTTTTAACTTGCAACAGCAGGCGGCTGAAAATTTGAAAACAGTCTTTGACGGTTTTTTCAAAATGTGTAAAAATTGATGCATATTAATTTTATAATAAACTACAACTCTTGCTGAAAAAGCAAAATTAAACCAAAAATTTTTACAATTATCTTAATTTCTAACTGTTAGAACCACATGGTGCATCATGCGGTTATAAATTTGCTAGGGTACCAATCGCCATATAATTATTTGGCCACTATTTCTAGATCTAGCCACCCCAAAAAAGAGCCAACTTTAACCCTCTCATTTTTGCATTTCATTTACATGCTCGAAGTGCATTCATCTGCTTTCGTTTGTTTTTAACTGATTCAGTGCCAAACACCACTTTACTGACAAAGTTTCAACGCTTGGGTCCTTACGCCACTTCAGTGACAAGATCTTGGCAGTCCATTTTTTGTTTCATTTAGCATTTTTTCCATAATTTTATTGCCCTATAAATGAATTTTCACACCCGAAGAAGGTTTTTCATTTCCGAAACAGCCCATGAGACAAAGGAAATATCTAAGCTTTGTGAAGAAATTATTAGTTTTAAGTTGTGGTTACTTTTCTGATGTTAGAAATGGCAACGGTCTAGGTTTTCGGCCTCCCATATTCACATTAGATAGTTTTAAACAATGTTAGATTATAGTTATTCTTATTTAAAGGACTTTGTGAAAGATTCTAAACTGATATCACGTTGTTAATGTGGTTATTCAGTTAAAATGAATTATTTAGTAGTCATTCAGAACAGGAAAACAAACTAGCTGTGAAAGTTTGTCATGTTGACTTATGCTCGCACTAATGGGCCACTCTTGTGCCCCTAAGTTGGCTATGCCTAGCACAAACAGACTGAAGAATATTTAAATAATTAAATTTAAAAGAAAAATAATAACTAAAACAATAGTGTACATATTGTTTCTCAGTAGAAAACGGTCAAAACTTGCCTCATTTTTTCCTGACATTTTCCATTTTGTGTGACAATGATGCACTTCAAAATATGTTTTAATTGTGTTTTATTGGTGTTATGGAGCAGTTCTAGTGATATTCGTGAAGGAAAGTGGTGTATGTATCATTATTCAGTAAATATCATTGGATTATCATCAGTGATTTAGATGTAGCACCTTGGTAAGTGGAAATTTCTCGTAATTGTCAAACCTGTCTTCATTTTTTCAGTAATCAGATCAGGGATACTTCTACCTAATGAATTTACTAACCAAGAAATGTTCCATTTAGTGGCCTTTGAGCTTTTGCCACCTACATGCCTTGGGGCAATTCAGACATCAGATCAGGGACATTTCTAACTAATGAATTCATTAACCAAGAAATTCTCCATTTGGTGGCCTTTCAGGTTCTTTTGCCACCTACATGCTTTGGGGCATTCAGTGTATCAGATCAGGGACATCTCTTCCTAATGAATTCATTAACCAAGAAATTTCCATTTGGTAGCCACAGATGCTCCTGCCACCTCATGCCTGATGCATGTAGGTAGCAAACATGGTAACCCAGGGACACTCAGGATCCTTCAATTTTGAGGAACATGCACATGAAGCATGGTTTTCTCTCAAGAACCAATATTTTGTTTATTAGATGACATTTGCACTCATTTAGGACTTTCGTGTGTGGACATTTGAACTTACTATTTAGTAGAAATCACATTAGGCAGATAGAACCCTTTTGCCAATTGAGTAGTGCATACCTTCAATAAACATTTACCCATTATTTGGGGTGTGCTATGAGTGTCAGAAAGGTTTCTGATCACTGCATCTCTAGGGGTCACCAACTCTGAAGTTCCCTGCCAGTTTGATTAAGGCCAATGGTGTCATTTATCTGTGGTGTACGACAATAACAAATGGCAGAAGTCTTGAAATGAGCTCCGTAAAATCTTTTCCATTTAATCACATTCCTTGAAGGTGTGTAATTAGCTCTCCATGTATTTTGTCAAAAGCTTTCTTGTCATCTATAAAATGCATAAACATTTTTAATTATTTTTCTGTCATCCTTAAAGTATGGCTTCTCTGATGCTTTTATGGAGATCCACAATTTTCTTCAGCTAATTATTTTATTTTGAAAATTCTTGGATACAACACCTCAACATATTCCTCATTATGTATGGTTCATGCCATTCTTTGTTTGTTTTGTTTTTAAACCAATTTCCTATACTTTACATAATTTTGCTTAACTGTACATATATTTGTTTAACCTACTTCCATTCATCATCTGGATGGTACAGTTCCAAGACATCACCAACTTTAACATCTGCAAAATCTTTTGAAGAGATCACGATATCTTGATCTGAAGAAAAAGAATCTGAATCTAAGAGCAAAAGTATACACCAAATCTGCAATTATACTTCACCTTTTAAAATTTCCAATCACAGCAAATTACTTTTACTAATTGGCAGTTTCAAAATCTGATGTGACAATTTTGTGACAGTTACAAAATCTTCCAAATCAGTGCCAATTGCAAACTACAAAATTATGCACACAAGATATTTCAAATCCAAAAAATAAATTTGAAGAATGCTTTACAATTTTAACTTCCTCAAAGTGTGATAATTTTGTGATAATCGCTGCGACGGAAATTTTATATTAAAAACAATAGATAAGTAGAGAAATCGCTAAGAATAGATAACTGAAGAGAAATTACATCATAGGTCTGCACCACTGTCGAATAGCTTTCAGATAACTTCATAGAGAACATTCTATAATAGATTTAAAATTGTGTAATTACTAAACATAGCGATAAAAATAAGCTCCAAAGAAAAAAAGCTATGCATAAGTTACATGCATAAGGTCTATAAGAAAGCTTTCCCAAGTGAAAACATATGTATAGCCTTAATCGTAACAATGTTCCAAGTTAAAACCTATATAGAATCTAATAAATTTAACGGCTAGATTTGGTGAATTTACCAAATAAATGAGGCTAAATATATTAACTAGTTAACATACACTGTATGGAGAATTATTGACAGCAATACATTCATGCATTTTTTCACTGTGGTCATTTTCTGCAAAATCTATGACTGACTACACGATCATTGAAAGACGTGTCCAGCCCACAACAAGGTTATAGATTAACTGTTATTTATTCAAACCATTTAAATAACGAAGATACATTGCACGATTTATTGCCTGGCATATTTTGCTGCATCTCATGTACATACTGCAGAAATCACACAAACTAAATTATATATAGCCTTCAAGCTGAAATATACAACACATGTTCATTCATTTTAATTGTCTATCATAGTGATTTAAACTGACTATCATGTCTTTCTGTGCTGATGAAGGCATTAGCCGCAACATCCATTCTGTTACTTATAATCATGTTTAGTAAAGCTCACTGTCTTCTCATTGGTAATTCATTCATAGCCTATGACTAAGAGTTCAATTGTTGCATATCCTTTACAGGGCGTAGCAGTCAACCCCAGCATTTTTTAGCTGTTCGTGATTACTGGGCAAGTTTACGTTCAGTAGTTTGCCGCTGCTTTCTGAACGACTGGCGCCCATGCCATGTCATAAAAAAACCAACATAAGGCAGTCTGCTGCCAAATCGCCCACAGCTGTGTTTTGAATGCAGGTATGCAGGATTACCATGCCATGTCATAAAAAACCAACGTAAGGCAGTCTGCTGCCAAATCACCCACAGCCGTGTTTCAAATGCAGGTATGCAGGATTACGAATACTGCGTCTGTAACCCCTTAGCCATGGAACTGGCAAGAGTTAAATACTTACATTTTGCAGACAAGATAGAAAAACACCTGTCAGTTAAAGCAATATTCAGTCAGCTACAAACTCGTCTGGACACTAACTTAACTGTGCTAACAATTTAATCCAGAAAAAAGACCATGCAGCAGTGATGGTACAGACTTAGACTAGATCCCCATTGACTGGAGTTATGAGTTGTCACTAGCAGGTAAGTAACGAAAGCAGTACAGACATATTCAGTACAGACATTATATTCAAGAAAAATACTAGGACGCTCCAAAAATACAATAGCATAACACTTTGGCGCAAATGGCCCTCTCACAAGGTTTTACTCTTTTACTCACTCTCACTGTTTTAGTTTAACAGATCGACAGAAAAATATTTGAACCAATCATTTTGATTTGTGGTTGAACCAAATGCATTTAATTTCATTTATGAAGATGTAACAAAACGCATTCGCTAAGTATAATTAAAACTGTTGTGTTGTGGAAATTACTAAAACTTAAAACAGTTAACGACTCAGTTGAGAAAACTAAAATACTAAATCGATCAGATAGAGCGATAGACCAAAATCAGCTGTTCCGATTTCTAGAAACCCAGAAGAGCGACACGGACTGGCCCCTTTTAGCAATTAAATCAAATGGATAACATGAAGCAAATAGTTACATTACTTTTGTTAGGTTTGTTGTGGCAGGTGAGCCTGCACGTTTTCATGTTGCCTGGTTAATTTAAAAACTTCAGGTGTTAAAATTCTCCTACATCCCTCCACAGAGGCTGGCCCACGTCTGACTGGGTGACCAGTGGCCTGCCTGACTGTCAGGTTGTTTTTGTAAACCACCTCCGAGATCACGTGAACGGTGTTCACGCACTTTTGTTTACAAGTATGGTATAGAGGAAAATGCAAAGAATACCATGGACAGACAGAAAAACCAATGAACAAGTCCTTCAAGAAACAAATGAAGATCGTAAACTGATTAGAGACATTAGACGTAGACAGTCACAATTTTTTGGGCTTGTTATGAGAAGAAATGACTTAGAGAACTTGGTGACGACTGGCAAGATCGAAGGGAAAAGACCAAGGGAAAGACCGAGAAGTAAATACCTGGATGGCTTGGTCACGTGGCATGGTCGAGACAGGAACACATAGCTGATCCACGACTCTGGTGACCGAGTGAGATGGCAGAATATGACCGCCCATGCTTATTGGCATGGCACATGATGCATGGATAGCATGCGTCTCTCGTGAGAATAATTCACTTTAATTGTCAGTAAACATAATTGACACTCGAGCTTGCTTCAAATATCTTCGTGGCAACATATTGTTACAATTAACTTATTTTAAGTCGTTCTACAGCATCCAATTTGTCATATATGCGTGTATTATTCGCGCATCGCATGATGTCCTTAATAAAATTAAAAATGTGTTGGTATTACATTGAATAACAGTATTAACAGATAGGGAATGAATGATAATAATGCAAAGGAACCAGAAGTAGCCAGTGCCCAACGATACAGGACACAAGTTTGACATTAGCCACTATCTCACGATATGGGACACAAGCTTGATTGAGGTAAGTTACGAAGCACCAATTCGGCAATGTAAGTCGCCCATTAGGATAGGCAGTATTTATATAATATCTGATTACACGTTGCACTGATGTTACTTGTATGGCTAAAACACTTCAGTTTTCTTTACTTCGCCAGTTTCAGGTAGTTATTACGGTACTCCCCCCACCCCCCTTGTCATAATTATTACTTAACTCCTTTAGTCCCTGAAATTAAAATTATTATTTCAAAATGTCATTGTCTAGAATATGTTGAGTTAAAGAGGGTAACAATCAGTACCCATACTTTTATTTTTTGTCAACCTATTGTGGGAGACTGGGTGCCTGTAGATGTGTTCGGAGTGCAAATTAGTCTATACCTGTATTTACTTTGCTTCCTGTTAGTTTGTTCAACCTTTCCTAATCATATCAAGTAGTTATTTTTTGCTGTTGTCTCGGTATGCATGCATGCGTTCGTAATCTCAGCCACACATTATTCTTTGCCCTTTTAATTACAGGCCTTCGGTTCGTACCGTAATACGAACAGCTTTGCCAGTAGTGAGTTGTGCTCAATCTTGAAATCTCAAATACCGAAACAACCAAATAAATCAATTTGATCATAGCTCGCTGGACTTTAGACGCCTGGTGTGCCTTGCCAGATCAAGAAGACCTGATCATTCGGGGCCACGTCGATTGACAAATGTCAGTCACGGCGATCGGGCAAACGTTGAGCTAAAGCCCTACGGTGGGTGACGTGATTATCTGGTGTGATAATTTGGTCGCGTCTAGCGTAAGCCGCGTGGTCAAGTGGTTACACACCGCGTCACACGCCAGTGATCCGGAACACAATCCCGGGTCCAGTTACTATTGACGAACACAAAGGAGAGCGAATCTCGAGTCTAGTGCTTCCAATCTGACATGGATAAGGCCCAAGATTCGTAATGGAATACGATCAGCGCTGCCAGCAGTGGGTTGTGCTCAATCTCGAAATCTCAAATCCCGAAACAACAAAATAAATCACTTTTAATTACAGTTAAATGTTTCCACGTACAACTGATATCTTCTCTAATCATCTTTCTGTTATGTTTTACGTGCGTTTTTTTCCCACAAATGACAGCTACCTATATTTCATTCTAGGGAGCCGCTGTAGCCTATTACTATTGGCTTGATACTCACCATCCTGTCCTATGACCATTGAGTCAAATCTGCACCTTTGCGGAGTTTTTAAATTAACCCCCGACCCAAGCCTCAATGTGTACCACCAGGTACTGACCATATCACCCACAGAGTGGTCTATAAAATATGAGTCTAGCACTATAGTATGTTCCGATTTGAATGCCTTCATTCACGATCAATTATTTTGAAAACTGTCTGTTGCATCGTTATGAAATTTTTCCAGCCGTCTTATATTTACCCCCACCCAAGGAATATGTCTTTGATAGGTCCAAAAACAACTTAAATCATTGAAAGCGGCGACATTCCTTTCATGTTTTGCTGAACAACTAGTGATTTCTCGCTAAAAAAAAAAAAAAGTTATATTTACGGTAATGGGGGAGTGCAAATTCAGATGACACACAAAGGCGTATCCGGATTCGTATGGGAGTGGGTGCAATGAAAGAAGTAGCTTACAATCGACAGGGTCGGCTGCATTGCACTGGGTTTTTATCCCATATGGCTCAGTTTCTTTCCGCAGCGCGGAAAGCGTCGCACAAAGCACGAACTCCGTAGCTCCAGCGACGACCCTCGGGAGTCTCCGAAAAAATAATGCACTCTTGAAATGAAGGACGCGGCCCTTAATCGAACATACAACCTTCGGAGCCCGAGTCAGACGGCTTGACCACTTCACCACGGAGAATCCCGAGAGGGGTGCAATGTGTAATATTAGTAAAGACAGAGAATTTACAGAGGCACGGGGAAAATCATTTGTAAATTAACAGGAAAGTAGAAGGAATATATTTCTTACCTTATTTTTAATTTCCTTCTTGTTTCTTCAGCTGATGCTGATGCTGTAATGTTTAGGGCCTGCAATTCGTCTGAATAGTTGGAGCAAAATATCCCAGTAAGTGTGTACGTAGATTAAGGTCTGCGATCTGCTCAGACCTTAATGATTAGGTTAATCTGTGTCGATTAATCTGATTAATCTGATTAATGATTAAGTTAATCTGTGTCGGACGATTCCAGTAGGTTGATGACTGCTCTCGGTTGCATAAAATTCAATCGATCCTTTCTCCAATAGTCCTCTTCCTCTTTCAACACATGGTCCTCACATTTTTTCCAGTAACTTTTATCAATATTTAATAGCGCGGACAGACAGACAGACAGACAGACAGACAGACAGACAGACAGACAGACAGGACAGACAGACAGACAGACAGACAGACAGACAGACAGACAGGTAGGTAGGTAGGCAGAAAGGTAGGTAGGTAGGTAGGCAGGCAGAAAGGTAGGTGGGTGGGTCGGTCGGTCGGTGGGTCGGTCGATCGGTCGGTGGGTCGGTCGGCCGGCCGGCAGGCAGGTAGGTAGGTAGCTAGCTAGATAGATAGATAGATAGGTAGGTAGGTAGGTAGGTAGGTAGATAGATAGATAGATAGATAGATAGATAGATAGATAGATAGATAGATAGATAGATAGATAGATAGATAGATAGGTGGAATAAGTGGGTGGGTGGGTGGGTGTGTGGGTAGACAGACAGACAGGACAGACAGACAGACAGACAGACAGACAGACAGACAGACAGACAGACAGACAGATAGATAGATAGATAGATAGATAGATAGATAGATAGATAGATAGATAGATAGATAGATAGATAGATAGATAGATAGATAGACGCCCGTTTGTTGCCGGGGCCCATACGGGGGAGCAAAGAATAGTAACACTGTTGCCTACCATGCACATCGTAAGAGGCGACTAAGGAGGCTATGGTTCCGTCGCCCTGCTACTGGGTGAGTGCGTGGTGCGACACTGTGAGCTGTGAATTTCACGTGGAATGCGTTTGCATCTGTCCGCAGTTGTTTATCGCGTGAACTGCATGTTCGGAACGATGACGGCCGGCTGTTGCTGGATTGACTGGTTTGCCTTTTCGGTTCACAGGTGCATTTTTCAGGAGACTCCTGGGAGTTGTCGCTGTAGCTATGGAGTTTGTGCTTTGTGCAGCGCTTTCGGTGGGTCGTCCTGCAGAAAGAGACCGAGCCATATGGGATAAAACCCCGGTCAATGTAGCCTTTCTGGTGACATGCCGTTTTCTTCGACGATGAACTGTATTTTTCGTGGAGGACTTTTGTGTTGGCATTCTGGCGGCAGCATTATGCACAGTGTACCTGTGCGGGCTGTTGGCTTGCCGATATTCCTGTCTATTCCATTGTTCACATAGGGCAGTGAGGAGCATTTTGTGATATTCACTGGCACATGAACGGAGCAATATGGGGACAACCCGTTGCCATGAAGTTGAAACCGCGACTAACTAACTAACATAGATAGATAGATCCCCGCCAGAAGCCAGGCCTTGTCAGCTAGTTTATTTATATAATCACGTTTCATGAAAGAACCCCCATTTGGAGACACCTCTTAACTATCCAATTTAACTTCGCGCTGTTTGTTTCAAAACGGAAATTACGTGAAAATTTTAAAAGATGTGGAGACGTGTCTTGGTGAAGCTGTAATACTGTTAAAATGATGGACGTAATCTCAAAGTCGTAATTTATATACAGCATATAAACAAACTTTTAAATCTGCTGTAAAATCTCCAGAACAAAAAATTATTTGTTGGGTGGACATAATGATAAGATTATATACTAAATCTCATAATTTTCCCTCAGTTGGTTACTGAGATATTGAATATTATATTGAGGCAACAAAAAAAAACAAAAAACACACACACACACACACACATACTCATCATTGGCGCCTTGCCGTCTTGACAGACGATAGTTTGTGCTTTAAAAAGGCATAATAACTTTTAACTATGGCGGTAGCGAGTGTGACTGATAAGGCCAATTTGCGCTGTAAATGTCCGTTCACAGTGGGTGCATGTGAACACGTGGTCATTTCCACCATCATGCACCATCTTACGTCTCAAACGCTTGATGTGTGACTTTTCTGCAATAATTTTCTCCTTTGACTTTATTCCATTTCTGATATTTGCCCTCCATGCAACACGTTCAGCGGCGACTTGCTCCCAATGTGCATTATCAATGCCTGTATCAATCATGTCCCGCTTACACACATACTATATATATATATGTTCAGTGCGCCTTGACTGATTATGTGCCAAACAAAAGTAGGTTTGGACCCAAAAAAAATAAAGAACCCCCATTTGGAGACACCTCTTAACTATCCAATTTAACTTCGCGCTGTTTGTTTCAAAACGGAAATTACGTGAAAATTTTAAAAAATGTGGGAGACGTGTCTTGGTGAAGCTGTAATACTGTTAAAATGATGGACCGTAATCTCAAAGTCGTAATTTATATACTGCATATAAACCAAACTTTTAAATCTGCTGTAAAATCTCCAGAACAAAATATTATTTGTTGGGTGGACATAATGATAAGATATATACTAAATCTCATAATTTTTCCCTCAGTTGGTTACTGAGATATTGAATATTATATTGAGGCAACAAAAAAAAAAAAAAAAAAAACCACACACACACACACACACACTATATATATATATATATATATATATATATATATATATATATATATATATATATATATATATATATATATATATATATATATATATATCATTGGCACCTTGCCGTCTTGACAGACGATAGTTTGTGCTTTAAAAAGGCATAATAACTTTTAACTATGGCGGTAGCGAGTGTGACTGATAAGGCCAATTTGCGCTGTAAATGTCCGTTCACAGTGGGTGCATGTGAACACGTGGTCATTTCCACCATCATGCACCATCTTACGTCTCAAACGCTTGGATGTGTGACTTTTCTGCAATAATTTTCTCCTTTGACTTTATTCCATTTCTGATATTTGCCCTCCATGCAACACGTTCAGCGGCGACTTGCTCCCAATGTGCATTATCAATGCCTGTATCAATCATGTCCCGCTTACACACATCTTTGTATCGTAGTAGAGGCCGACCCTGAGATCTCTTACCCATCTGTAATTCACCAAAAAAGATATCCTTTGGTATTCTACCATCATCCATCCTCCTAAGATGTCCTATCCATCTAAGTCTACGAAGACTGAGCATGGAATAAACTGTCACACAACCTGATCTTTCCAATACTTCAGTATTTGTGATTTTGTCTTGCCACTTAATACCAAGAATTCTTCGCAGACACCGCATATGAAAGCTGTTTAAGTTGTTCTCTTGGTGTGAGTAAGTTGTCCAGGTTTCACTGCCATAGAGAAGAGTACTAAGGACACAGGCTTGATAGACAAGGACTTTTGTTTTGGCAGTAAGCTTCCTGTTCTCCCAGACTCTTTTTCTTAACCTGTTCATTGTTGTTGCTGCCTTACCAATCCGGATGTTGATTTCCTGATCTAGGGATAATTTGCTATTTACCACTGATCCTAGATATGTAAAATGGTCTACTATCTCTAGTTCAGGCGTCGTCAATAAAGATTGATGGTACCCCATGTGCACCTTGTGACATAATCTGTGTCTTCTTTTTGCTAATTGTTAAACCAAATTCAGAACAAGCATTGGAGAATGCAGATAGTAGACATTGCAATTCTTCCTCAGAGTGGGTCGTAACTGCAGCATCATCTGCAAAAAGCAACTCTCTGATCAGTACCCTCCTAATTTTGGTCTTAGCCTTCAATCTCTGAGCATTGTAGAGGCCGCCATCTGAGCGTGAGTGAATGTATATACCACCATCCTGATCATGAAATGCATATTTCAGTAGAAGTGAAAAGTATATTCCAAAGAGGGTGGGAGCTAGTACACAACCTTGCTTAACTCCACTCTTGATTTCAAATTCTTCAGAAGTTGCACCATCAAACTTGATTATACCCTTCATGCCTGTGTGGAACGATTCCACAATGGACAGAAGAGTTGGTGGGCAGCCAATCTTCTTTAGTGCCTTGAACAGACCCTCACGACTGACCAAATCAAATGCCTTTGTGAGGTCGATGAAGGCAATAAACAGTGGTTGATTCTGTTCACGGCATTTTTCTTGCATTTGTCGCAATGAGAATATCATATCAGTGGTAGACCGGTTCTGTCGAAAGCCACACTGTGATTCGGGGTAGACTTGATCTCCTAGGACTTGAAGTCTGCGCAGAACAATTCTGGCAAATACTTTTCCAACAATACACAGAAGTGAGATACCCCTATAGTTGTTGCAGTCGCTCCGATCGCCCTTGTTCTTGTACAGTGTTATGATGCTTGAATCTTTGAAATCCTGTGGGACTTGTCCTTCACGCCAGCATAGCTCTATTAGCTGGTGGATCTGTATAGTGAGTGTGTCTTGCCCACTCCTGATAACCTCTATTGGAATCCCATCCTTACCTGGAGCCTTGCCAGATGCAAGTTCATTTATAGCACACTTAACTTCTGTTATGGTGGGAAGTGTGTCCAGGTGGTCAAGAGTTGGTAGAGCCTCTATGGCGTTGAGGGCATCATCCGCTAGTTTGGTCTCACTTGAGTAAAGCTCCAAATAGTGCTCTACCCATCTGTCCATCTGCTGTTTCTTATCAGTGATGATTTCTCCAGTCAAGGTTTTCAATGGTGCACTTCTTTTGATCACTGGACCGCAGGCTTTCTTTATTCCTTCATACATGCTTCTTATGTCTCCCTTATCACTTGCGATTTGAATGGACTCACATAACTTGATCCAATAATCATTTGCACACTGCCTGGCAGCCTTTTGCACATCCTTCCTAGCTTGCCTAAGCTCACTCAGAGTGTTACGCGTTGGTCTTTCCTTGTTTCTTAAGAGAGCTTTCTTCTTCTTATCAATCAAGGGCTGCAGAGTCTCGCTGTTGGCCGCAAACCAGTCCTGCCTCTTATGATCCACAGTGCCGTAAACCCCTACGGCAGTTTTATAAAGAGTTTCCTTAATTTGACCCCACTTTTCATTTACTGTACAATTTTCTGGTGTATCAGTGAAAGCGTCTTCAAGTTGCTGTTGAAACTGAAAGCACTTTTCAGGATCATGAGTGTTAATAATATTAATCCTGAGGCTAGGTTTGTGTTTAGCTGTGTAGATTCTCTTTGGTCTCAGTCTAACCCTTGCAACAACCAAAGAATGATCCGTATCACAGTCAGCACTGTGGTAACTACGAGTCAATGATATATGGTTCAGATGTTGTCTCCGTGTGATGATGAAGTCCAGCTGGTGCCAATGGCCGGATCTTGGATGTTTCCATGTGACCTTATGCATCTCTTTTGTTTTAAAAAAGGAGTTTGTAATACATAGGTCATTACTGGTGCAATGCTCCAGCAGCCTTTGCCCATTTTCATTCATGCGACCGATGTTGTATTTTCCAAGGCACACTGGCCATGAACTCGAGTCCTTGCCCACACGAGCATTGAAATCACCGAGCATATAAATGTAGTCAGATTTTGGAACTGCCTTGATCACGGAGTCTAACTCCTCATAGAACGAATCCTTCACATCATCAGAGGAATCGAGTGTCGGTGCATATGCAGTAATAATGGTGGCAAACCCACAAGAGGTTGCCAAGCGCAGGGATAATAGTCTTTCATTTCCTCCTGCTGGAATTTCAATCATTCCCAGTAGCGAATTCTTCACTGCAAAGCCCACACCGTGTTGCCTTTTTTCTGCCTGCCCTCTACCCTTCCAGAAAAAGGTGTAGTTGTTTTCCCTGAGTGACCCTTCCTCAGCGAGGCGAGTCTCCTGCAGGCCAGCAATATCAATGTTTAGACGATTGAGTTCGGCATCAATCACAGCCGTTTTTCTCACATCGTCAATATTGGTCAAGTCAGTGGAAAATCCTGGACACATGGTTCTCACGTTCCAGGTTGCAAGCCGTAGCTTGAGGTTTCTATATTTATATTTGTTTGTACCTGGTGCGTTGGTTTTACAGCCTGCGATTCAGATTTTGTCCTAGCCCCAAGCACCCATTGAAGCAGGCAGGCTGTGGCGGATCAGCACCCAATTGGCTGGGGGCTGCCCAGCTTGAGGCGGGCGGTAGCTGATCAGTGACACCTATAGGTGTCTCCCACCGTCAGAGGCAACGCGTGGCGCCCCATGTCTACGCCAACTGACAAGGACTTATAACCCGTAACAGTTGCCTCTCGCTTTGATTCCGAGACCAGTTAAGACCAGGGATGGAGTTATTGCCTCTCCATAGCACAAAGCCTGGGCTAAAATATAGAGATCATGTGTTGCCCATGCAGCATGATCCCTCTCTCGGCCTGCCTAGTTTACTCCAGAGGAAAGGCAACACCCCTACATCTGGAACAAGACAAGCTGCAGAAGCTGCCGGATCAGCAAAGCAATGCTCTAACTGTCCGCCTGTCGGAGCTTCGATCCTAGACCAGTCGCCAACCAAGGCTTAGGGCCTGGTCCGCCCTGCCATGACATTTTGTCTTTAGCTTGCATTTCCTCGCACCAGGGTAAGGCTTGTACCCTCCCAATTGCGCTCTTCCGCCCGAAGCCGTTGGCACAATGTGGGGTGTCGGGTTTGGTAAGCGCCGCCCAACGTTCAGCGCTAACAGAAACCAGGTAGTACCGTCTACTGTTATACGGTAGCTCAGTCATATCTGACTAAGACCTGACACCGATATATATGTATATATATATATATATATATATATATATATATATATATATATATATATATATATATATATATATATATATATATATGTTCAGTGCGCCTTGACTGATTATGTGCCAAACAAAAAGTAGGTTTGGACCAAACAAAAATGAAAGATGAAAATCCCCCGGGAAGGTTAACCCGGTCAACAAATGCCCGCAGAAGTCGGATGTGTCGGCCTAACGGCGCAAGAACGCAGCTCTGCTGTAAACAGGCACAACGCAGTCACATCCGGGAAAAAAAAATCCGGATGAACGCAGAAGAAGAAGAAGAAGAAGAAGAAGAAGAAGAAGAAGAAGAAGAAGAAGAAGAAGAAGAAGAAGAAGAAGAAGAAGAAGAAAAAGATGAAGAAGAAGAAGAAGAAGAAGAAGAAGAAGAAGAAGAAGAAGAAGAAGAAGAAGAAGAAGAAAGATGAAAAATGGGAAGTAGTTTTGTGTCACAGCTATGGCTTAAAAGTTGTTTATATGATAGCAGACATGGCCGAGTGGCTAGAATACTGGGCTCTCCTTCGGGAGACCCGGGTTCGAATCCTCAGTAAGGTGTGGAGTTTTATTTTTCTGTCAGGGGCAAAAAGAAAACTCTAACCTGCACAGTTCGCGGTGACTGCACTAGTCATGCGGCCTTAATACCTTAGGTTCAAGACCCCCATGTCCTCTAAAGGTGCATGAAGATGTATTTAGACTGCCACACTTCATACCACAGGTATGTCGGTTACAAAAGCGTCCCAGAGGCATGAAATGGAATATTGCTTGGATAGCACATCCATTACGTGGAAAGTCCGAATCAAAAGCTCACTGTGTGGGCTTTGTAAATGGTGGAAAAAGTGTCCTAGTGACACGAAATGGAATATTGCTTGGATAGCAAATCCATTACGTGAAAAGTCCGAATCGAAAGCTCACTGTGTGGGCTTCATAAAAGGTGGAAAAAGTGTCCTAGTGGCGCGAAATGGAATATTGCTTGGATAGCAAATCCATTATGTGGAAAGTCTGAATCGAAAGCTCACTGTGTGGATGTCATCTGCAGACTGCATTCTTCTGGTTTCCGGAAGGAACAGCCTATGGTGAACGGAAGGCCCAATATACGGAAGTGAGGCTAAGCAGCCATGTGCAGGACGTAACGATTCCTTGGGTGAGCCCAGTACCAGAGCGCTGTGTGATGGCTCTGCAAGTATGGAAGCCTCCTTGGATGGCGGGGAATGCCCATGGTCTGCCCCTGCCTTCCCTTGAGGGTTGACCAGGATGTCTTTGGCTGTTCTATATGGGCCAGCTAGGATGGGGGATAACACCACAACAGTGAGATTCAAACGTCCTAAGAAACCCCCGGGAAGGTTAACCCGGTAAACAAATGCCCGCAGAAGTCCGATGTGTCGGCCTAACGGCGCAAGAACGCAGCTCTGCTGTAAACGGCACAACGCAGTCACATCCGAAAAAAAAAATCCGGATGAACGCATAAGAAGAAGAAGAGACCCCCATGTCCTACAACGCAAGGTATTATAGGCAGTCAATGACAGTTTGTGACAGACATGTTGTATTATAATGCAATGACAACATTTTCGACGATAAAAGGGAGCTGAGTGGTCTCGAGGCATGGTGTCCGCCTCGATTGCTGGAGGTCCCGGGTTAAAGCCCCGGTAAGGACCGGGATTTTTTCACGTGAACTTCTAGTAACAAAATTTCTCCTGGACTTTGGGTAGTGAGATCGGACGCTCGTGTGTATTGTTGCGCACGTAAAACATCCCTTGGCAGTTGGAAATCGAAAAAGAGTAACCTAAAGGCGCTGTCCGGACAAAATTTCACATTAAAAAAATCTACCCAAAGTATTTCAGGATTCTCGCCGGTGCTACGGAGTTCATGCACTGAGCTGAGATTCTCTGGACTAAAGCTTGAGTTAGGAGTAGAACGGATCACTTATGGGTTACACCCGTGTGCCGTGATGTTGATCCGTCGACTAAAACTAAAAAAGAAAACTAAAAATACTTCTTCTTCTTCTTCTTCTTCTTCTTCTTCTTCTTCTTCTTCTTCTTCTTCTTCTTCTTCTTCTTCTTCTTCTTCTTCTTCTTCTTCTTCTTCTTCTTCTTCTTCTTCTTCTTCTTCTGCGTTCATCCGGAGTTTTTTATTTCTTTTTCGGACGTGATTGCGTTGTGCCTGTTTACAACAGAGCTGCATTCTTGCGCCGTTAGGCCGACACACCCGACTTCTGCGGGCATTTGTTGACCGGGTTAACCTTCCCGGTAAAACTAAAAATACAACATTAGGAAAGAGGCAAACAACTTTTTTTGTCATGGGATGAGAAGAGAGGCATTGAAGAACATCGGGACAACTGGAAAGATCGAGGGGAAGAGAGGAAGAGGCAGATCAAGAGAAATGATGCTGGATGGATTGAGACGGTGGCATGGAGGAATATCAACGGTAGAGTTGATCCAGAAAACCAAAGACCGAGATCTGTGGGGAGTCATGAATGCCTACGCCAGTCGGCATGGCACTTGATGATGATGATCTGACTTCCGTGGTTTCTTGTGAACAACTTCTAAAAACGAATACGAAATAACAACACAACCTCTCCAGAAATACACAAACACTGCGTCCTCACAGTTGATCCTTAAAACCAAAGACCGAGATTTGTGGGGAGTCATGAACGCCTACGCCAGCCGGCATGAGACTTGATAATTATGATGATGATGTGGGGGTTTTTGTAAATATATCCGTTCCAAGTTTTGTATTTACCCGTTATATTGCATGAACTTAACAGAGGGTGAATACAAAACATGGAACGGCAATATTTTCAAACACCCCACAGTTATTATGCTGTTAGAACTTGCAACAAGATAAGAGAGACATAGAAAATTACATCTGTCTCGTCTCTGCGGTGCTACAAGGCAAAAGCAGGAGCTACGTATACTTAACTGTTTGTATTTTCTAAGGCAGTAGGACAAAAGAAGGCGAGAGCACTTATCGAATGTAGAAAATTGCACAAGTTTGCATCTGCTGAAATACAACATGGTTGTAAGTTTATAAAAACCTGGCAACATGAACCAGTAACACGTCCATCCTCAACAAAATGGCCGGGATGTTTGGGGATTTGGATTTGTTTTCCGAATTTGAGAAAGACCGAGAGGCACAAAGCAGTTTTATACATTATGACGAAGAAACCGCACGGTCTAGAATTGTGTTTGAAGATTACGCGGAAGATGACGACAGTGCATCAGAAGACGAGGGGAGGAATGAAGAGATTAACGAAGCGTCAACAAGCGATGCCGAGAACAGAAAAGTACACAACCGTGAACAGAAAAAAGGAAAGGGTTCTCGGCCGAGTGAAAGTGGCGTCGAAGATGATGGTGATATAGGAGAGCAGCCAATGTTGGACGCTGAGAGGGAAGCATCATCGACGAATGGCGCCTCAGTCAGTAAAAAGGCTTTTAATATAGGGGACCAGCAGTTGACTGTAGAGGATGCAGATCGAGCAACAGCTTGGCTGAGTGAGCAGTTGTACGCCGATGCAGCTGAAGAGGAAAAACACATGAGTACAAGTACACAACAGCTGATTTATGAGAGTATCCTTTGATGTGTTTTATATTTAAGTAAAAGTGGGGAAAATAGGATTTTACTATATGTTAGGTAACATTCATTATTAATTATTATTAAATATTATTGTTTTATGAAAGTTATTATTTGTGAAAGTGAAAGCCCAGAGATGGGATCATGATGGAGGGCATGGAGTTGAGTGATACTAGTAGTAGTAGTAGTACTACATGACATACTAAGTAAGTGTCATTAGTGGATTTAATTAATTACTGCAATTTGCCACTTTTGCAGTTCCACTGTGGCAACATGTGAACGTTGTGTCTCCGTCTGCGGCAACATATGTGAAACATGTCTCTATCTACAGCAACATATGTGAACATTGTGACTGTGTCTCTGTCTGTGGCAACATATGTGAATGTTGTGTCTCTGTCTGCGGCAACATGTGTGAACGTTGTGTGTCTGTGGCAACATATGTGAAACATGTCTCTCTCTGTGGCAACATATGTGAACGTTGTGTCTCTGTGTGCGGCAACATATGTGAACTTTGTGTCTCTGTCTGTGGCAACATACGTGAACATTGTGTCTCTGTCTGCAGCAACATATGTGAACGTTGTGTCTCTGTCTGCGGCCTGCAACTTGTGGGCTCTTGTGATTAATAGCTTTAATTTCATTGTATGTTAAAGTTAAATGTGCAAGTAACAGAGTCTTGCAGTAGATAGGAAACTATTGCATGTTGCTTATGAAAGGGTCATTTTTATTTGCAGATATAGTTTGTCATGACATAATTTTTGCTATGTTCGATTAATACTACTACTGGTTGTTAACATTTGATTTTGTGTTACTCTTTTTATATCCAGTATCATCACAGCTGTCAAAGCACTTTGAAGTTTCATGTAAAATACTTCATTAACTTCTTCTTCTGCGTTCATCCAGAGAGTTTTTTCAGACATGATTGTGTTGTGCCAGTTTACAGGAGAACTGCATTCTTGCGCCGTTAGGCCGACACATTCTGTGGGAATTTGTTGACCGGGTTAACCTTCCCGGGTTTTGTAATTTATTTTCTCTTGTGTTTCTTTCCCAATTCATATAATCATGGTTCAAACATTCGAGATGTCAGTTCTGGGAATTTCCCTAAATGAAAGGAAGTCAATCTGTGATCCGGACTCCTCGTGGCTTTCTGCACATCTAGTTATACCTCTTCTCGAAGAGCCTCCTTTCTTCTCATTTGGCTTGGTTATTCTTATTTCCTTATCTTCAGACTTGTTCATAGTTAGTTGGATTTTGCAGCTCAAGTTTTTTATGGAATGGGGAAGCTAGACCCACTCCAACCCTCTTTAGTCAACTCTGAGGACATGCAAGGAAGGTTACAATGTTTTTTGCTTCCGTTGTGGGCCTCAGTAAGGTGCAGGGGATTCAGTGCTTATTTAGAGAATATGATGGATAAGTGAGCTAGAAAGCATCATGGCTAGTAAAGTAAACAGACCGAGTATTTGCCAAGCCATGATAAAAAACACAGAAAAATTACCATAACTGCTCACCAAAATCAGTGATACAGATACATTTTTTTGGCCTGAATGTAAATACTTTTAAGTGAAAAGTGATGATAATTGCCAAACAAACCCACAACATAAATGTTAGGCTTGAGGGAAAGACTTGTAACAGATGCACAAGTTTCTCAATCTGGGCAAAGTCATTTTAAAGGATTTTTTGTGTGAAGTTGTCAAGGATTGCAGTAGCCAAAACAGCATGAGCATTCCAGAGAAACAAATTCCTAACATCAAGTAACAACAATATAGAGCTGTTGAAATTAATAACTACTACACATATATGATCCATAGCACTCATTGGCACCATACAGCTCTGAAACAGGGACTTTAAACAAAAGAGATGAAAATAAGAAAATAACTTTGAAGCTTTTGTAATGTGATGTTATCACAGGTTATAAAGATTGTTCTGGATAGAAAAGAGATCCATTGAGCAATTTCTTAAGTGCACCAGGGGAAAAGAGAACCACTGAATAATGAAAAAAAAGTGTTCTCTTTTCCAGATCACAATATGAGACGTGGTCTGTTATTATTGACAGCATATGCTATATGATATAGTAATTTACCATGTTCATCAGATTTTACCTTAACCTAAGACAGAAAATAAATATCGCCGATATGCCAAGATCCTTGATTCCACCAGGTAGGTTGTTCAGTAAAGTAAAAAGTGTTTTGTATGTCATTGTCATCATGTCTTATGTCATATGAATCAAGCAGTCGTGTACATCTATAATCATGTTTGCTGTGTTCTATGTTCAGCTGCTGAACATTGCCGTGCCACTGCCAACTTATCCTGTATTGTCTATCTCTATTTTCTGTCTCTCACACCTTCAGTATTCAGTGTAGTAACAATACTCCGTCGCCCTGCTACTGATTGAGTGCGTGGGTGACACTGTGAGCTGTGAAATTCGCAGGAAATGCTTTTACATCTGTCCTGTACAGTGACCTGCATGTTTAGAGCAATGGCTACCGGCTGTTGCTGAATTGACTGATTTGCCTTTTCGGTTCATGAGTGCATTTTTCAGGAGACTCCCGGGAGTCTGCGCTGAAGCTGCGGAGTTTGTGCTTTATGCGACGCTTTCGGCGGGTCGCCCTGCGGTAAAAGGCCGAGCCATGTGAGGAAACCTGGGTCAATGAGGTCTTTCTGGTGACTGCCGAGTCCATCGACGATGAACTGTGGTTTTCGTGGATGAATTTTGTGTTGGCATTCTGGCGGCGGCATTATGCACAGTGTACCTGTGTGGGCTGTTGGATTGCCGAGACTCCTGTCTATTCCACTTTTCACATTGGATAGTGGGGAGCATTTTGTGTGATATTCACTGGCACAGGAACGGAGCATAATGGGAACGACCTGTTGCCGTGAAGTTAGAGCCTTGACTGACTGACTGACTGACTGACTGACTAACAATACTCATCATATTCATATATGTGACTTAAAGATGACAGTTGTCTGTCTTTAATGTGGGGGTAATAAAATCTGTCTTTGTAAATTTTCCTCCTGAGATCTTGACTCTTGGTCTTCTTATCTGCCTATGGGACTCTCAACATTGTATGAAGGAATATGAATTTACTTTGTTAAAATGTTTTTTGTTGTTGCCCTTGATTACCTATGGGACATAGCCTTCAACCAACTCATGTCACACCTTCCTTTCTTTTGCTATTTCCTGCAGCTGCCTACAGTCTGCCCTATATTATTAATCTCTGTCTTTAATTCTATTCTCTGCATCTAGCTTTCATTGTCTCGGATGGCTGTGTGAGGTGCACCCAATCGGGAACTTCCAAGCCGACGCAAGTTAGCAAGGCAAGCGTTTTGAGAATGTGACCACAGTGCGAAACTGGAGTCGCGGTCTAAGAGCAATTTTTGTACGAGCGTTTAACAAGGTCCCGATAAGCGCCCACTCTCTCTCTCTTTCTCTCTCTCTCTCTCTCTCTCTCTCTCTCTCTCTCTCTCTCTCTCTCTCTCTCTCTCTCTCTCTCTCTCTCTCTCTCTCTCTCTCTCTCTCTCTCTCTCTCTCTCTCTCTATCTCTCTCTCTCTCTCTCTCTCTCAATAAGTAGTGGGCCTGCAGTCAGTAAGCTGGCATAGTTTTTTCAGTCAGTCCTGCCTGGCATAGCTTGAAAGCTCGTCGGTAGGCGTCCAGTGGTTTTGCATGTATCACCGGGTACCGAGGGAGCGCGCTGAGCGATTGCTACTCTTGGCTTGTGTGTGCGTGAATAGTCCGTCTGTACGATAGATATCTGGTTGATCCTGCCAGTAGTCATATGCTTGTCTCAAAGATTAAGCCATGCATGTCTAAATTCACACTGCTGCACGGTGAAACCGCGAATGGCTCATTAAATCAGTTGAGGTTCCTTCGATGACACAATCCTACTTGGATAACTGGCAATTCTAGAGCTAATACATGCTTACCAAGCTGCGACCCTCGCAGAAAGTGTTGTTTTATTAGTTCACAACCAGTTGTCATTGCTCTGTGCCGGGCGCAGTGTTCCCACTGGTGACTCTGGATAACTATGCTGATCACACGGCCTAACGTGCAGGCAACGCATCTTTCAAATGTGTGCCCTATTAAATGTCGATGGTACGTGATATGCCTACCATATTTGTAACTGATAACTGGGAATCAGAGTTCGATTCTGGAGAGTGGCGAGAGAAATGAGAAATGGCTACCACATCCAAAGAAGGCAACAGACATGCAACTTACTCTCTCCCGGCAAGGGGATGTAGTGACGAAAAATAACAATACGGGACTCTATCAAGGCCCTGTAATTAGAATGAGTACCATTTACACCGGTGGTTCTCAACCTTTTTTGGCTCTTGTACCCCTTCATCATATTTTCAGAACGTCATTCCCACCCTCCCCCTCCTTTCGTTTTTCCTCCCTATAAATTTCCCCCCATACCATCTGCCCTACCATCTGCTGGTGGCTCTCTCCCGTGGGTGCTCTTCGCTGAGTGTCCTGGCGCATTTGAAAAAATTAGAGTGTTCAAAGCAGGCCACGGCTGGCCTGAATAATGGTGCATGGAATAATGGAGTAGGACCTTGGTTCTATTTTGATGGTTTTCGGAACTGGAGGTAATGATTAACAGGGATAAACGGGGGCATTTTTTTGTGTGGTGCTAGAGGTGAAATTCTTGGATCGCCACAAAACGAGCTACTGCGAAAGCATTTGTCAAGAAGGTTTTTATAATCAAGAATGAAAGTCAGAGGCGCAAAGACGATCAGATACTGTTGTAGTTCTGACCTTAAATGATGCCGACTAGCAACCCTAGTGGCAGAGTGAAGTGAACTGAAATATACCTTAGCTAACAAATCCATTGCATATAAAGTCAGAATCATTTGCAAGATGCCACTACATGCTTTGTCCAGACACTTGTTCTATGGCTGTCAGTTGAGGGACATGGCTGAACGCCTCTAAGTCAATATCCACCGGATCTGAGGGCCTGGCCATCACTCACCCTCTGCTGCATAGAGGTGAGATGCTGAGCCGCCAGCATCTGCAGCCTACCTTGTGAGCGTTACCAAAGGTGGAAAAAGTGTTCCAGGGGACCAAAGTGGAATATTTCTCGGCTAGCAAATCCATTATGAAGAAATCCAAAGCAAAAGCTTGCTGTGTGGATGTCATCTGCATACAGGTCTTTCCTGGTTTGCATGGGAGCAGCCTGTGGTGAACAAAATGCCCAATATACAGAAGTGAGGAAATGAAGCAGTCATGTGCAGGACGTGACAATTCCTTGGGTGAGCCCAGTACCAGAGCGCTGTGTGTCGGCTCTGCAATTATGGAAGTCTCCTTGGATGACGGAGAATGCCCATGGTCTGCCCCTGCCTTCCCTTGAGGGTTGGCCGTGATGTCTTCGGCCATTCTAACTTGACTAGCTGAGATGTGGACGACACCACAACAGTGAGAGTCGAAAGTCCTTCGAAACACCCGGGAAAGTTAACCCAGTCAACAAATGTCCACAGAAGTCGAATGTGTCAGCCTAAAAGCGCAATATCGCAGCTCTACTGTAAACAGGCACAATGTAATCACATCCACACACAAAAAACTCTCTGGATGAATGCAGAAGAAGAAGAAGATTCTATTCTCTGTATATTTTTAGGTCATACCTTATTTTGTTCACACTGTGGGTTCCACGCATTGAGTATCTAGTTATACTATCCTAAGGTTTTCTCAGCATGTTTCCTAGCCAACATCAGCACTTGTTCCTCACCTCTTGATTCACTGAAGTTTGTTTATTTCTCATCATGACCTCTACATTAGTTATTCTGTTTAAATGGTACTTGTGCATGTCTGTGTTCATTTTGTGTTTATCTTGTTATGAAAAACTCTAGAAAAACTAAGAAGTATAAACGGACTGACTAAAGAACAAACATGTATCAATAACTACTAAGAAAGCACTTTACAACACAATCTTCCTACCAACTCTGTGCTACCAATGCCAAACCTGGACAATGACAGAAAAAGAGAAAAGAAAAATCACAACAGAAATGAGGTTCCTGAGAAGAATACTCAACGTATCAAGAAGAGATAAGATCAGAAATGAAGAAATCAGGACTAAAGTGGGGGTTAAAGCTGCTCTAGATTTTATTAGAAAGCAGCAAGTCAAATGGTTTGGCCATGCAAGTAGGTTACCAGTCAACAGCATGCCACAACAAGCAATGATGTACAGACCAGATGGAAACAGAGGAAGAGGCCGACCACGTAAACGTTGGACAGAGGGAATAACAGAATCCATGGAAATGTCGATATACGAAGCCCATAACCGGGCACTCTCACGAAGTTTATACTTCACCTCGACACCGCAAGGTACAAGAGGAACATGATGAGATGAGATGAGATGAAAATAAGCAGTAATCAACATTTGACATGTTCTGTTGAAACTCACTATGCATATTTGTGGCATCATAAAGCATTACATTTGACCTATATTTTGTTTGCCAAAGGTATGTTCCTGATGAGGATAGTCCATCTGTGCAGCTCATCTTCAATAACAATTCCTTTGCTCGCAAATATCGACAACAAATAGAACAGTTTATCAAGAGTCTCTTGTGGGAAGAGCTCAACTCAACTGGCCAGGAAGCTGTACCAGAGATCTGCGTAAAGGTAATAAATAACCGCATATAATCTTTTAGTTGTAGGTATGTCTTAATTTATTGTGTTGAGAATATTTGTATTAAGAATAGAGTGTCAAAAAGAGTGAAGGTATTTTGAAGGTGTGACCTAAAAACTTAACATTCTTGATTGACATGAAATGAAAAGTAAGCTGTCCAAGTTTGGACACTTACCGGAAAAAAGTTGTTCATTTTAGAAGAATTAGAAAGTGCTTGGAGGATATGGGGATGTGGTTCCTGAGATGAATGTTGTGAATATCTTGGACTGAGTAGTATATCAATTGCCTGGGTGAGGCTAATGAAAGTAGAACTTCATTCACAACTATACAACAGAGACAAACAGTGTTCTTTGATCATGTATTGATAAAAGAGGCATTGGAAAACATGACAACTGGAAAGATCAATGGAAGAAAAGGAAGATGGCAGACCAAGAGAGAAGGTACTGGATGGACTGAGACGGTGGAATGGCGGAATATCACCAGCGAAGTTGATCCAGAACACCAAGGACCGAGATCTGTGGATAGTCATGAACACCTACACCAGTTGGCTGGGCACACAGTGATGCTGATTTCAGAATGCTAAATGGCTAAAGAGGGGAACATCGTGACATAACAATAGAAACTGTTCTGTTTGGCTGATTTTTCACCATTTTCATTCCATTCCTTCCATCATCTGGAGGCTGAAATAAAAACCATTATGTTTATCGGGTAACTATCAATGCTGGCTCAACTTGCTTTCTATTTTTCATTTGGTGCAGAAGAAAAATATAATTTATAATTATGAAAGCAATACACCTTCAAAACACTTATATTATTTTGAAACATCTTGCATATGTAAAAGTCTTTTATATAATGTTTAATGCCGGGGCTCGTAACCTGATTTTGGTAATAGCCGTTACGCCCTATGTCATGAGGTCCTGCTAGGGTTATGCTCAGGTCTTAATGGGTATGATTGACAGAGACCATTGTGCTCTAGATACCAACTCTCAACAAATAGAACACTTTTGCCTCCACGCCAGAGTACAATACACAATTATATAATGCACAATCATAAGTTGTATTGAAATATTGCAGTAGAAAGTTGTAATAATAACATTTTGAAACGATGGCAGGTGGAGAAGGTTAGAGAAGAGCATTACTTACCATAAATGCATTTCACAATTTTTAATTGTTTATGCTATATTCTTGTTAGACTTTTTAGCCATGGTAGTTTTTAATTATTGTTTGATCACTTTAAAGTGTTTATTTTTAAAATTAGATATTTGAGAGTTGAAGTTATTCAAGTGTACTTATAGAAGAAGTTACTAAATAACTTAAGCAAAACATTTTAATGACACGTTATTTTCATCATCGCAGACCGATACAGTGGTCTGAGCAGGATTTCCTCTCACCACCATGTACTGCTCCAGCCAAACAGTGCCACATCAGTTGAAGCAATGTGGGTGGTTAGTGAGTGTCACATGTAAATATTTTACATCTGCTGCAAGCATTTGTCTAGCTAAGTCTGACTTTTAAGACGATGGTGATTGGTGGTTAGATGTTTACCTGGTGGAGGTGGAGGTAATGGTTTAAATCTTGTTACGATGGCATAAGTGAAGGTTGTTACAATGAAAGGGTGAGATTCAAGTCAAGCAATTTTGCAAATCTTTGGTGACTCAGAGTTTGGTGGCAAGGCTGGATATTTGAGTTAAATTTGATTAATTTTAACCAGGAGAATGATGTTTTGGTGAGAGATTAGAGTTGTTTATTGTACTAGTCGTGTAAATTGTTACAGTGCATGTCATTTTGTTGTTCATGACTGAATGTTAATGGTTTTCTTTTTTTCTACATTATTGTTATTAGCCTGGGGCTCCCACATGTGTGGATATCAACAGTAGTCTCCCTCCAGAGAAGAGGGGAGAGAGGATGCGGCAGAAACATGCGGTAGGCACTTTAGTAAGGTTTTCTTGATGCTTGATGTTATTTGAGATATTTTGTTTCAGCACGATAGTTGGTTTGATTACTTTTGTGTATGTTAATCATATATTTGTTTTTTAATTTTTATCTAGATCTTAGTTAATTTTTAACAATTATGTTACCCAAACAGCATGGTATGTTTTTGTACAAATATAATTATAATGTGCTACTTGATATGCATTTTAAAACTGGTACCAAAATTTGAGGATTGTGGTGTTGTATTTTCAGATTATTGGCAATAGCCAGTTTCACAAACAGTTTCTTATTGACTTCTTGGGGTGGCCATTCACAGTTCCTGAGCCAACCAGGTGTAACGTCAACTGGGAGATACCTTTGTATCCTTTGTGCTACTGTTGATGTTAATATGAGTAGTAAATTACATAATGTTTCCCGTTATGTAAGATGCACTGACTGGAAAAAAAAAACAACTCTAAGCATAACTTAGCTGATGGTTACTGTGACATAATACAGATGATAGCTACTGCAAACTGCCTGGAAAAGATTGAGTTATTATAGTTCAGCCCAAAGCTGGCCACAAAAGAATGAGATGCTACTTGTACATCAAATTCACAACCGGTGATATCAGTTTCCCAATTTTGAAGATGCATATATGACCAAAGTGCCATCAGTTTCGGAGGTTGTATCAAGGATAAGCTCCCACTGCTAATAAATGCTCCTAAGGTGTACACAATGAAGACCCTCTGAAAGCCAGGTCCCAGCTCTCGGCTGTAATGCTTTTTGGACCTGATGAAAACCTGTTTCTGCTGAAGAGAGAAGAGGGAGGAAAGTGAGTGACCGGTGCCTTAAAATATCCAGTTGCTTCGGGTATGGGACATATCAGGTTTGTTCCCAAATCCCAGCTGTCTTGTAGGATACATGTACATGGGACAACATGTACATGGGTCAGAAAAACAGTCCTTCCAGAAGCAGCTGAAGACTGACTTGATTAGACTATATTGAGCCATTTCTGATGGATGTGACACTATTAGTCATTACTGATGGATTAGACACTTTGTTGAGCCACTTCTGATGGATTAGACAGTAGGTTGAGCCATTTCTGGTGGAATAGACACTGTTGAGCCATTTCTTATGGACTTGATACTATGTTAAGTAATTTTTGATGGATTAAACACTAGATTGAGCCCTTTATTATGCTTGAAAGTAAGTCACTGACAGTTAACAGATAAAAATAGTAATTAAAATGTGAAAGAAACCAACTTACGAAGAGAAATGATTGCTTGTATCAGATGTACACATTATGTGAACATGTCCTTCGGAAAGGGTAAATTGGAAAATGTGACAACAGGAAGGTTGGAGAGAATCTGAGAGTAAGGAAGACCTAAAGTGAAGATGCTGGACAGCTTGACATCACATAGGTCAGTCACAAGGCTGTTGAAGAAGAAATGTTCATATTTAACAACGTTAAGAAACAAAACTGGTAGAATTAATGGTAACAAATGGAAAAAGAATGGCATAGAAGGTCAATAGAGACAAGATGAGGGTTGTAGAAAAGCATGAAAACCATTAGTTAAGTCAAGAACCTACATCACAGCACTCTTAACCTTTCGCATATATGCATTCTGTTGTCATCTTCAACAACCAGAGAAGAGTCCCAGTACTAATAGTACCAGTTGTAGTCTGATTATGTGTCCATCTGACTTTAGTGAGTGTTGACCAGATCCACTGGTCACTGCCTGCCGCACCATTCTCTCCAGGCAGTGACAATCTATCTATTCTTCCACACTATAGATATCCCAAAGGACCCTGACCATATCTGCCTTACGTCTGCCTGCTCATTTCCCAACACATTAGCATGCCCTGGGAAAAGGAATCAACAGATGCTCCCTGACTTTGATTTTTTTTAAATTGGAGCATCCCACCTTGCACGATGCCTACCTGTCTTCACTATTCTCAGCATGCTGTAGGAGTCCATTACGATCATGACTTGTGTATGCTGTTTGTCCTCCAGCCAGCAGAACGCCGCAGTGACTGCCTCCACCTCACTGGCAACCTATGTCAGTTAACAGGGCCCTTAAGTGTTCATGTTTAGTTCCTTTAGCAAACAAAATTAAATATGCTCATGTGCTTACTATTGTCAATCCACTTATTTCTGGATCAGAACTTAACTAACATAAAAGGTATGGGCAAGTGTTTAATGAGGTGTATGCAGATCCCAAAAGCAAATCTAAAAAGTCGCACAACAAGAAGTAAGTGTTTTAATTTATATATTATTTGTATGTTTTTTTCTTTTTAAAATCGAGAAACTCAGTCACATTGCTGTTCAGTTGATCACATGGGTAGAACACCTGACTAATGGCAGCTGCAGTAGCTGACCTGGTGGTCATGGGTTCAATCCCCAGCTGGGCAGATTTGGATGTTCACAAATGGATCTTTGCTCCCATGTTGGCCTGGCCTAAGATGAGTACCAAGAATGTTTGGGAAAGTAAAAGTGGCTGACATGGTACTGACCACATCATCCACTAAGTCCCTGTTGGTCTCAGTCAGTCAATCCAATCAGCTCAGTGTTCCTGTCTCGTCCATGCCATGTGGCCAAGCCATCCAGGTATTTTTCTCTCGGTCTTCCTCTTGGTCTGTTCCCTTCGATCTTGCCAGTTGTCACTAAGTTCTCCAATCCATTTCTTCTCATAACATGTCAAAAAAATTTTGACTGTCTACGTCTAATTTCTCTAATCAATTTACGATTTTCATTTGTCTCCTGTAGTACTTGGTCATTGGTTTTTCTGTCTGTCCATGGTATTCTGTGCATTTTCCTCAGAAACCACATTTCTGCAGCCATCAGATGTTTTTCAGCTTGACTGCACATTGTTCAAGTTTCACATCCATACAAAAGAACAGGCTCTATGTATCCCCTCATCACTCTTTTTCTCGTTTCAATTGACATCTTTTTATTGGTCAGAATGTTTTTCATCTTGCTAAAGGCTACATTCGCCATGGCGATTCTTGTTCTAATCTCTTCAAGGTTGGTCTATGAGTATAAAAATATGAGTCTAGAACATATGCAAAATGCACTTGAAGGTTATGTCATAAATACATACCCACTGGCAAGTGGATTGGATGCCTAGCCTTGTGGGAAATGGGTGAAAAATAGAACGGCTCAAGTGCATTTTAGACTCATGTGGAAATAATTGTCCCATGGCCGACCGTGAGTTCCCGGGACCCTTACGGAAAGAAAAATAAAGACTAATCTACTGTGTGCGTTATAAGAGGTACTAATGACTGTTGATCTTGGGATTGGCTACCCCAGCCAGTTAAAAACTTTAGCCGCAAAACCCAAGCAACCATAAATAAGTTTAGAGATGAATAATATGCAGAGGACAAGTGTGAGCTGCAGGAGATAGCACAAGATAGGAGGGTTTGGTGTGGGTTAGTTGAAGGCCTTTGACACAGTAGGAGATAAAGGACAGAAGTAATAGTGTCAGGGTCTTGTTTAGATGACCAAAGGCTCGTGTTCACTAACAGGCATGAAAACACTCACACACACATAATTAGTGTACGAACACACAGCGATATAACTCAAACACTTTAATCACACTTCTGAAAACGCAGTCATATCAGGCATCGCTCAACGTTAGCGATAATGCCATTTCCAGAAACATACAATGCAATATATCAGTTCATAAATACAATAGAATATCACTCACGCAATCTTCACTCTTACTCAACAAAGCATACAGGCTTTCTTCTGTCAAGCCTCGACTCATACATAGCAACACTCTTTCATGTCTGTCCTGTCTCGCTGTCCTAGGCTGTCTGAGCTACCAGCAGTGATTCCCTCGCTGGCCCTGCTTTCCGCTGTCGTGGTCGGCGTGCACCATGCTGACCTCTGGCCATCACCTGCGTTGTAACTGTTAGTCTAGTTCACGGTAGTACCTGGTTGTTGCCGCCAGGCGGGGGGAGATGAAGACTGGGAAATTCTGACAGTAGTAGTGCTATTGGGGATTTGTACGTTACATTCTGTACATATTCTAGATCATGGCATAATGAGATAGGATGGCCAGTGACCTTCTTTGCCATTGTTTCTTTCCTGACAATTCTGAAAATTATCTGGTTAACTATTTATGACGAGGTGACCCTAGACCAGTTCAGGTCAGAAAACAGAATCTTAGCACTGCAGGGATGTGAACATGGATCACTGTTTTGGTCACTGAGTGTGTGTGTGTGGTTTCTTTCCCCTTATCATGCAAGATCTTATTATCTTAAGAGTTAAAGAAGCATGACACAGAAAATATTTGTAAATAATTATACAGTTGTTTAATGTGTTTATCACCACAGCTTTTTTTAACATAAAAAAGAAATGTTTTAAATGTTGTACCACATGAAGCTTGTTTTGTATAATGCTGTCATTCGACTAGCATGACGCTAACTGAAATTTGTGAATATAACATGTCCAACCGTGATTTTCTGGACTAGTTTGTCATTATTTCTATCTCTGGGGGGTGGGGGGTGGCCTGATGGCATGGGTCACTGATATCTTCTTTGCGTTCATCCGGAGTGATTTTTTCAGATGTGATTGCGGTGTGTCTGGTTAGGCACCCTCGGGTCGAAACCCTCAGGCCAACACATCCGACTTTTAGCGTGCATTTTTGACCAGGTTAGCAATCCTGGGAGACTCTCACTTTTGTGGTACCGTCCACATCTCAGCTGGTCAAGTTGGAACAGTCGAAGACTACACGGTCATCCCTCAAGTGAAGGCAGGGACAGTCCATAGCATTTTCCGCCATCTTGGGTGGCTTCCATAATTGCAGAGCCGGCACATAACGCTCTGGTGCTGGGTTTACCGAGGGAATCGTCACGTCCTGCTCATGGCTGTTTTAATTCCTCACTTCAATATATTGGGCATTTCGCTCGCCCTGGGCCGTTCCTGCACAAACCAGTCAGCTCTGCGGTTGGTTTCCACTAAGCGAGTTTTCGGACATGTGCTTGTCCCTGTACCCATCAGAGCTGTTCCAGGCACGGCGGACATTCGGAAAACTACCTAGTCAGAGCTGTTCCGAACAAGAGCGGCATTCGGAAACTAGGTAGTCAGAGCTGTTCCTAGCACGAGAGACATTCGGACGAGACATTTCACTCGGACGTAATTGCGTAGTGTCAATTTTTAGTTTGCCACCCGTAGGACGACACTTCCGACTTCCGGCGGGCATTTTTTAATGAGGTTAACCTTCCTCTGATTTCGAGGCACGTTAGACTGTTGTGATGTCGCCCACATCTCAGCTGGTCAAGATAGAACGACCAACGACATCGCGGTCGGCCCTCAAGGGAAGGCAGGGGCAGACAATGGGCAGTCCCTCGCTATCCAAGGAGGCTTCCATAATTGCAGAGCCGGCACATATTGCTCCGAGACTGGGCTCACCCGAGGAGTTGCCACGTCCTGCTCATGGCTGCTTTAGTTCCTCACTTCCATGTATTGGGCATCTCGCTTGCCACTGGTCGCTCAAGTGAGCTCCAGGGGCGGTCAGACTGCGGGCGACATCCACTCGGTAAGCTTTTGCTTTTGACTTTGGACCACGCAATAGGTTCGCTCGCCGTGCGTTCCATTTCGCGTTATTGAGACGTTTCTCCACTTTTATCTACACTCTCTATGAGTTAGATACAGACAGTTTTCGTAACCATTTCCTTCGACTGGGGCATTTTACTGACTTTTTGTACTCGCTCACGAGGTAGGCTACATGTGCTGCCGGCTCAGCACCTTACCTTCGTGCAGCAGTCAGTGAGAAACGGCCAGGCCATCTCATCCGGGAATCCAACATATCCCTCAGCTGAGAGCCTTCAAACAAGTGTCAGAACTGGGCATGTAGCTTGCTCAGTATCTCGATTCCAATTTTTCGGTAGGTGGATATCGGCCCGACTCTCAGATCCGAGGGTCTGTGGCTTAGAGGCGTTCAGCCTAAACCCTCGACAGAGAGCCTTAGAGTATTGTCCGAAACAAGAACTGCCTTCATGCGCCTGATTTAAACTTTTGACTGCTATCCTCAGTCTCCTGCAGAGCAGCAGGTTGTGTCTCTCTTAGTCTGGTCCCTATCCCATACGTTGTCCGATATGTAGTTTTCACCCATCGGCAAGCACATGGGGTCAACGGGACACTCAAGCTCCCCCACCACGGCAAGGTGGAGACACATCGGGGGAGGGTCACTGATATAAAAGCTGGCCCACGTGCACAGATCAGTCAGTGTGGACTATGCTTGAGTTCAGAGTGAGCAAATGAAAAAAAATTACTTTTAATTAGTGCACAGTTGCTTAAAATCCGTGTATATTTTTTAATTAAGCGATGCTTACATGTGTTAGTCACATTGAGCAAAAGGAACATAGGTGATTAAAAATAATGGAAACAGAATCTTGAAACATGAGTACAAACTGTGATGATCACATCATAGAAAAGTGACATAGTGAGCATTAAGATACCCTCCTCTGTGCCGCTGCCTTCTAGCAGTAAGGAATCTTGTGGCTTTTCCGTTACCCAAAGAGTTATGTCAGCTGTGGGTAGCCCAAATCAGGCAGGACCCCATGCTTGACTAAATGGCATTCTGCTGCTTTAGACATAGGCTAGGTATGGTCAAAGGTTCTGGAAGGAAAACTTGACAGAAATGCCTGTCAAAATTATAAGTACTGGGTCACATTATTTGATGAAACATTGCCATATGATGATCAAAGTGCTCAACTGATCTTCAGAAAGGTAACAGTGAACACAATAGAGTGATCAGTGTCACATAATTCTTAGCTGTGATTTCATGTCAGAGTTTATCTTGTCTGATTTGTTCCATTGGCACTTTTCAGGCAAAAGCCAGCTTGCTGGAACTGCGGGGAGGAAAACCATGCAGTGAATGAGTGCAAACAGGCACGGAATCCAGCCAAGATTTCTGCCAACAGGCGAGAGTTCTTAGCACAGCAGCAGCAGAATCAAGGAAGCTTTGAGCCTAAGTTCACGTAATTATCCTCAATTATGTTGTGTACATGTGACCCAATGTGCTAACAGCAGTCATTATAAAAGTAATGTGGTTCTTTGTGTTGTGTGTGCGTGCGCACTTATCCTTATCTAGCCTTCACAATTGTACATAAATAGTTGTACATTATCAGTCATGTTTTCTTAGGAGAAAAGGAGTGGCTTAGAGAAGTTTTGTTTAGTTTAGTTTATGAATCAACGTCACGGCACACGAGGGCAACCCATAAGTGCTCCGTTCTCCTCCTAACTCAAACCTCTGAGTCTGGAGAAACTCGGTTCAGTGCACGAACTCCGTAGCACCGGTGAGGATCCTGAAATACTTTGGGTAGATTTTTAACTAAAAATTTTGTCCGGGCAGCGCCATTAGGCTACTCTTTTTCGATTTCCAACTGCCAAGGGATGTTTTACGTGTGCAACAATACACACGGACGTCCGATCTCACTACCCAGAGTCCAGGGGAAATCTTATTACTAGAAGTCCATGAGAAAAAATCCTGTCATCACCGGGAAACAATTTCCTGGCAATTATTTGTAAAGAGTTGTTCTCTCCATTTCAGTGTTCATATGCTGTTAAAGTTTAATGATGAGTTATTTCCGTCTTTTTCATTTTTCACTACGGTATATTGATATTTATGGCTGTAAAAAGGAAATATTAAAAAATTACAACCAGAACACAAAACAAGAAGCTCGTTAGAGGCTATGAGAAGCATATGAAACAAGTTATGTTATTAATATGTCACGTGTCTGTTTAATGTTTATAATTTTTTACCATAACATTCGCAGGGGTCCTTCTCGCTACCATTTAGATCCTGATCTGGCTTCGACGTTTTCAAAGTTTAAACCAGGAGTTATAAGGTATGTGGCAGAAAAGTGTTCCTTTTAATTTTAACGCAGAGGCAGCTTTATTTTATTTCGTTTCCGTCCGGTCATATATGCAACGTAAGAGTAACATGTGTCTTGTCCTTCATTGACATTAGTTTGTAGTTTACCTTCTCTTCATTGGTGTGTAGATGGGTGGTCCTGTGTTTATTTAAACTCTTTCTCTCTTGCCCTCTCTCTCTCTCTCTCCCTACACAAGTCAGTTGGACTTAAATGTTGACTTCTCGCCCTTAACATGGGGGAATAAATTATAAGTACCCCAGAAGTCGGAGTGGGTTTGCTTGATGTCAGGGGACACTGGTAATAGGGAATGAGGGCCCACACACAAAAATCAGTCCAGTGTGGACTACGTTCAAGTTCAAAGCTAGCCAACAATAAAAACAATCTCTAAACTGAGATTGATTCTTAGCTTCCAAGTGGATAGATTTGCTACTGCATTGCTAAGTATGCTGTGTCAGTTTACATCTCTGTGGTACTAGTCATCTGAAAATGTTGACAAGAACCACAGCTCAGCTGGCGACTACTATAAGTAGTCTCTTGGCAATTGATTAAGCGTGGCCTATTTTGCTTTAAAACTAGTTTGTAGGGGGGGGGGGGGGGGTCACTGAGAGGTTGGAACAAAGAAATGAGTGGGCATCAGATGTAAACAGATAGCTCGTGCCTGCAAAGGGTCTTTGACTTAACTAAGACAAGACAGAATAAATGATGCTCTTAAGCAACAGATTGGTGTAATACGAGTGTTGTTCTTCAGCCTTGTATTCTCACTAGAACATAGGCACTCAATCAACTCTTACCAAACCCTTCTACCTTTTGCCGTCTGCAGTTTTCTTCATGTCATCTCTATATTATTCATCTTTGTCTCTAATTCTCTTCCATGTGTGTTTTAGGTCTGCCTCTATTTTTGTTTTGTGGGTTCCAGAGAAAGTACTCGCTAGTTAATACTATTAATAGGTTTTCTCATCGTGTGTCTTTTCCAGCACAAGTCTCTTTTCCTCATCTCTTGATTTGCTGGAATTTGTCGAGTTCTTGCCATAAGCTCCACATTAGTGATACTGCCATTCCATTTTAATCCTTCTATTCTGCACAGGCAAAGTACTTGCCCAGGAATCACGAACAGCCAAAAAATGCTGGGGTTGACTTCTACGTCCTGTAAAGGATATGCAACTAACTTTTTAACTATTCTGCACAGGCACCAGTTAGTGATTGTGGTTTATTTGTAATTATTTTAGTCACTTTCCATGTTTCTGACCCAACCAGCAGTACAGATTCAACGTTAGAATTCAATATTCTAAGTTTGGTACTGAGTTTAATTTCTTTTCACAAATTTCCTAGTGTTCTCTGACTGTTCACCCATCTTTGCTTACATTGTTGCCTAAATATGTGTATGATTCTATCTCTTGAAGTGAGGTTTCATCAAGGTAGATTGGATTATCTTTTTCTCGATTTATGCTCATTATCTTTGTCTTTCTCCCACAATTTTAGACCTAATTGTTGTGATCTCCCATCAAGTGTTTTTGATTGATCTTGCATCTGATTTCATGTGTGGTATATAAGAGCATTGTCAGTGAAGGTCAGATAATCCAGCTGCTCTGTAAAAGTCCAATGCAAATCTCCACAGGTCCAATGTGTCTCAAAGCAGGCCTTATTCCAAAACTTGATTCATATGTTTTAAAGCAATCAGGAAGAGACGGGAAGGAAAGAAAAATAAGAATAAAAAGGCAGAATTAGTAGCAGTAGAAGAATAATGCTATGGACACATGAGAAGCAAGCATATTGCATAATTTCTATTCTGCTACTTTTTAAAATTTTATGTACTGTTTAAATTGAACATGTAATGTTATATACATCTTGGAATTTGTAGAATCTGAATTGCTGCTGTTGTTTTTGTCCACATGTTCAATGTTACTTTAATTCTTATAATTCAAGTTATTTTGTGTGTACTTGAATGCTGGAAGCATTGAAGTATTGACAGAAAATGTGAAGTTTGTTTTGATGTCTGAACATTTCAGTGAAGCTCTCCGACAAGCCTTGGGATTAACACAAGATCAGCTCCCTCAGCACATATATAAGATGCGCCTGTACGGCTATCCCACCAGGTTGGCTGGCATGAGGCCAGGCAGGTTCAGTCAGGAGTCACCATATTTGATAAAAATGGAAGAGGTGAGCTTTGTCTTTGCTCTTTTTTAATAACCGTATGTCTTATACAGTAAGTCGGCTCTGTGTGAAGGCGTTACGGACGTAATTCGTAATTCTACACAACATGTTTGAAATGCGGGCAATTTGACAGTAGACTGCTTTGCATTGATTTTTATAAAATGGTATGAGTGCTGGTCATTCAGAAAGCAATGGCAAACTACTGAATGTAAATTTGCCCAGGAATCAAAAACAGCCAAAAATGCTGGCGTTGACTGCTATGTCCTATAAAGGATATGCATCTAACTCAACATTTTCACACACAAACAACTTTAACAGACATAATAAAAATCTATTCCTTCCTCCTAGCTTATTGTTTGGCTACCTTTGTTATAATGATTCTTGATCTTATCTCTACAAGATCTACATTGGATGTTATGATTGTCATTTGTATATTGTTTTAATGACATTCAGGGTTTCCATTATGTTTATTCTGTTTTCATTTTCCCACTAGTGACCCTGATAACCGGGGAGTGCCTTGAAGATGGTGAATTGCAAGAGGAAGATGCAGTTGAAAAGAAAACAGGTTTAAAATTTTTGTCCCCTTCTATTCTCTAGGATTTAGCTAAGCATTTTTATTTGTCAATTTTCTGTGATTTTGTTTCAACAAATGCGCTATTAGTCAAAGCAGTGTTATGACTATGGTGAATGCGATTTAGCTTATACACATGTTAAATTTCCACACTTGTTTGTTTGTGAGGACACAGGTATTGGTTAGTGATGAATCAATTCATATTGAACAAAAGAAGCAGTGGCTGCAGCAGGATATAACAATATGAATCACAAACAGTTAGGTATATTTAGCTCCTGCGAAAATAAGAGACCTACTAAACACAGACACAGTGTACATACCTTACAATGAACTCCATACAGGTGAACAGAGAGTGAAAATTATCAAAAACAGGAAATAATAAATATATAATAATGAAGTAATACTGTGAACTGTGTCCTATAATGCTTATCTTTTTTATTTTATTACTTCAGTATTATATATTTTAATATATCTAATTGATTGTAATTCATAATTCATAGCATGAGATTTGAATGCTGTCCTCATAATTACATTAGAAGTTGGAATGGCTTGGAGGTGGGGTGACTACCTCTGGCTCCCAAAGTTTCAGGTACCTAACCACCTGGAGGACACATCCTTGTTAAAAAATGCCTGATTATAACATACTATTTTCTGATTTCTGAGTAGCGAATCACATGCCTAGCCATCTCAGACAAGAGTACAGATAGAATGTGTGCATTATGTGCATTACAATCCCTCGATGCCCGCCGGAAGTCGGAAGTGTTGTCCTACGGGTGGCAAACTAAAAATTGACACTACGCATTTACGTCCGAGTGAAATGTCTCGTCCGAATGTCTCCCGTGCTAGGAACAGCTCTGACTACCTAGTTTCCGAATGCCGCTCTTGTTCGGAACAGCTCTGACTAGGTAGTTTTCCGAATGTCTGTCGTGCCTGGAACAGCTCTGACGGGCGCAACGACAAGCACATGTGCGAAAACTCGCTGAGTGAATACCTTCTGCAGACCTGTCTGGTTTGTGCGGGAACGGCCCGGGGCGAACGAAAAGCCCAATATATTGAAGTGAGGAATTAAAGCAGCCATGAGCATGACGTGACCATTCCCTCGGTGAGCCCAGTATCAAGGCGCTATGTGTCGGCCCTGCAACTATGGAAGCAACCTAGGATGGCGGAAAATGCTATGGACTGTGCCTTCCTTCTCTTGAGGGATGACCGAAGTCCTCGACTGTTCGAACTTGACCAGCTGGGATGTGGACGGTACCACAAAAGTGAGTCTCCCAGGATTGCTAACCTGGTCAAAAATGCACGCAAAAGCCGGATGTGTGACCTAAGGGTTTTCAACCCAAGGGTGCCTAACGCACACCGCAATCACATCTGAAAAAACACTCCGGATGAACGAAAAGAAGAGAAGAAGACAATCCCTCGATGGTTGGAAATCATAAAAAGTATGCAGCCGGCATCGCAGAATTTCAAAATAGGAAAAATTACCCACAGAATATACATGCAGCATTTGTGAAATTTATGCCTACCGGAGTAGTTAGATGTGTTGACTGAAAGGTACAAGTAATAGTTGTAATGATTGCTTCAAGAAACGCCATCGTGAATTTCCTGGGAAACTCATAGAAAATCCTTCCCACTCATCGAATGTTGCGAGGTGTAGATGCTAATTGTTCCACTGACACACTTGTTGTGAACACACTGATTTTGTCCTCTCACACATCCCATCCCTACCAGACCCACACTTAACTTCTAATTCGAGCATCCTTAAATGTGTTGTTTTATCGGTAACAATGTCTTTAACCATATTTTGTTCATAGATAGTCTTCAGTATATCTATTTTATCTACCTTGTCCTTGATGAGTGTCCATCCTCTGGCGGTTGTGAAGCCAGCTGATCCGCTCACTCGTTGCCTCACACTCCAGCATGTCCCTGATAGTATATTACTTATCTGTCAGCAGACACATTGTGACAACATTCTCATGATGAGTGGCGGTTGTGAAGCCAGCTGATCCGCTCACTCGTTGCCTCACACTCCAGCATGTCCTTGATAGTATATTACTTATCTGTCATCAGACACATTGTGACAACATTCTCATGATGAGTGGCGGTTGTGAAGCCAGCTGATCTGCTCGCTGACTACCTCACACTCCAGCATGTCCCTGACAGTATATTACTTATCTGTCAGCAGACACATTGTGACAACATTCTCATGATGAGTGACGGTTGTGAAACCAGCTGATCCGCTCGCTGACTACCTCACACTCCAGTATGTCCCTGACAGTATATTACTTATCTGTCAGCAGACACATTGTGACAACATTCTCATGATGAGTGGCGGTTGTGAAGCCAGCTGATCCGCTCACTCGTTGCCTCACACTCCAGCATGTCCCTGATAGCATATTACTTATCTGTCATCAGACACATTGTGACAACATTCTCATGATGAGTGGCGGTTGTGAAACCAGCTGATCCGCTGGCTGACTACCTCACACTCCAGCATGTCCCTGACAGTATATTACTTATCTGTCAGCAGACACATTGTGACAACATTCTCATGATGAGTGGCGGTTGTGAAGCCAGCTGATCCGCTCACTCGTTGCCTCACACTCCAGCATGTCCTGATAGTATATTACTTATCTGTCAGCAGACACATTGTGACAACATTCTCATGATGAGTGGCGGTTGTAAAGCCAGCCGATCCGCTCACTCGTTGCCTCCACTCCAGCATGTCTCTGACAGTATATTACTTATCTGTCAACAGACACATTGTGACAACATTCTCATGATGAGTGGCGGTTGTGAAGCCAGCCGATCCGCTCACTCGTTGCCTCCACTCCAGCATGTCCCTGACAGTATATTACTTATCTGTCAACAGACACATTGTGACAACATTCTCATGATGAGTGATGAAGCAAAGGATTTGTGTGTGTGCAATCACTTGCTTTCAACTCAAAACAGAATCCATACAAGTGCCGCTACTTCTTGTTCACTGGACTGGTTTTTGTATGTGGATTTAGCTTGGCCTAATACGTGTCCCTCGCCATCAGGATAAGGACAGAATGTTAGACGGGTCTGCATGCCCAATTCTTAACCCTTTGAAAATAAAGATTTTCGTTCGTTCGTTCGTTCGATAAGAAGTCAACATTTTAGTCCAATTGACCGGCGTGGGGGGTTGAACCTGCTACCTCGGCATCAGCACACCGGAGGTTAAAGGGCAATCGCTCTTCTCCATTCAGCCATGCTGACCCCCAAGCATAGGAATATCATTCAGAATGAGGAAGCAGACAGCAGAAGATATTCCCATGATTCCATTATAAACATTACTGCCAGTGGTGTATCAGAGTATACAGAAATGACTTGATATAGATTTATATTTCAGTGTGTACGAAGGGGCTTCAAATGAAAACCCTTTCCTCCCAATGACTCTGAGTTGTCCAAACTGGTGGAAATCATTTGTGGCTAGGTCTGGCGAGAACTGGGGATGTGGTACATGCTGAAAGTGGAGGTCTTCGATGGTTTCAACCGTTGCATCGGCAGCATGAGACCGAGCCTTGTCATGTTGCAAAAGAAGTCCACATCGTTTGGATTTGATTGCAGGTCGAAACTTCCTAATCCACTCACACTTGCTAGACTGACAGGCATGCATCACCATTCTGGACCTTCATTCGCCGATGAAGTTCTGTAGGTTTCACCCTTCACTGATCAAAAAACGGAGAGCTACGCTGCTCCTCTTTGAGCATGTCAAAAGTGGGGCGACCATCTTTAAATTGTCTCTATGACGTCACCGTGTCCATCTGCACTGTGATGGCACATGATTAGCACTGTTGACATCCTTAACAACAATATTGACACGTTACAAGACAATTGCATGGTTATTGTAATTTCTTTCACACTTTCAAGGTTTTCATTTGAAGCTCCCTTGTATACTGATAGCTATGGTTATAAAATAGTATCTTAATTGTCCCGGGAAGGTAACCCAGTCAACAAATATCTGAAGTCAAATGTGTCAGCCGAAAGGTGCAAATATCTCAGCTCTGCTGTAAACAGGCACAACGCAAATACATCTAAAATAAACATTCCAAACAAATGTAGAAGAAGAAGAAGCATCTTAATTGAATGCATCAGTAGAGGCTTGTTACTATTGATAAATATTTTTTTTAAACATAGGCTGTCTTGACTGGGGGTGAAAATGCAGGACATCTAAGACACTAAATCACTCAGGCATGCAAGGTTATTAAGCATCAAACTGATCCTGCTCAGTCTAGAATTGCTGGGGACAGGAACATGGCAATGACATGATCAGATGGCTCAAGAAGAGAAACCAGATCATGATGAGAAGCTTGTGGTAGATTGGTCGCTCTTGCTTTCTGCTCTGAATGTCTAGGGTTTGGTGTCATGCGATAGGTGCACTATTCTTGATCTTGCAGATCAAACCAGGGTTACTATGCCAAATATACATGGCATGGTTAGATGCGCTTAACACAGAAGACGACCACAACAAAATGATGGATTTGTGATCACTGATAGTTTATGCATATGACCTGACCATTAACACCAAGCACTGAGGAAGAAGTCAGTGGGTTTTCTCTTGCTGATAGGCTGCACATTTAGCCAGATAAATACACCTAGCACAGAAGATAATTACATTGGGGTTTGTTTTTGTTTTTTTTGGTGATGACAGGATAAACATCTAAAACACTCCCAAAAAATGTGTGTAGCGAAAACCTGTTTTGGGTATGTGAAGTGTTAGAACCATAACATTTTTTAGGCCTGAATGCACGTAGGATAGCCAGTAAATAGTAAATACCACAGAGGTGGCCAGTCACTCACACCTCGAACAGAGTTAGCAGACATTGAAACCTCATCTGGACTGTGCTGGTATCATTCTCAGCACAGTGTCCTCCTAACTATTACACCATTGAAACACCTAGCCTGACCAACACCAAGAACAGAAGAAGAAGACAAAGGGTTTTGTCCAATGGGCAGTCTACACATATGGGCTGACCAAAACAGCTAGCACAGAACAAGACTGCAGTGTGGGGGACAGTGAGAAGTTAGGCACTGTCATGTAGTAACTATTTACACCTAGCACAGAACAAGACTGCAGTGTGGGGGACAGTGAGAAGTTAGGCACTGTCATGTAGTAACTATTTACACCTAGCACAGAACAAGACTGCAGTGTGGGGGACAGTGAGAAGTTAGGCACTGTCATGTAGTAACTATTTACACCTAGCACAGAACAAGACTGCAGTGTGGGGGACAGTGAGAAGTTAGGCAGTGTCATGTAGTAACTATTTTCCTTCTCTCTTTGTTTTTCAGAATACGATGTTGGTAAAATAATAGAGTTCCCAGGCTTCACAATTCCTGTTCCTCTTGGACTTATTGATGTAAGAAACTAACTCATTACTGTCTGAATAAATAGAAATTGGGTGCTCAAAGATTAAGATTGGAATAATAATAAGCTGCAGGAAAAAACATACCATATGTAACATTCTTTCCTAATAGAAATAAAATGTATGTGTGAGTATTCAAGGTTATATTACAGTTCATAAATAAACATTCATGTATTGTTTAGCTCTCATAGAAATAGAAGAAAGAAGTCGAGGCTTGAGGATGCACTAAACAACATAAAAATTGAAAGCTACAGTTTACAGACCGGGGCTAAAATCTGTCACCTCCAACTGATGACCGCGCCTCGCCGCAGGAACAAGTGTACTTCGACACATTACCAACTAGGCACCCCTTAAAAAGATGTCTGCATTAGCTAGGTGTATCATCCACATGAACCCACAACTTTATTAAACAAATTTCACTGAAACTGTGTAATGTGGTGTTGCAACTTACAGCTCAGAACCAATACCACATTGATCTGAAGAGGAGTGGCAGCATCAGATCATGCTGGGAGAGTATTCTGAGATAAGTCAACCAGTTTAAATATCTTCGTGCTGTGATCAGGCGGAAAATCTGACTAGCTAAGCAACAGCAGGCTTAGGATTTCCCAGTGGAACTATTATCACCATCAGGTGTCTTGTATGTTGGCATGGGTCATCATGCTTTTGCAGAACTTCCAGTTTCTAGTTTTGTACATCATTTTAAATCCAGATATGTTTCCTTGCTATGATACAAGAATGTCCAAAAGGGTTCCCACACTGCCTTACTCTTATCACTTGCCCCATTTATCTTACCAGTTGTTACTGTTGGCTTCACTTGTTCTTTTCTGCTGACATGGCCACAAAATATTAGGCTGTTTCTGATGTCTGTAATGTACTTTGCCATTGCTTTCTGAATGACTGATGCCCTATACCATCGAAATAAGCACAAATTGGCTTGCTTCCAAATCGCCCATGGCTGATTGTGGATCTTAGACTTTATGTTGGGGAATTGTGAACAGTCTTACTGTTCTTTGGTTCACAGCTTTTTGTTTTATTTTAAAATGTTAGAATGAATTTATCATCACTCTCTTTGAGGAGAAATGGTTCATAGTTGTAAAGGTAACAACGTTTACACTTGTATCTAAAGGTAACAACGTTTACACTTGTATCTATCTCTTACATCCAGGAGCACAGTGTGTACATGATGCCGCCCATACAGCAACACCAGTTGAAGAAAACTCTGATACAGACTACAGACAAGGTACACTTATTTGTTTGTGCTTTCTGGCATGGCATGTCAAGGAGACAGTTTATCAGTTTGTTTATTTGTAGCATTATGGGTTCTGTCAGATGGTTTTACTGGAAGAGTGGACAATAATTTCTGCTTGCTCTGGCTTGTGTAAATCAAATAAACATAACTGGCCCCCTTAATTCCATGAGACTTATGAGTACATGGTGCTAACCCCCATATTTGTATGGGCCAGTTGGCACTTGTTGGGTGATGTTTGTATCATACTAGCCACCTTTACTGCCCAGAACATTTCCTGGTACCCATTTTAAGCTGGGTCAACCTGAGAGCCGTGGTTATTTTAAAGTCCCACCTCAGGGATTTGAACATGTGACTACCGGGCTGGCAGGCAAGCTTGCTAGCCACTGTGCTACCATAGTTCCCTCTTGCTAGTGTTAAAAGTTAGTTGCATATCCTTTACAGAACATTTGCAGTCAACACCAACATTTTTTGCTGTTGTTGATGTCTTGGCAAGTTTATGTTCAGTAGTTTGCCATTACTTTCTGAACGACCGGCCCCCATACCATTTTGTAAAAAAAAAAACAAAAAAAAAAAAGCGGAATGCGGTCTGCTGCCAAATCGCACACAGCTGTGTTTTGAACACGGGTGTATGGGATTATGAACCGCGTCCGTAACCCCTTTGAAACGGAGACCTTGCTAGTGTAGTGCAGGAAAATTGTGGTGGCAGTGAGTTGATTCGTCATTGCTACTTAGCTTTCTTCTATCTGTTTGTAACATATTGTTGTAAGCTTTCTTTCTTTATTCTTCCAGACTTCTAGCAAGAAAAGGAAGAGAGGAAAAGATCAAGATGAGCACAAGGATGTTAAGAAAGCTAAAACAGAGGAGCCAAAGCCAGAAGATGGAGAAAGTAAGAAACTTTCAGAATGTTCTTGTATTGTTGTGTATTTTAGTTTCATTGTGTTAAGATAGGCAAAATATTCTCAAAACTTTTCACATGCAGCTGTAAATGAAATGAAAGCATCCAAAGCATAGAATGCAACAAAACATGATGAACTTCAGTATCTCGCAATGAACAAAGTGCTGATGGAAAGTGTATTTAAATATTTGGATATTTAAAGAAATGGCACACTTATTTAAAAAATAAAAACTACTGACTAAAGGCAGTTATAGTTAAGTGAAAAAAGAAATGGATAACACTACATGGAAATTCAAGAATGTTAGCTCGATTGTGGGAAACAGATACAGTGTAATACTTAAAATACTAAGTATAAAAGAACAGTGGAAAATGCTAAAGCATCCATTAAATGAGCAAAGATATTGCCAGAAAAAAGCCAGAAAGCTAAGAAGAAATGGATGGCTGAAGAAATCTTAAGATTAATAAACAAGAAAAAAAACAGTAAAAGAATAATAAATAAATAAAATGTTTGCATATTCTTCACAGGACATTGCTGTCAACATCAGCATCTTTCAGCTGATTGTTGATTTTTTGGCAAGATTACGCTCAGTAGTTTGCCATTGCTTTCTGAGTGGCCGGTTCACATACCCCGCAAGTTACTGACGCGATTTGAACCACTGCTGATTCTCACCGTCGTCACGTTACTTACGAGATTACAAAGAAAAGTCGCTAACCTCTAGGCCAGGAAGCCAGCAAAAGAATGATAAAGAATATTATACGATTGAATAAATAAATTATAGAGAAATGCCTAAAGGTTTGAAAAAAAAAAATAGTTAAATGAGAGTGCAGAAGAATTGAATTGATCTCCATTAAAGACCAGTGAATTGACAGGCTGAAAAGAGATTAAATGCAGGATGTTTTAAAACAAAGACAGGAAAAGTATTAATGGATGAAGATGCATATTAAACAGATGAAATGAATACATTAGAAAATGTTATGATAGAGAAGTAGCAGAATAAATAGGAGAAAGTAACTTAGAAGGTCCACCTAAGCTAAACGAACAAGTTGCTGATCTATTGAACACATGAAGAAAGGAACAAAGGATAGTTAGTTAGTTAAGCTAAACGAACAAGTTGCTGATCTGTTGAACACATGAAGAAAGGAACAAAGGATAGTTAGTTAGTTAAGCTAAACGAACAAGTTGCTGATCTGTTGAACACATGAAGAAAGGAACAAAGGATAGTTAGTTAGTTAAGCTAAACGAACAAGTTGCTGATCTATTGAACACATGAAGAAAGGAACAAAGGATAGTTAGTTAGTCGCGGTTCCAAATTCACGGCAACGGGTTGTCCTCATATTGCTCCGTTCCAAAAGATATGAATATCTAATTGCTAGATAGATATGAAAATCATAATTACTATAACGATATGAATAGCATAGTTGCCAGACAGATATGAGTAAACAGATATATGACCCAGATGGGTTGTACAGGATATTAACTAGTTTAATTTTTTTTAAAGCTGTAGAGATTCAATGCAGCCAACCTTTGTTATGAAGAAGGCACTTAACTGGTTGAGTATAAACAGTTTTTCTAATGCTGCTTTAAATATTAATATAAATGTTTATAGTTTTTTGGTCAAAGGTTTAAAAAAATAATTACACACATGCTGTAGAAGGTGGTTGTGGTGATAATAATTATAAGAACTGTATTGGTTTTGTTTTCAACCCTATGACATAATTTTGTTGGGTGTATCCCTAAAAAAAAATTTCTTGTATATATCCTTTACAAGATGGCGCAGAACCCCAACATTTTTTGGCTGTTTATGATTTTTTTGGGGCAAGTTTACGTTCAGCAGTTTGTCATTGCTTTCTGAATGACTAGCACTCATACCATTGTATGAAAATTCGTGCAAGGAAGTCTGCTTCCAAAATGTCTGCAGTTGTGTTTTGAAATCAGATTATTAATTTTGTTTGTGACTCCTTCGCCACAACACAGTTGGGCATATACCTTCTCTTTATTCACTTAGCCACTTGCTGTATTGGTCTCATATCATCATGTTGTTGTTTTACCTTGCGGTGTCGAGGTAAAGTATAAACAGCGGGAGAGTGCCCATTTATGGGCTTCATGTATCGAGATTCCCATGGACTCTGCTATTCCATCTGTCCATCATTTATGTGGCCGGCCTCTTCTTCTGCTTCCATTTGGTCTGTACATCATTGCTTGTTGTGGTGTACTGTTAGTTGGTAATCTAGGTACATGACCAAACCATTTAGCTTACTGCCTTCTGATAAAATCTAGCGTTGCTATAACCCCCACTTTAGTCCTAATTTCTTTATTTCTGATTTTCTCTCTTCTTGGCACATTGAGTATTCTTCTCAGGAATCTCATTTCTGTTGTGATTTTTCTTTTCTCTTTTTCTGTCAGTGTCCAGGTTTGGCATTGGTAGCATAGAGTTGGTAGGAAGATTTTGTTGTAGAATTCTTTCTTTGATATGTGTTTGTTCTTTACCGATTATACTTCTTAGTTTTTCTACGAGCAGTATGAAAATCCCCTGCCGGCTTGCTAGGCCAGTCGCAGGTTTAGGACAGAAAAATCCTATATATAGGATATATATAAAATATACTATCCACTGCATTACCACAGCTTTTGATGTGTAGGAATGCTAATATTTTTTTTTCATGACCATTTGAAAATAATGACAGTAGTTTGTCAGATAGAAAAAAAAACTGCTTCAAAATGTTTTGGAACGTGAATAATATGATGGTTGTTTATTTCCGTCCATAGTTGCGGAGGAGGGTGAAGAAAAAAACGGCATGGAAGTAGGGAAAGAAGAGAATCCAGAGGAAACCACAGAAAGCAGCAGTAGTTTGGCAGCACAAGAAGCAGCATCATCAATGGAATTTCTGGAAGCAAAACCAGATTTACCTCAGTCATCATCAACAATATCTCTAAGCAGAGATTTTGGAACCCCTGTTCTTGTAAGCATTCTGTTTGTGTGTATGTTTAATTATTGTGGTTGAGTTGTGATTTCCTTGACATTATATTTTAACTTGATCCAGTATTCGTCATTAGTTTTACTGTAAGTTGTTCACAAGTGAAAAGATTTATTAACATTGAGACAGTGACTATGGATCTTCAGTGTACTACCTTCTTTGGTAAAGAAACTATATGCCTACTATATTAATAGACAAGATCAGTAATAAATAACAGTGTGATAATAACTAGTTAAAAAGATACAATTCCTCTTCTATGTTGAGTCGAGTTGAGCTAAGAACTGACATCACTGCACTCAGAGCATTCCCATATGCGCTCCGTCCCCTCGTTTAACGACGACCAGCGAAGAGTCACACTACTAATCGTTCCCACCGCTTTCTGATTGAAAGTTCTCTTGGTTTTTCCTCTCTGTGTAGCTGTTTCCCCCATGCTGCAGTGTTTAACAAAGCTTCCTGGTTTATTTTAATCTTAACTTCATGTGTGTCATTTTAGCAAGTGCACACTTTCTCATGATCTTATTGTTCTATAGATGTGTATACATTTTGCACCTTCTTTTTCTGCCTGTTATCCCCCAATGCAACATAAGCCCTCAAACCAACACCTGCCAAGCCCTTCTATCTTTGAATAATAAATGTGGCAAAAGGCAGTCCTGTTCTCATGTCAAATGTATCTGTAAGTTTGTCCCTAATGAAGAACTCTGCATTTCATGTACAGTCAGACCTTCGGTTTTCACAGGTTTCGGTTTTTGCCGTTTTTTTTCCGTGAAAAATTTATCTTGGTATTCATCGATGTGCCAACATGACCTCGCTGCTAATTTTGCTAAAGCAAATGGACCCACGTGTTCTTCTGCTCAGTTTGGCATTGTTTTTCGTTGTGTGGGCATTACTTGCTAATAATAAAATAGAGCGGTATTAAGATTGCTGAAATCTGCCGCATGTACGGGAAGTCGTCATCCATGATAAAGTTTCATTGTGGGGAAAAGGGAAGCAGTAAAAGGGGCTAATGTAGCGAAAGACATGAATGTGCTAACGAAACAGAGATCGCAAACAATTGAAGATATTATTACTTTGGGTAAATCAAAAACAGTTAGATGGCGACTCTGTTTCGGAGGCAGTCATATGTGAAAAGGTCAGTCTGTTGTATGCCGATCTCATTAAGAAAATGACTGGGGTGAATGCTAGTGTACTTAGTGATTTAAAGGTCAGCAGATTATGGTTTGAAAAATTCAAGAGGCGCACTGCATACATTGTGTTACTAGGCACGGCAAAGGTGCAAATTCGGACACATCAGGGGCCCAAAAAAAAAGTATTAAACACTATATTTATTCTCTATAAAATGTGTTTTTGGTATGTGTCTAGAACAAATTAATTGGATTTACATGGATTCATGAGGAAATAATTGCCTTGGTGTTTGCTGGTTTTGGGTTTCGGCGATTGTTTTCAGACGGATTATCGACGAAAACCGAAGTTTGACTGTATTTCTTTGGCTTTTATCCCCCGTTGAATCCTAGGCCCTCAAGCAACTTGCACCAAGCCATGTAGCTATCTCCTGCAGCTCTCTCCATGTCCTTCCCATATTATTCAGCTCTGTCCTTGATTCTCATCCCTATGTATTGTTAGGTCTCCCTCCATTTCATTTTTCCTGTGAGTTCCAGAGAAAGGACTTTCTAGTTAACTATTATCAGTTTTTATCAACGCGTGTCCTATCCGGTGCCAATGTCCTTTTTTCGCCTCTTGATTCCCTGAAATCTGTTTAGTTCTCTCCCTAAGCTCCACATTAGCCATTCTGTTTTGCTGTTGTTGTCCTATTCTGCACTGGCACCAGTTAGTGAATGTCTGTAGTTTATAAGTCATTGTTTTCTTTGTTCTCCATCTTTTTTATCCGTATGGCAGTAATGATTTAACAGTAAATGTAAATATGTTAAGTTTGTTACTAGTTTTAATCATGTTTTTATATATTGCCTATATTGATGATCTTCTTTGAGATCCCAAAGTGCCATCAATTTCCCTTTGAGTGCTTCAAAGGCCTTTTCATAGTTCACAAATCCTGTGTGAAGTGCTTCTATTCTAATGCATAATGTGGCTGTTTGGTCAGTGGAGGATTTGTTAGATCAGAAGCCTGTCTGCTAGCTCATTATTTATTTGTCAGTGACAAATCTCTCCACGGTGGTCTAGTTGAATGTTTTCCTAGGAAATAGTTCAGTGACTTGCTGCTGTGTGGTTTAACAACAGATTGATTGATTTCCTGCATGAGTCTACTAGATTATTGATTGATTTCCTGCATGAGTCTACTAGATTATTGATTGATTTCCTGCATGAGTCTACTAGATTATTGATTGATTTCCTGCATGAGTCTACTAGATTGTTGATTGATTTCCTGCATGAGTCTACTAGATTATTGATTGATTTCCTGCATGAGTCTACTAGATTATTGATTGATTTCCTGCAAGAGTCTACTAGATTATTGATTGATTTCCTGCATGAGTCTACTAGATTATTGATTGATTTCCTGCATGAGTCTACTAGATTATTGATTGATTTCCTGCATGAGTCTACTAGATTATTGATTGATTTCCTGCATGTCTCCTAGATTCGTTCTTTGTTTTGAGTTTGAGAGGAATGAAGTGGCAAAGAGAGCTATGATCATATTTCATAAAGCAGTGACCCAGCAGACGTTATAATTTTACCATTTCTAATCTGTGTCAGTATCTGTTGTGCCTGCTATTCATGTGCTGTGTGAATCATCTGTTATCAACTGTTTTATATACGATTTCAGACACGAGAGAACTCAGGTCTACCAGATGCTACTAAGTTTGGACAGGGTATTGAAGAACACATACCGTTTGAGAACCTTCCCAATTCTACTGGAACTTTTGAGAAAATGAGAAGTTTGATAGACACCATACGTAACAAAACCAAGAAGTAGAAAGCATGTGTACGCGCATACAGTATGAGAAATGAATGAGGGATGGTGAACTGAACTTGATACTTTGATTGCATCATTGTTTAACTGTGTTAGAGGTACACGGACACAATTTCTACATTTTCAGAGAGGAAAACTACTTTTATCTTGTCCTTATAGTTTCATGTCTGATGATGAATATTTTAAAAAGCTATAAAGGTTTTAAAATGTATACATAATATACATCTTTGTGTTTTGGTTTTTAATGTGTGGTCCTGTTTTTTTTTTTTTAGTTGTTCACAGATACATGCTTTGTAAATAACTGAAAGGAGACAGTAAAAGCAATTAGACATTGTCTCCTGAGCTAGTTGATATTGTAAACATACTTCCCCATAGGGGGGGAGGGAAACAAGAAGAGTGGGTCTTTATTTTTTATAGAGGAAGACAGCAAGAGAATATTCTTGGCAGCCATGGAAAGGTGTCGGAACATATTGATACATGTATGTGGAGATCACAAGCTGTGAAGAAACATGATCGTCCATGCCAGTTGGTAAGGCACTTCATGATGATGAAGAGCAAATATGTAGCAAGAAAACAAAACAGTGCTCCTACTTCCTGACCCAGCAGGTGTACGGCATTTAGACACATGTTTGCTGTCTTTGGAGGGACACCTAGAAAGTAAATCATATTGAAACACTTGCTTGTCTTTCTGAGAAGCATGCCCAATTGTGACTCATGGTCCATCTCAGTTCATCCAGCATCATTTCTCTCTGCCTCTTCACCTTCTGATCTTTCCAGTTGTAACGATGCTTTCCAATGCCTCTTTTCATCTGATCAAAGAATGCTGTTTGTCTCTTTCTTACAGTCATATGGTGCTAGCCCCCATATTTGACAAGCTCAATGATGTGGTCAATATTATGCCATTTGCCTTTAATTCCAAGGAAATTTCCTGATACTATCACAGTTCCGATCCCATAGAGTCCACTTGGTTTGTTGCGAGAAAACAACTTGTGTAAACGTTCATCAGGCATGTAAACAAGATAAATTTACAAGCAGTAAAAACTCCACAGTGGAGCAAGCTCAACACGGGTTCATATCAGAAGCAGTTTCCTCCCCCGCCCTCTGGTACCACTGCTTCTGTGGCTTGGCTGTAGTGTGTGGGCTTAAGGCGATGTTTGACTTCTGCCTGTCTCCAGCTGTCAGAGATGTCCTCCTAGGGTCTGCCACTTTTATACATGATCCTTGACAGGATGGTTGGTTGGGCTGACATAGGACAGTAAAGAGGTGTTCTTCTGCTATTTTTCACAAGCTTGAGATGATGGAAATAGTTCTTACCTTCTGCTTAGCTTTGAGGAAGTAGACTGCATGATCCTAGCACTAACTTTCCTATTTATTTATAGTCTCACTGCATCCACCGTGACAACCATATCAACAAGCACCTTGTTGTTTTAAATTAACTTTCTCTATTTCTTAATATCCAAGCTTGACAATGATAGCACAATGTTTGTAGGATGATTTATGGTAATCTTGTTTTTATTTTTAGCTTCATGAAATATATACCACTTTACAGAATTTAAACCAATTCAAGTTTCCTGACGATTTAATCCAAGGTTTCTATGGCTCCATGAATGTTATAATGGTAATCCCATGGCATTGCCAGTTGGAGAATGAAGTGATAGACCTTCACATGTATTAAGTCGCCGTTTTATGAGATTGAGTTGAGTCAAAAACTGACATCACAGCACTCAGGACATACTCATGTGTACTCCGTCTTCATCTGCAATAGCCAGTGAAGAGTCCCTATGCTAATACTGTATTATGAGAACGGATTACCAAATCTCTTTCCTGTTCACTTTGGTACCGAGTTTATGAAACTGGGTCAACTTAAAGCTGTATCAAATTGGACACATTTCCACAGCTAGAAATTTAACCCGTACCAATGTATTAATATGTTAGTTCTCTATCCACTTATCTATGCTACCATAGTTTTCATGATAGACAAGAAATATGAGTTGGGGTTATAATATAAACAATCTAAATTATGCAGGTGATACAGTATTGACAGCTGAAAATGCAAAATATCTGCAACAACTTGAACATCTTGATAATAGAGAGTGGGGGGGAACAATGGCTTTCTTTGATGTCAAGAAAACCGAAACATTGGTTATATCAAAGAAAAAGATAACACAAAAATATGCAATAGAAGGGAAAACCAAGCTTGTCATGTGTAACCAAGTCAATAAATTTAAATATCTAGGCGCAGTCGTAACATTAGATGGCAAATGCATGCCAGAGATTAAGAGCAGAATGGGCCAAGCAAAAGTTGCATTTCAGAAGATAAAAGGTATTTTAAGTAATAAATCACCTGCATTAAATGTCAGAAAGGGGAGTACTAAACTTGCGTGTAGAACTTGCTCTGCTGTATGGCATTGACACTTGGAATGTGAACAAACTAGGAAGAGTTTGGAAGTAATGGAGATGGGGTTTCTCAGACGAATGTTACGATACCTGGGACTGCCAGAGTAACAGTGAAAATGTTAATGGAAGTAGTACATTATGTACGGCTATAAAAAAAATAGACAAACAATGGTCTTTGGTCGTGTAAAGAAGAGAATTGGAAAATGTGTTTGCTGGAAAAATCAGCTGTAGACGAGGCGGAAGCAGACCAAGAAAAATTATGCTGCGTGGCTAAAGATGTTAGCATGGAGGAATAACTTCATAATTTATTCAAAACGCCAGCGACTGAGATCTGTGGAGATATAAATGGTCACCAACTGGAAAGTCACATGATTATAATAATTATTTTATTTGCTTTTTTTTTTCTAAAGATGATTTATTGTTAGATGAACGGGATTCACAATGCTCACTAGTTACATGAATAAATAAATGTACAGCCGATATTATCTGCTGTTATCTGGAGATGACATCAACAGCTTTCCTGTCATATATGAGTTTTTGTATCACAGTTTATTATCTGCTTCAGTGAAGCCGTGGTAATTAAATCATCCCCTACCATCCTGTGTTCTATAGTTGTGTTCTTCTCTCTAACAATGTTGGCAACAGATGTTAGTAAGCACACAAAACACACTAGAACAGTGATTCTCAACCTTTTTTGGCCTGTGCCCCCCTTCACCATATTTTTAGGGCCTCATTTCCCCCCTCACCATATTTTTAGAAAGTCATTTCCCCCTGGGAGGGAATTCCCCACCGGTTGAGAACCACTGCACTAGAGGTCAATGAGAGAGAGAGAGAGAGCTTGTCTGTAAACTGTGTTTTTGTGTTGCCATGTGTGTGTGTTTGCTATTGGTTTGATTCTTCATTTTTCTGTGTGTTCATATACTGTTGGGTGAATTCTTAATAAGGCCATCTGTGCAGCTGTGATTGGTTGAGAGAAAGTCAGCAGTAGCTTGTTATTGATTGGGATGGGAAGGACTGGTTCAACAGAAAACAATGCATCTGTTTAAACAAAACAATGGGTGTATGTTTTTGTTGTTTGTCATGCTGTGCATGTATATAGAGTCCTATATAACAGAGCAGCGTTTGAAATGAAAACACTGCTTTTACATTGCTATGAATGAAGTTGTGGAGTGTACATCATTATTATTTAGGCCATTTTTTCTCTTGTCATTAATGACACTTTTATAAGGAGTAATTGTTGAGTGGGTCACAGATTGATATGAATGAAATTGCAAAGTTTATTTTTCTTGTCATTAATGGCACTTTTATAAGGCGTGGCCTGTTGTGTGGGCACAGTAGCATGGAGTGACTTTAATAGTAACAATTTTGGGCTGGCATCCACTGAAGGAGAATATTTCTGGGGACACTGATGAAGTTATTGCCTTGCCTGTCTCTGGGCAGTGAATTAGATGTCTGGCATTCTCAGACAAGGACACTTACAACAATATATCTCTTGTGCTAATTAAAAGTACAGGGTGTATTTTTAATGACTGGGTTTTTTGAAAATATTGCCATTCCAAGTTTTGTATTTACCTTTTATGTAGCATGAGCTCCACAGAGGGTGAATACAAAACTTGGAACAGTATTATTTTCAAACACCCCACAGTTATTAAAAATAACAGTTATTAAAAATACACCCTATACCACAGTCGAAAATCACAAAGAGTAGGCCATAACAGCCACAGCAGCTGATGTAAAGCCAAGCCTACATGACTGCAAATATTTCATGTACATTGTAACAGATGTGGTGGAACATCAGTGCCAGAAATGATTGGCAGTGCACTCGGCGGAAGGAAGCGGACAGACATGATTACCAGTGTCACACGGCGTAGACTAAAAGAAGAAGGAATACATTATCAATATCTTAAATTCTGTGAAACTAGTCACCTACTTGAAAGAATGTATTCAGAACAGTTAACCAGTCAAGCCTTGATCTATTACTCCATGTACCAGCAGAAAATTGTCCGTTTTTGTTCTCTACTTCTTCAGTTGCAGTGATTACTTCTACCCACTCTGTTCTAGTTATCACTTCAACACCTCTATTCACAGATGCTTTGGTATTACTGTAACTTATTACCCAGAGAGTTAGTTAGTTAGTTTAGTCGTTGGATCAACATCACGGCACACAGTTTAACCCATAAGCGCTCCGTTTTCCTCCTAACTCAAACCTGAGTCTGGAGAAACTCAGCTCAGTGCACGAACTCTGTTGCATCGGCGAGGATCCTGAAATACTTTGGGTAGATTTTTAACTCGAAATTTTGCCAAGGCAGCGGCGCTGTTAGGCTACTTTTTTTCGATTTCCAACTGCCAAGGGATTTTTTACGTGCGCAACAATACACACAGGCGTCCGATCTTACTACCCAGAGACCAGGGGAAATTTTATTACTGGAAGTCCAGGTGGATTTTTTAAAATAAATCCAGGTCCTGAACCCCGGGACCTCCAGCACTCGAGGTGGACACCATACCTCGAGACCACTCAGCCCCCAGAGAGTTGAGTTGAGGTAAGAACTGACATCACAGCACATGGGACATTCCCATACGCCCGTCCTAATCTTCAATGGCCAGTGAAGAGTCCCAGTACTAATAATACTAGTTGCAGTGATTATGTGTCAGCCTAGTCTTTCCTCGGAGTACTAAGTGTCGGTCAGATCCTCTGGTCACTCCCTGCAGCACTATTCCATCTAGGCTATGATGATTTATCTGTTCTGTCACTCTATAGACATGTTCCCAAAGGGCCCTGACCACGTCTGCCGTATTGTGCTCCATTTCTCTATCCAAGGTGCAGACCCAGAGAGCTATTGCGTGGAACAAAAATTATCAATGTATAAAATTACAATAGTACTCTGTTCCATCAGATTATAGGAACAGCTGATGGAGGGGAAGTATTAACATCTAGAGAGATTAATAACACATTAAAAATGAGAATTGTCAAATGCTACGTATATTCAACACTACTGTATGGCGCAGAAGCCTGGGCATTGAACAAGCAACCAGAAAGTTGCATAGAAGCCCTGGAGATGTGGATATACAGATGAATATATCGTATTTCATGGAAACAAAAACAATCAAACAAAGAGGTTCTAGAAAAACTAAGAATTAAAAGAGTTGATGAAAGAAAAAAAAATATTTTGACCATGTTAAAAGACATACCACTCTTATAAAAACCATACTGGAGGGCAAGCGAGCAAGAAGCAAACAACGATGCAAATGGGAAGATAAGAGATGAACGAACATCAATCTAACAGAATGTACAGTCAGGGCGAGGGACAGACAGTGTTGGAGATCCATTGCAGCTAACCTTCACTGTGGAGATGGCACCTGATTGATTGATTGATGGGAACAAGCCTGCACATCTAGCAAGTGCTAAGAAGTACTAGTATTCTAGTTTGGCAGATACAAATTCATGCATTGACTTCACGGGCACAAAGTGAATCTGATATATTCAGTTACCAAGATGTGTTTGTCTGAGATGTGCACCCATGTTTGAATTGTTTTATTTGAAAATTAAACATCTGACCTAGCCAAGAGCGCTTGGCCTTATAAAATGGCAGTGTTTTGTATTGGTATTTTTTGCATTTAAGTTTGCTCTGTCAGTGTTTTTAAATATTAGTTTCATTTGTGTTGCTTTTTTATTTTTATTTGCATGCTCTGTCAATATTTTAAAATAGTGTTTACTACATTGTCTGCTCTGTCATTTTTTTGTATAAGTTTTTGTGTTTGTCTGCTGTGTGTCATTTTTGTATTTTTGTTTTTGTGCCTGTTGTACGTTAGTTTTTATATTGGTGGTTTGCTTTTTTGTCTGCTCTGTCATTTTATTGTTTTTTTTTTACTTTCTGTCTGTTATATGTCAATTTTTACAGATCTTTGCTTTCTGCGTGGGTGTGAGCATTCATTCTGAAACATCCGGTGTACTGATGCAGAGGTAGCTGGTTCAACCTCTAACTGACTAGTCAGTTGGTCTAAAATGTTGACTTCTCATCCTTGACGTAGGGATGTACATCACAAGTACCTCAGAAGTCGGAGTGGGTTCTCCTGATGGCGAGGGACACTGGTAATAGGAAAAGCTAACCTACATAGTTTTAGTCGACAGATCATCCTCACTGCACATCGAACCATTCAGTCCATAAGTGCTCGGATCCCCTCCTCAGCAAATCCCGCAGCATGTAGCGGCTAACGACACCAGTTCTGTGTTGGTTTATCAATCTTCTTTGGCTTCCTGCGTAGTGTTCTTGTTTGGCCACCCCTCTTTTAATTTGCTGTTCTCGCAGTCTGGCCACGTTTCTAGATTCACAGTCATCACTTGGCCAAGCTAACCTACATGCAAACATCTGCCCAGTGCCTCACATGTAGTAGCCTGTGTATGGACTATGCTCAAGTTGAAAGCGAGCAAAAAAAAAAAAAATTTCTAGATTCAGCCCAGACAACTGACCTAGAGCAGACATTGATGATCATGATCCCCCCAGACAACTGACCTAGAGCAGACATTGATGATCATGATCCCCCCAGACAACTGACCTAGAGCAGACATTGATGATCATGATCCCCCCAGACAACTGACCTAGAGCAGAAATTGATGATCATGATCCCCCCAGACAACTGACCTAGAACAGACATTGATGATCATGATCCCCCCAGACAACTGACCTAGAGCAGACATTGATGATCATGATCCCCCCAGACAACTGACCTAGAGCAGAAATTGATGATCATGATCCCCCCAGACAACTGACATAGAGCAGAAATTGATGATCATGATCCCCCAGACAACTGACCTAGAGCAGACATTGATGATCATGATCCCCCCAGACAACTGACATAGAGCAGAAATTGATGATCATGATCCCCCCAGACAACTGACCTAGAGCAGACGATGATCATGATCCCCCCAGACAACTGACCTAGAGCAGACATTGATGATCATGATCCCCCCAGACAACTGACATAGAGCAGAAATTGATCATGATCCCCCAGACAACTGACCTAGAGCAGACATTGATGATCATGATCCCCCCAGACAACTGACCTAGAGCAGACATTGATGATCATGATCCCCACCAGACAAACTGACCTAGAGCAGACATTGATGATCATGATCCCCCCAGAACAACTGACTTAGAGCAGACATTGATGATCATGATCCCCCCAGACAACTGACATAGAGCAGAAATTGATGACATGATATCCCCAGACAACTGACATAGAGCAGAAATTGATGATCATGATCCCCCCAGACAACTGACCTAGAGCAGACATTGATGATCATGATCCCCCCAGACAACTGACCTAGAGCAGACATTGATGATCATGATCCCCCCAGACAACTGACCTAGAGCAGACATTGATGATCATGATCCCCCCAGACAACTGGCCTAGAGCAGACATTGATGATCATGATCCCCCCAGACAACTGGCCTAGAGCAGACATTGATGATCATGATCCCCCCAGACAACTGACCTAGAGCAGACATTGATGATCATGATCCCCCCAGACAACTGACCTAGAGCAGAAATTGATGATCATGATCCCCCAGACAACTGACCTAGAGGCAGACATTGATGATCATGATCCCCCCAGACAACTGACCTAGAGCAGACATTGATGATCATGATCCCCCCAGACAACTGACCTAGAGCAGACATTGATGATCATGATCCCCCCAGACAACTGACCTAGAGCAGACATTGATGATCATGATCCCCCCAGACAACTGACCTAGAGCAGACATTGATGATCATGTTCCCCCCAGACAACTGACCTAGAGCAGAAATTGATGATCATGATCCCCCCAGACAACTGACCTAGAGCAGACATTGATGATCATGATCCCCCCAGACAACTGACATAGAGCAGAAATTGATGATCATGATCCCCCCAGACAACTGACCTAGAGCAGACATTGATGATCATGATCCCCCCCAGACAACTCACCTAGAGCAGAAATTGATGATCATGATCCCCCCAGACAACTGACCTAGAGCAGACATTGATGATCATGATCCCCCCAGACAACTGACCTAGAGCAGACATTGATGATCATGATCCCCCCAGACAACTGACCTAGAGCAGAAATTGATGATCATGATCCCCCCAACCCCCTCTGTCATCTGATCAAGTTGGTGTTACTTAAATAGCGAACAGCACTGGTAATGTCTTGAGCACAGTTCGACACCCGGGCTCATAGCTTGTCAAGGTGAAGGAAAGATAGGCCAACTATTCCTCCTTGCTCTTAGGCCTGCAATATGTGATAGTGCAGTCACATCACAGACCAATAGGAAGAAACGTCAGGACTTTTCTTTGTTACATCATTTGAACGATGTCCACTCACATTCTCCTCCAACTCTCTCACCTTGTATATCCCCACATAAGGCTAATTCCTCTATTCCACGGCTTATGTGGACAAGCTCCATCAGTGTACTGGTCAGTGTAACCCTGCTGTCTGGGGTTCCACTCATGGTAGGGGCGGGATGTCCGACCAGTGCTGATTCGAGGTCAGCCCAGCTTTTTTAAAGAAATACTAGAATGGGGAGGAAATAAGTTGAAAGGGGGCTGCTTGCCCCAGCTCTGATGCTCCATCCTAATGAAATAACAGCCTGGCACTTTACCCCACTGTGGCATGGCTGTATCTGCCCTGGTATTATTTTTCTTTGTCCCTCGCTTGCTTTGAACTCAAGCGTAGTCCATACACACTATTTTACAGTAGTGATGGAGTGAATTTTGCAGGTGGATTAGCTTTCCCTTTTAACAGTGTCCCTTGCCAACAGGCGAACCCACTCCGACTATAGAGGTACTTGTAATTTACATCCCCAAGTCAAGGGCAGGTCAACATTTTTAGTCCAGCTGTCCGGTGTAGGGGTTGAACCACTAACCTCGGCATCAGCACACCGGATATTTAAGAACATGTGTTCTCACCCATTCTACCATGCTGACCTGCCCTGGTATTATCAATTTCCTTGCTACCCGAAACATTTAAATACCATAAAGGTTACGGAATGATAGGCTTGATATGCCGATTGATTGTCAGTTTCCTTGCTACCTGAACAATTGTCACTGTCATCTACTGCCAATAGTACCTTGCAGTGTAGGGCAGGGAGGTCTTGAGCCTGAAGAATTAAGGCCGCCTAGCTAGTGCAGTCGCCACAAACTGTGCAGGTTAGGATTTCGGGCCAATAGGAACAATACCATAAAGGTTACAGAATGATAGGCTGGACATGCCTATAGATTGTCAATTGTTACTAACTAGTGTATCCCAATACAATCTACTACCTTCCTCCTTTACCCCCCTCCTGCTCTCCGCATGCCAATCAATACTAATTAATCTGTGGAACCAATAACAGTAATGGTCAGAACACAGACAGTTCAGATGTGTACAGCCAGGATGTATTTATTACACGAGGAAATCAATCAATATATGAAAACCCCCAAGACCATCACAGAAATGTATAAACAAATTATACATTAGTAAAGGAAGAGTTCTCCGTGGCCAAAGGCTTGCGCATGAGCCATTTACCGGGTGTTCGAAACGCAGCCGCGACCGATTTGTACAGCAGACTGTCGCGCTGCGTTATAACGGGTTGGTATGGAAGCCGGTTGTTCAGAAAGCAATGGCAAACTACTGAAAGTAAAAACTTGCCTAGTACATCAACAGCAGCTGAAAAATGCTGGTGTTGACTGCAACATCCTGCAAGGGATATGCAACATAAAAAAAAAAGGAAGAGTTGATGCAGCAAGTTCACTTGACACAAACATTACAGTTCACAGACTTCTGTTCCAAACATTGCAATTCACAGACTTCAGTTCCAGACTTGGAGATGCAGCTGGAAATCGATATCATATCATTATTACTTTTTAACATAATTGTTCTTTTCGTTGTTTCTGTTCTATAACTCTGAAGTCTCCCTTGTGTGCTAAGCCAACTAGAACATTTGATCACAATTTCTGTTCTATAACTCTGAAGTCTCCCTTTTGTGAATAGCCAACTAGAACATTTGATCACAATTTCTGTTCTATAACTCTGAAGTCTCCCTTTTGTGAATAGCCAACTAGAACATTTGATCACAATTTCTGTTCTATAACTCTGAAGTCTCCCTTGTGTGCTAAGCCAACTAGAACATTTGATCACAATTTCTGTTCTATAACTCTGAAGTCTCCCTTGTGTGCTAGACCAACTAGAACATTTGATCACAATTTCTGTTCTATAACTTTGAAGTCTCCCTTGTGTGCTAGGCCAACTAGAACATTTGATCACAATTTCTGTTCTATAACTTTGAAGTCTCCCTTGTGTGAATAGCCAACTAGAACATTTGATCACAATTTCCCACATGCCCTAAGATGTTCATGAATTCATGTGCTATATTTCCAAGCCATGATCACAGACTACATTACGTTTTTAGCTGGCTCTGTGGTGAAGGGGTTACGGATGCAATCTGCAATCCCACGTACTGCGTTTGAGACAGCTGCAGACATTTGGCAGCAAACAGCCAGCTCTCTCACTATCCGATGTGATCAATTTACACTGATCCAATGAATGTGTTATTACATACATATATACATATGTGTATGAAAAAGATACATCACATGTTATATAAGAACATATATACATGTCTAAATATAGGGTATTTGTAAAGTCTCACTACACTTTATATGTAGAACAAATTTGAAAAATTGACATTAAAAATGTGGTAAAAAATTCATTAGTTAAATAGTCACTGCTATGGTCTAACGCTGTTTTGGGGAAGCTGGAAAGTACCAATGAAGTATTCATGATAACAAGAGTTGGAAATGTCCACCACGGGCTTCAAGATATGACTACACATCTCTTCATATTGTTAAATACCTTCTGCAACTTGCCTATTGTTATTTCTTCCACTGATAAGACCTTCTGTTTGAAGTGCAATGAATTACTCCAGCAGATGAAAGCCATTTTCTGCATATTGCTTCACGATGGACTGTAGAGCTCATTTTTCAATGTCATGTACTTCATTTTTCAAATTTGTTCTACATACAAAGTGTAGTCAGACTTTATAAACACCCTGTAGAAATATTCCAAATAAAACAGCAGCTGATAAAGTAATACAATGTCATGTATATATGTTTGCTTAAATATACAAACAATGACAACTCTACATGTAAGAGGCAAATTAAAAAAGCAAATTTTGACTACAGATTTAACCCACAACCCTACATGGACTAGAAACTATAAAAGTGCAGAATATGAAAACTGGACAAAACTATTGGGTAACATAACAGAAACTTTTATTTGTTTTTAACAGTCCCGAAATCAGTCCAAAAGGGTACAATTCTGAGAAAAATCAGAGTCATTTCTTCACAACAACCAAGGTTTTAAAAAACATTGGAAGTGAAACTTTTATAGATAATTTTCAAGCAATGGCTTATTGCATCACGAAACTTTGACACGTTGTTGTATCCGCAATTCTTACGGTTGACAAAATACTGGGTCATACAGATGGCACACAGAGAAAACTAGCTGACCAGTGAGGCTTCATCAACACCCTAGTGCACAGACGGTCCGGCCGGAGGAGACCCTGGCCCTTCCTGCGGAAAACCAACATTAGTATTCACATAAATAACAGATGATTGGTGGACTCTAAGATAATCACATGACAGACTGCCGGTATTCACATAAATAACAGATGATTAGTGGACTCTAAGATAATCACATGACAGACTGCCGGTATTCACATAAATAACAGATGATTAGTGGACTCAAAGATAATCACATGACAGACTGCCCTAGCTGTGTGACTTGTAGGTCTGCACTTATGTTAGGTTACAGTATAAGCACAAAAAGAAAATCCTAACTTGCACAGTTCGCGGCGACTACACTAGCCAGGCGGCCTTAATTCCTCAGGCACAAAGACTCCCTGCCATACACCACAAGGTACTATATTGGCAGTAAATGACAGTTGACAATGACAATATACCAGTTATGGTAACCAGCACCCTTTCTCAATAACTTCCTGCTGCCGAAAGCATTGCACAAAGCACAAACTCTGTAGCTCCAGCGATGACCCCCCAAGGAGTCCGAGAAAAATACACTCGTGAACTGAAAGATGTAGCCCAGAATTGAACCCACAACCTTCGGAATGCGAGGCAGATGGCTTGACAACTTTGCCGCGGAGACCAAAACTGAGCTTGAGAGCTGTCGACAGATAGCTGTTGGTTATGGTGTCAAGTTTAAATAGGTTCATATAGGGGCATTGGTTACTGCCAAGAAGGAAACAATGGCAAACAATCTTCTTTATAGAGGCCAGTACATTCTTATTTGGCAACTCATACAACTGAAGAACCTGGATGGCTTGGCCATATGGCATATTGGGGACAAGATAACAGACTTGATCCAAAGCTGTGATAGAGTGAGACGGCAAACCATGATCGTCCACGCCTGCCGGGATAGCAAATGTTGATCATGAGCTGACAGTAGAGTACTGGCAGACATAAATCTTGCCACAGCAGGTGACAGTAGAGTGTACTGGCAGACATAAATCTTGCCACAGCAGGTGACAGTAGAGTGTACTGGCAGACATAAATCTTGCCACAGTAAAGTGTACTGGCAGACATAAATCTTGCCACAGCAGCTGACAGTAGAGTGTACTGGCAGACGTAAATCTTGCCACAGCAGGTGACAGTAGAGTGTACTGGCAGACATAAATCTTGCCACAGCAGGTGACAGTAGAGTGTACTGGCAGACATAAATCTTGCCACAGCAGCCGACAGTAGAGTGTACTGGCAGACATAAATCTTGCCACAGCAGCCGACAGTAGAGTGTACTGGCAGACATAAATCTTGCCACAGCAGCCGACAGTAGAGTGTACTGGCAGACATAAATCTTGCCACAGCAGGTGACAGTAGAGTGTACTGGCAGACATAAATCTTGCCACAGCAGGTGACAGTAGAGTGTACTGGCAGACATAAATCTTGCCACAGCAGCTGACAGTAGAGTGTACTGGCAGACATAAATCTTGCCACAGCAGGTGACAGTAGAGTGTACTGGCAGACATAAATCTTGCCACAGCAGCTGACAGTAGAGTGTACTGGCAGACATAAATCTTGCCACAGCAGGTGACAGTAGAGTGTACTGGCAGACATAAATCTTGCCACAGCAGCTGACAGTAGAGTGTACTGGCAGACGTAAATCTTGCCACAGCAGGTGACAGTAGAGTGTACTGGCAGACATAAATCTTGCCACAGCAGCTGACAGTAGAGTGTACTGGCAGACATAAATCTTGCCACAGCAGCTGACAGTAGAGTGTACTGGCAGACGTAAATCTTGCCACAGCAGGTGACAGTAGAGTGTATTGGCAGACGTAAATCTTGCCACAGCAGCTGACAGTAGAGTGTACTGGCAGACGTAAATCTTGCCACAGCAGCTGACAGTAGAGTGTACTGGCAGACGTAAATCTTGCCACAGCAGCTGACAGTAGAGTGTACTGGCAGACATAAATCTTGCCACAGCAGCTGACAGTAGAGTGTACTGGCAGACATAAATCTTGCCACAGCAGCTGACAGTAGAGTGTACTGGCAGACATAAATCTTGCCACAGCAGCTGACAGTAGAGTGTACTGGCAGACATAAATCTTGCCACAGCAGCTGACAGTAGAGTGTACTGGCAGACATAAATCTTGCCACAGCAGGTGACAGTAGAGTGTACTGGCAGACATAAATCTTGCCACAGCAGCTGACAGTAGAGTGTACTGGCAGACATAAATCTTGCCACAGCAGGTGACAGTAGAGTGTACTGGCAGACGTAAATCTTGCCACAGCAGCTGACAGTAGAGTGTACTGGCAGACGTAAATCTTGCCACAGCAGGTGACAGTAGAGTGTACTGGCAGACATAATTCTTGCCACAGCAGCTGACAGTAGAGTGTACTGGCAGACGTAAATCTTGCCACAGCAGGTGACAGTAGAGTGTACTGGCAGACGTAAATCTTGCCACAGCAGGTGACAGTAGAGTGTACTGGCAGACGTAAATCTTGCCACAGCAGCTGACAGTAGAGTGTACTGGCAGATGTAAATCTTGCCACAGCAGGTGACAACCCGAACCACTGTGAGGACAAGCAAGTGCACTACCTACCATGCCAGTGGTTCTCAACCTTTTTTAGCCCGTGCCTCACTATAGTTTTAGGACGTCATTCCCCCCCCCCCCCCACCATAATTTAAGAACGTCATCCCCCCTTTCGTATTTCCTCCCTAAAAGGGGGAGGGGGGGGGGGAAATTCCCCACTGGTTGAGAACCACTGTACTATGCTATTAAGGCCTCAATTGTGCACAAATATAAGTGCAGCCAATTACTCTGGCATCACCATTAAGTGCCAGCTGGTGTAGGCGTTGTGTCTCTCCACAAATTGCGGTTCTCTGGGTTATGAGAAGAAAATGCTATGTTTAGGATACCCTAGAATTAAAAACAATCTGTCTGCATCACTTTAAATCTGATGCAATCACTCTGATGCAATAAAATTCCCCCCCTCCCCCCCCTCCCCCCCCCCCCCCCCCCCTGCTTCATGACATTTTGTTTATTACTGACATCATTTGTCTGGTCGTTTAAAATACACACATTTTCCTCTGACTCTCTGACCTTATATCCCCACATAAAGCTAATTCCTCTTTTCCACGGCTTCTGTGGACAAGCTCCATCAGTGCACTGGTCAGTGTAACCTTGCTGTCTGGGGTTCCACTCCTGGTAGGGGCAGGATGTCCGACCAGTGCTGATTCGGGGTCAGCCCAGCTTTGTTAAAGAAATACTAGAATGAGAAGGGAGTATGTTGAAAAGGAGCTGTTTGCCCCAGATCTGATGCTCCTTCCTAATGAAATGACAACCTGGCACTTTATCTCACTGTGGCTTGGCTGTACCTACCCTGGTATTATCAATTTCCTTGCTACCCGAACAATTAAATGCCCTGCCTCTCTTGCCTTGTTTCCCACATAAGGCTAATTTCTCTACCCTACTTCATCTGGGGACAAAGGTCAGCATGGCCAAATGGATAAGAACGTGTGTTCTTAAACATCTGGCATGCTGATGCTGAGGTAAGGGGTTCAACCCCTACACCGGACAGTTGGGACTAAAATGTTGACCTATCGTCCTTGACTTGAGGATATAAAATTTGGGGGGTGCCTTGCTCGCTTTGAACTCAAGCATAGTCCATACACACTATTTACAGTAGTGATGGACTGAATTTTGCGTGTGGGTTAGCTTTCCCTATTAACAGTGTCTCTTACCATCACACAAACCCACTCCGACTTCAGAAGTGGGGATGTAAATTACAAGTACCTCTGAAGTCGGAGTGGGTTCACCTGTTGGCAAGAGACACTGTTAATAGGGAAAGCTAATTCATATGCAAAATTCAATCCAGCACTGCTAGAAGTAGCATGTATGGACTATACTTGAATTCAAAGTAAGTGAGCGTAAAAACAAAACAAGTAATCTGTGGGCAAGCTCCATAAGTGTGTGGTCAGTGTATCTCAGCTGTCTAGGGTTCCACTCCTGGTAGACATAGTTGTTTGTGTATCTCCATAGACCTTGGGCCTTGTTTAGGATTAATTCTATTCATGTTATTACTCCATATCACTGACTTACGCCATCCAGCATTAAGATTACAGATACATAAATTAAATAACATTGATTAATTAGTATGAAAAGCAGCGTGTCACTTACCCCTGAAGAAGGGGCTGGCTTTTCATCTCCACGAAGACGCAGGGTTTTGGGTCTCATCAGATACAACAGTGTTGCAACCACCACCCACCCCAGCATCAGGATCATGTAGCCTTCAGTGCAGTTTGGGCTTGATGGATCATTCGGGGCTGGAGACAGTAACAGTGAAAACAAAGGCAATGACATCATTCATAATAACTGAATAGTGACAGATGTACCCTGTCAACGCAATCACTGCTATTATTTAGTTTTAAAAGTTAGTTGCATATACTTTACAGGATGTCACAGTCAACCCCAGCCTGTTTTGGCTGTTTATGATCTCTTGGCAAGTTTACGCCCAGTAGTTTTCCATTGCATTCTAAACGATCAGCACCCATACCATTTTATAAGAAACCCAGCACAAGGCGATCTGCTGCCAAATCACCGGTGGCAGTGTTTCGAGCGCGGTAGGCTGGATTACAAACTACATCCATACCCCATTCGCCATGGAGTCGGCACTGTTATTATTACTAAGAACTTTATTATTATAACTAACTGTTATACACTACTCTCTACTCTGGGGATGTGTTCTATCCCTTATGCCAGACATCACCTATTTCTGATTATCCATGCCATATGTATGTTGTTAGTGTTGTCTGTCCACAGCCTTCTATCTCGGGTACTGCCAATCATTTCTGATATTCATGTCATGTAATTTCACACTGTCTATCATCTTCTCTCTTGGTTTACCTCTGCCTCTCCTCCAACTTTGCTGTTGCCATGATGTACTCCCGCTTTGCCCTTCTCATGACATAACCAAATATTGTCGACTATCTTCTGATGATGCGAATAACTAATTTAATTTTTGACTTACCTTCTTTCAAGATATCTTCATTTCTCTTTCTGTCAGTCTACTCTTCTCACTATTCCTCTATATTTTTGTTTTTTGCTCGCTGGCTTTAAACTCAAGCGTAGTCCACATACACTACTTCTAGTAGTGCTGGACTGAATTTTGAGTGTGGATTAGCTTTCCCTATTAACAGTGTCCCTCGTCATCAGGCGAACCCACTCGGAGTTCAGAGGTACTTGTAATTTACATCCCTTAGTCAAGGACGATAGGTCAACATTTTAGTCCAACTGTCTGGTTCAAGGTTTGAACCCCTTACCTTGGCATCATCACACAGATGTTTAAGAACATGCATTCTTATCCATTCAACCATGCTGACATACATTATTCCTCTATAAAATCACATCAGCACAGTTACTCACCACCCATACATATAAAATCAATCAAGCAGTACAAACTATTGAAGACTAGGTGCAATGAACAATAATTTGTGATGAATTACAAAAGTACACAACCTGAACATATAAAAATAATAAAACAGCCTTTCTATGACCTATACAAGGGATCTATCGTCAAGCTGTCTAACTCTGGCTCAGAAGGTTGTGGGTTCGATTCCGGGCCACATCCTTTGGTTCACGAGTGAATTTTGTTTTCAGAGACTCCTTGAATCGTCGCTGGAGCTATGGAGTTTGTGCTTTGTGCGACGCTTTTGGCAGTTCGCTGCGGAAAGAGACAGCCATATGGGATAAAATCTGGTGCAATGAAGTCAACCCTGTCGACTTTTAAGCGACTTTTTTATACAGGGGACCAAAGAATAATTCAGATTCTCATAGGAAATTTAAAAAAACAGATAAATCAAACTGTTCAAATATTCAAAGAACATATCATCTACAAAAGAACAGCATAGAGACAGAACAACAGATGCAATAAAACATATCAAACTTTGGACAGATTCAAACCCCTCGGAATTTGTTTTAGTTTTTTAAGGGGGGGGGTTTTATTTCCTTTTCCCCATATAAGGCTAATTCCTCTATTCCATGGCTTATGTGGACAAGCTCCATCAGTGTACTGGTCAGTGTAACCCTGCTGTCTGAGGTTCCACTCATGGTAGGGGCGGGATGTCCGACCAGTGCTGATTCGAGGTCAGCCCAGCTTTGTTAAAGAAATACTAGAATGGGGAGGAAATAAGTTGAAAGGGGGCTGCTTGCCCCAGCTCTGATGCTCCATCCTAATGAAATAACAGCCTGGCACTTTACCCCACTGTGGCATGGCTGTATCTGCCCTGGTATTATTTTTCTTTGTCCCTCGCTTGCTTTGAACTCAAGCGTAGTCCATACACACTATTTTACAGTAGTGATGGAGTGAATTTTGCAGGTGGATTAGCTTTCCCTTTTAACAGTGTCCCTTGCCAACAGGCGAACCCACTCCGACTATAGAGGTACTTGTAATTTACATCCCCAAGTCAAGGGCAGGCCAACATTTTTAGTCCAGCTGTCCGGTGTAGGGGTTGAACCACTAACCTCGGCATCAGCACACCGGATATTTAAGAACATGTGTTCTCACCCATTCTACCATGCTGACCTGCCCTGGTATTATCAATTTCCTTGCTACCCGAACATTTAAATACCATAAAGGTTACGGAATGATAGGCTTGATATGCCGATTGATTGTCAGTTTCCTTGCTACCTGAACAATTGTCACTGTCATCTACTGCCAATAGTACCTTGCAGTGTAGGGCAAGGAGGTCTTGAGCCTGAAGAATTAAGGCCACCTAGCTAGTGCAGTCGCCACAAACTGCAGGTTAGGATTTAGGGCCAATAGGAACAATACCATAAAGGTTACAGAATGATAGGCTGGACATGCCTATAGATTGTCAATTGTTACTAACTAGTGTATCCCAATACAATCTACTACCTTCTTCCTTTACCTCCCTCCTGCTTTCTGAGTGCCAATCAATACTAATTAATCTGTGAACCAATAACAGTAATGGTCAGAACACAGACAGTTCAGATGTGTACAGCCAGGATGTATTTATTACACGAGGAAATCAATATATGAAAACCCCCAAGACCATCACAGAAATGTATAAACAAATTATACATTAGTAAAGGAAGAGTTCTCCGTGGCCAAAGGCTTGCGAATGAGCCATTTACCGGGTGTTCGAAACGCAGCCGCGACCGATTTGTACAGCAGACCGTGTCGCGTTGTGTTATAACGGGTCGGTATGGAAGCTGGTCGTTCAGAAAGCAATGGCAAACTAGTGAACGTAAAAACTTGCCTAGTACATCAACAGCAGCTGAAAAATGCTGGTGTTGACTGCAACATCCTGCAAGGGATATGCAACATAAAAAAAAAAAAAAGTAAGAGTTGATGCAGCAAGTTCACTTGACACAAATATTGCAGTTCACAGACTTGGAGATGCAGCTGGAAATTGATGATCATATCATTATTACTTTTTAACATAATTGTTCTTTTCATTGTTTCTGTTCTATAACTTTGAAGTCTTCCCTGTGTGCTAAGCCAACTAGAACATTTGATCACAATTTATGTTCTATAACTCTGAAGTCTTCCTTGTCTGAATAGCCAACTAGAACATTTGATCACAATTTCCCACATGCTCTAAGATGTTCATGAATTCATGTGCTATATTTCCAAGCCATGATCATAGACTACATTACATCTTTAGCTGGCTCTATGGTGAAGGGGTTACGGATGCAATCTGCAATCCCACATACTGTGTTTGAAACAGCTGCAGGCATTTGGCAGCAGACCACCAGCGTTGGTTTTTATAAAATGGTATGAATGTTGGTCGTTCAGAAAGCAGTGGCAAACTACTGAGTGTAAACTTGCCAAGAGATCACAAACAGCCAAAAAATGCTGGGGTTGACTGCAATGTCCTGTAAAGGATATGCAACATTTTTTTTTACATCTTTTGTCTCCATTATCTTTGTGTTTTTATTTCCATTAGTCTCTTGGTAATATTAATGTATTCCAGTTGTCCTCATCTCACTGCAAGGCCACTGAATTGTGAATGCTTCCTTCTGATGTATGTTTGTGTGTTTCCATTTGTGCCGTAATTTTTTCACATCTTCATTATTCATGTACGGCACTCTGAAAAACTCTCACTATTTGATGTGATCAATTTACACTGATACAATGAATGTGTTATTACATACATATATACATATGTGTATGAAAAAGATACATCACATGTTATATAAGAACATATATACATGTCTAAATATAGGGTATTTGTAAAGTCTCACTACACTTTATATGTAGAACAAATTTGAAAAATTGACATTAAAAATGTGGTAAAAAATTCATTAGTTAAATAGTCACTGCTATGGTCTAACGCTGTTTTGGGGAAGCTGGAAAGTGCCAATGAAGTATTCATGATAACAAGAGTTGGAAATGTCCACTACGGGCTTCAAGATATGACTACACATCTCTTCATATTGTTAAATACCTTCTGCAACATGCCTATTGTTATTTCTTCCATTGATAAGACCATTCTGTTTGAAGTGCAAAGAATTACTCCAGCAGACGAAAGCCATTTGCTGCATATTGCTTCACGACGGACTGTAGAGCTCATTTTTCGATGTCATGTACTTCATTTTTCAAATTTGTTCTACATACAAAGTGTAGTCAGACTTTATAAATATCCTGTAGAAATATACCAAATAAAACAGCAGCTGTTGAAGTAATACAATGTCATGTATATATGTTTGCTTAAATATACAAACAATGACAACTCTACATGTGAGAGGCAAATTAAAAAAGCAAATTTTGACTACAGATTTAACCCACAACCCTACATGGACTAGAAACTATAAAAGTGCAGAATATGAAAACTGGACAAAACTATTGGGTAACATAACTTTTATTTGTTTTTTAACAGTCCCGAAATCAGTCCAAAAGGGTACAATTCTGAGAAAAAATCTGAGTCATTTCTTCACAACAACCAAGGTTTTAAAAAACATTGGAAGTAAAACATTTTTTATACATAATTTTCAAGCTATGGCTTATTGCATCACGAAACTTTGACACGTTGTTGTATCCGCAATTCTTACAGTTGACAAAATACTGGGTCATACAGACGGCACACAGAGAAAACTAGCTGACCAGTGTGGCTTCATCAACACCCTAGTGCACAGACGGTCCGGCTGGAGGGGACCCTGGCCCTTCCTGCAGAAAACCAACATTAGTATTCACATAAATAACACATGATTGGTGGACTCAAAGATAATCACATGACAGACTGCCCTAGCGGTGTGACTTGTAGGTCTTCACTTATGTTAGGTTACAGTATAAGCACAAAAAGACAACCCTAACCTGCACAGTTCGCGGCGACTGCACTAGCCAGGCGGTCTTAATTCCCCAGGCACAAAGACCCCCTGCTATACACCGCAAGGTACTATATTGGCAGTAAATGACAGTTGACAATGACAATATAACCAGCTACGGTAACCAGCACCCTTTCTCAATAACTTCCTGCTGCCGAAAGCATCGCACAAAGCACGAACTCCGCAGCTCCAGCGATGACCCCCAATGAGTCAAAGAAAAATACACCCGTGAACTGAAAGATGTCGCCCAGAATTGAACCCACAACCTTCGGAATGCGAAGCAGATGGCTTGACAACTTCGCGGCGGAGACCAAAATTGAGCTTGAGAGCTGCCGACAGATAGCTGTTGATTATGATGTCAAGTTTAAATAGGTTCATGTACGGGCATTGGTTACTGCCAAGAAGGAAACAATGGCAAACTATCTTCTTTATCGAGGCCAGGCCAGTACATTCTTATTTGGCAACTCATACAACTGAAGAACCTGGATGGCTTGGCCACATGGCATATTCGGGACAGAATAACAGACTTGATCCAAAGCTGTGATAGAGTGAGATGGCAAACAATGACCGCCCACGCCTGCCAGGATAGCAAGTGTTGATGATGGGTTGACAGTAGAGTGTACTGGCAGACATAAATCTTGCCACAGCAGGTGACAACCCAAACCACCGTGAGGACAAGCAAGTGCACTACCTACTATGCCAGTGGTTCTCAACCTTTTTTGGCCCATGCCCCCCTTCACCATATTTTTAGGACGTCATTTCCCCCCCCCCCCCTCACCATATTTTTAGAACATCATTCTCTCTTCTCTCCCCCCCCCCCCCCCATATTTCCTCCCTAAAAGGGGGGGGGGAATTTCCCACCGGTTGAGAACCACTGTACTATGCTATTAAGGCCTCAATTGTGCACAAATATAAGCGCAGCCAATTACTCTAGCATCACCATTAAGTGTCAGCTGGTGTAGGCGTTGTGTCTCTCCACAAATTGCGGTTCTCTGGGTTATGAGAAGAAAATGCTATGTTTAGGATACCCTAGAACTAAAAACAATCTGTCTGCATCACTTTAAATCTGATGCAATCACTCTGATGCAATAAGATTTCCCCCACCTGCTTCAGGACATTTTGATTATTACTGACATCATTTGTCTGGTCGTTTAAAATATCACACACATTTCCCTCTGACTCTCTGACCTTACATCCCCACATAAGGCTAATTCCTCTTTTCCACGGCTTCTGTGGACAAGCTCCATCAGTACACTGGTCAGTGTAACCTTGCTGTCTGGGGTTCCACTCCTGGTAGTGGCAGGATGTCCGACCAGTGCTGATTCGGGGTCAGCCCAGCTTTGTTAAAGAAATACTAGAATGAGAAGGGAGTATGTTGAAAAGGAGCTGTTTGCCCCAGATCTGATGCTCCATCCTAATGAAATGACAACCTGGCACTTTATCTCACTGTGTCTTGGCTGTATCTGCCCTGGTATTATCAATTTCCTTGCTACCTGAACAATTAAATGCCCTGCCTCTCTTGCCTTGTTTCCCCACATAAGGCTAATTTCTCTACCCCACTTCATCTGGGGACAAAGGTCAGCATGGCCAAATGGATAAGAATGTGTGTTCTTAAACATCTGGCGTGCTGATGCTGAGGTAAGGGGTTTAACCCCTACACCGGACAGTTGGGACTAAAATGTTGACCTATCGTTCTTGACTTGAGGATGTGAAAACAAAAATTATTTGGGGGGGGGGGGGGGGGGGGGGGGGGGGGGGGGGGGGGGGGGGGGGGGGGGGGGGGGGGGGCCTTGCCTCGCTTTGAACTCAAGCGTAGTCCATACACACTATTTATAGTAGTGATGGACTGAATTCTGCATGTGGATTAGCTTTCCCTATTAACAGTGTCTCTTACCATCACACAAACCCACACCGACTTCAGAAGTGGGGATGTAAATTACAAGTACCTCTGAAGTCGGGGTGGGTTTGTGCCATATTGTATGTTGCTCCTTTCTTAAGTATTAGGCCATGGTACCATCATCTGATTGACTCACAATATGGAACGTGGCTCATTAAAGAAACGGTGTAATAACAACTTGCGGAACTCACTGGCGAACAAGTAAGAAAGTACAATGCCGACGCTTGGGAAAAGATAACACCGTTTTTAATCCGGGTTTTGCAAAACTGTCATATATACTTGGTAGTGGACAAATTAGCGTCTCGTTACACCGAGAAGGGAACTAATTTTCTAGTACACTAACCTGATATATAGTCCTGCACTTTCCCTTAACGACATTTAGTAACCTTCTATTTCCCTCTGCTCCTTCAGATCGTCCTTGCTGTCATCTTCCTCCGAATCTGTCTGTCTAGCGTTTGCCCGTCGTTCGTAAATCCATGGCGTTCTCCAGATATGCTACTAGCTATCCTTGGCTTCGAATGAGTCCACTGCCAGCCCTCCAACTCTCCAGTAGCCGCACTAATCCTTCTCCAAATCGAATACACGACCGTTCACCTTCAGTGTAACCACAACGTATCCTTCGTTGTTATGCTGGCGTTTTTGTGACGCATTTTCGTATCTCATGGTTTTGGTGCACTGTCCACTTCGCTGTCCACTTCGGGATTTTCCTTCTATCCTCTTTGTACAGTGTGCTTTGTCAATAGCTATGTGGCAGTTTGCCTGTTGGCAAGAGACACTGTTGATAGGGAAAGCTAATCCACATGCAAAATTCAATCCAGCACTACTAGAAGTAGTGTGTATGGATTACGCTTGAGTTCAAAGTAAGTGAGCACCAAAACAAAACAAATAATGTGTGGGCAAGCTCCATCAGTGTAGTGGTCAGTATAGCTCAGCTGTCTAGGGTTCCACTCCTGGTAGACATAGTTATTTGTGTATCTCCATAGACCTTGGGCCTTGTTGTTTAGGATTAATTCTAATCATGTTATTACTCTATATCACTGACTTACGTCATCCAGGATTACAAATACATAAATTAGCAATGATTAATTAGTATGAAAAACAGCGTGTCACTTACCCCTGAAGAAGGGGCTGGCTTTTCATCTCCACGAAGACGCAGGGTTTTGGGTCTCATCAGATACAACAGTGTTGCAACCACCACCCACCCCAGCATCAACATCATGTAGCCTTCAGTGCAGTTTGGGCTTGATGGATCATTCGGGGCTGGAGACAGTAACATTGAAAACAAAGGCAATGACATCATTCATAATAACTGAATAGTGACAGATCTACCCTGTCAAAGCAATTACTGTTATTATTTAGATAAAAAAGTTAGTTGCATATCCTTTACAGGACGTCACAGTCAACCTCAGCCTTTTTTGGCTGTTTGTGATCTCATGACAAGTTTACATTCCGTAGTTTGCCATTGCTTTCTAAACGACTGGCAACCATACCATTTTATAAGAAACTCAGCACAAGGCGGTCTGCTGCCAAATCGCCGGTGGCTGTGTTTCGAGCGCATTCGTAACCCATTCGCCATGGAGTCGGCACTGTTATTATTACTAAGAACTTTATTATTATAACTAACTCTTATACACTGGATTCCACAGGAATGTGTTCTATCCCTTATGCCACACATTACCTACTTCTGATTGTCCATGCCATATGTATGTCGTTAGTGTTGTCTGTCTACAGCCTTCTATCTCGGGTACTGCCAATCATTTTCTGATATTCATGTCATGTCATTTCTCACTGTCTATCATCTTCTCTCTTGGTTTACCTCTGCCTCTCCTCCCCTCCAACTTTGCTGTTGCCATGATGTACTCCCGCTTTGCCCTTCTCATGACATAACCAAATATTGTCAACTGTCTTCTGATGATGCGAATAACTAATTTTCTTTTTGACTGACCTTCTTTCAAGATATCCTCATTTCTCTTTCTGTCAGTCTACTCTTCTCACTATTCCTCTATATTTTTGTTTTTTGCTCGCTTTCTTTGATCTCAAGCGTAGTGCACATACACTATTTATAGAAGTGCTGGACTGAATTTTGAGTGTGGATTAGCTTTCCTTATTAACAGTGTCCCTCGCCATCAGGCAAACCCACTCAGAGTTCAGAAGTACTTTTAATTTACGTCCCCAAGTCAAGAACAATAGGTCACAATTTTAGTCCAACTGTCTGGTTCAGGGTTTGAACCCCTTACCTTGGCATCAGTACACAGGATGTTTAAGAACTTGCATTCTTATCCATTCAACCAAGCTGACTTACATTATTCCTCTATAAAATCACATCTGCACAGTTACTCACCACCTATACATATCAAGCAGTACAAACTATTGAAGACTAGGTGCAAAGAACAACAATTTGTGATGAATTACAAAAGTACACGACCTGAACATATAAAAGGAATAAAACAGCCTTTCTATGACCTATACAAGGGATCTATGGTCAAGTCGTCTAACTCAGGCTCAGAAGGTTGTGGGTTCGAATCCGGGCCGCGTCCTTCAGTTCACGAGTGAATTTTTTTTTGGAAACTCTTGGGGCCACCGCTATAGATACGGAGTTCGTGCTTTGTGCGACGCTTTTGGCAGTTCGCTGCGGAAAGAGACTGAGCCATATGGGATAAAATCCGGTGCAATGAAGTCAACCTTGTCGACTTTTAAGCAAGCTTTTTTTTTATACAGGGGACCAAAGAATAATTCAGATTCTCATAGGAAATAAAAAACAGATAAATCAAAACTATTCAAAGAACATATCATCTACAAAAGAACAGCATAGAGACAGAACAACAGATGCAATAAAACAAATCAAACTTTTGGACAGATTCAACCCATCGGATAGTTAGTTCGTAGTTAGTTAGTTAGTCTTTCCTCTTGAGCCTAAGTCAGCGCATAGGGCAGAAGTCATGGCTCTCCATGCCTGGCGGTTCGCTGCTACCTGTTGTAGATCTTGGATGTTCACTTGGCCGTTGAATGAGCCTTCTCTGATGATGGTTCTATGCAGGGTCTCTCTTGGTCTTCCCCATTTTCTTTTCCCTACTGGTGACCATAAGAGGGCTTGGTTGGGGAGTCTTGTCTTGTCTATTCCGAGTACATGGCCGATGTAGTTCCAACGGCGTTTTCTTATAAAATTGGATACAATGTCTTGCTTAGTCTCTTGTCTTATTTGCGTATTGGTTCTGAAGTCTGTCCAGTGGAGGTTTTCTAAGACATTTGTTCTCAAAATTGTCTAATTTTCTATCTAAAGCTACCGTTGATTTCCAACTCTCACATCCATATGTTAGCACTGGAATCACACAAGAGTTGAAGATTTCAAGTTTCGTATGTTTGCTGAGTGTCATCGGATAGAACAAACATATAACAATTGACGCCAAAATTAAAGAACACTGTTCAAGATAGTATCAATAAAAACAAATCTAGTTCATATTAATTTATGCTGATTTCTAAGTTTGCGATGGTACAATGTGGTAATGTAACACACAGCAGAAACAAATGATGCTTACTTATTTCACAGCCGCTGTCTGTGCAAGCATTCTGTGAGTCCCGTAGCTGTGACGGAGAGAATAACCATTCATTAGTACACAAGTCAGCATGATAATATAGTGGTTAGTGTACTAATTGTGAGTGCACTGGACTGATTTTTGCATGTGGATTAGCTTTCCCTACTACCAGTGTCCCTCGCCATTAGGCAAACCCACTTCCGACTTCTGAGGTACTTTTAATTTACATCCCCAAGTCAAGGAAGTGGAGAAAGCTAGCCCACACACAAAAATCAGTCTAGCATGGACTACACTCATGTTCAATGCAAGTGAACGGAAAACAAGAAATGATGCATTTGTGTAATTATGCACACAATCCAGCAAACAAGTCTCTTAGGTACCCCTGTAGCATAAAAAAGATCAAAGAGAAGAAGGAAGATTGAAAATGTGTAGCAAAGTGTGCTGAAGTTGAGATACTGATTTCTAGAACATTCTGTTAGCTTACCATGTTAATCAGCCTGCGCATGGCATTCTCATGGTTGTAAATGTCAATGCACTCACAAGGATCAAAGTTGGACATGATTAACCCTATAGGAATCACCTCAAGGATTTGCTGACTGAAAATAAAAAGGCAATCAAAAAGTATGAACTTAAATGTTACATATAATAGCAGCAGTCATAACAGAAACAGGAAAATACAACTTAGGAATAAATTATCTGACATTGTAGCAATGGAAATGACAAATAATACTTGCACCTGGCCATCTTGACAGACAAAAGTTTGTTACATTGTCCTTCAAAAAAGGCTTAATAGCTACAATCCATGTCGGTAGCGAATGTGACTGATCAGACCAATTTGTGCGGTAAATGTTCATCTATAATGGATGCATGTGAACACATGGTCATTTCCACCATCTGACATCTCTCATGTTCAGTGTGTGACCTATCTGCAGTTATTTTCTCCTTTGTCTTTATTCTATTTCTGACCTTTGTCCTCCATGCAACGGTGACTTGCTCCAAAGGTGCAATACCATAATAATCAATGGGAGTCTTCGTGGCGAAGTGGTCATGTCTCTAATTAGTTTACGATCTTCATTTGTTTCTTGAAGGACTTGTTCATTGGTTTTTCTGTTTGTCCATGGTATGCTTTGCCTTTTCCTCAGAAACCACATTTCCACAGCCATCAGCTGTTTTTCAGCTTGACTGCTTATTGTCCACGCTTCACATCCACACAAAAGTATAGGTTCTATGTAACACTTCAACACTCTTTTTCTCGTTTTAAATTATATCTTTTTATTGGTCAGTATGTTTTTCATCTTGTAAAAGGCTACCTTCCCAATGGCAATTCTTGTTCTAATCTCTTCAAGGCATCTCCCATCAGATGTTATGACTACGCAGAGATTTATTCGTATCTCACATTGTGGTATTTCCTTCTTCCCAGTGACGACCATAATCTGTCTTCTTAATATTCAGTTCTAACCCTAGTTGTTCACTGTGTGCAACCGCATCTACTAAATTTTGCAGGTCCTGTTCATTGTCGGCAATCAAGACTGTATCATCTGCATATCTAATGTTATTGATGTATCATCCCCCAATGTTGATTCCTTCCATATCTTCTATATTTCTGAAAATATTTTCACTGTACAGGGAAAAAAGATCTGGAGACATTACACATCCCTGTCTTACACCTCTTTTAATAGGCTGATATTGACCTACATTGTTATAAATTCTGATGGCAACTTGTTGTTTCCAATATATGGTTTTTACAAGTCTAAGGTCTTTCCCATCAATTTGTAAATCTTCAAGCATCCTTATCATGTCGACATGTCTCACTTTATCGAAAGCCTTTGTGTAGTCAATAAAAAAAGATATAGATCTTTGTTTACTTCTATAGAACGTTCGATTACGGTTCTCAGTATATACACAGCATTTACTGTGCCCTTGCCTTCTACAAACCCACATTGTTCTTCTCCTATTTCGGGTAGTATTTTCTTCCTGACTCTTTGCATGATAATTCTCAACAGAATCTTTGTGATGTGGCTCATTATACTAATTGTTTGATGTTGATCGCATTCCAAGGCTCCTGATTTCTTCGGGATTGCAATAAATATAGAATTACATAAATCAGGAGGTATATCTCCAGTATCATATATTGCGTTCAGAAGTCTGGTGACTTGGTCTATTCCATATTCTTCTAAGGCATTGATCATTTCTATTGTGATGTTATCTGTACCCTGGGTCTTGCCAGTTTTCATATGGTTAAGAGCATTCTGAACTTCCATCTTCAAAATTCATGGTCCTTCATTATTATTCCGATGATCATATTGTATTGTTCTTCTCTTGTATCATCATAAAGGTCTTTCACATAATCTGACCATGCATGTAAAATCTGATCTTTTTCTATTATGATTTTGCCATCTTTGGTTTTTAGGCAACCCGTTGATGTGTGTGTTCTTTTGTTAGTGATGTCATTAATTCTTTTGTGCATTAATTTGGTATAATATAAAGACTAAGAGATAGATAGTTGGTTGGATAGTTAATGAAATCACGCTGAAAATAAGTTTTAAACATAAATCTAAAGAGTAAAAGACTAGTGGTAAATAAACTAACTAAGCTTACATTAAAAGACGCAGTCACGCGGTATAATAAAGCCAGACTAACTAAAGGAACAGTTGGTAGTGTTTAGAATTTAGTGTTTTGTTTGTACACAAATACTTACGTCCTCCTTCCTGGTTTTCGCCCTTCTTGACTGACAACACAGAATTGGATATACATAGGGCAGCTTTTCATTGGCTGACCCTGGTTGAGTTCAAAGGTCATATTTGCATCTGCCAACACAATCTGCATATGTCTATTTTAACTCTTTTTGTCCCGGGCAAGTTGTTACTTGAACTCTTTAACTCAGTTCAGTTACTTTTTTGTCTTATTCACTTATTGTTAGCTATTACTTTAACCTACTAGATCCCATCTTGGCGTTATGTTCATCGCATCATCTGAAACCTGGGGTGCCGTCTGTTCTATTATAATATGGTTCTATCATCAGGATGGGATTAATAATAATATCATATTTTATCATGGAACAATGTGAAATAAAACAAAATAAAAAACAAGAAAGCAAAATGACATGAAATGTGTGGTACTTATTAATGCCTATTATGTCATAACGTAGTTTCCCCAAGAGGGTCATACCCCCCCCCCCCTCCCAAATCCCCCAACTATATAGCCTCTCTAAATTGCACAAATCTGAGACCTATTTTATAATCTATGGTCAGCTCTGCCCAACACCGGACGACGAAATGGCTTGCCAAGACTTAAGAAGTGAGACAATAATTTGAGCCCTTAATGCTAAGAGATGCATTTCAACTGGTCGAACTACTGGGGGACACAACTGATCATAAACAAAAGTATATATATAGCGTAAATGGAAGCGTCGATGTTCACTAACATCCCCCTGGAAGAAACAACGAAGAGCATACGTGATCGGATGAAAGATAAAAGTAAAAGAAAAGAAACTACAAATCCAAGAAACTACCACGACTGTGGACATTGAAAATCAAAATAAATTTCCTTTAAAAAGTCATATCGTCAAATTGAAAGTTTGGCCTTGAGGTGTTCTCTATGTTCAATTCTAGCGGATACCTTTAAGACGCATTTAAGATAACTAAGAGCCTCGAATACGAAGTACCTAGTTCTATACTGCCTGTATGTGAGTGATATCTGATTCATCACAGAGACCAGACAACAAGCAGAATCTTCCCACTCCACCATGAAACAAACCCAAAAGAACACCTCTTTGTGTATTGACTACTAACATAATGACACCATATCGTTCCTAGACATCCTAAACCGTTGTCAAGATTATGGCACAATCCAAAGATAGGAGAACATCACCATCGTCGTCAAGTGCCATGCCGACTGGCATAGGCGTTCATGACTTTCCACAGATCTCGGTCTTTAGTTTTCTGGATCAACTCTGCTGATGATGTTCCTCCATGCCACAGTCTCAATCCATCCAGCATAATTTCTCTTGGTCTACCTATCCTTCTCTTCCCCTCGATCTTTCCAGTTGTTACGATGTCCTCCAATGCCTCTCTTCTCATCACATGACCAAAGAAAGTTGTTTGTCTCTTTCTTATAGTTGAATATAATGTTCTAGTTTCATTATCCTCTTTCAGGCAGTCGTTTTTAGTTACTTTGGTGGTGCAAGGAATTCGCAACATTCGTCTTAGAAACCACATCTCTGTTGCTCTCAAGTTCTTCCTAATTTGTTCATTTACATTCCAAGATTCACTGCCATATAGTAATACAGGTTCTATAAAGCACTTTATAGCATTAGGCGAACATAGGCTTTTAACATTACAATTCCAATAGTTATACACCTATCCAATATAAGCGTCACCTGGTACAGAATGTTTAATCGAGCCAGAAAGATTTGCTCCGACGACACGCTAAAAGAAGAACTGGACACCCTTAACCAGACTGCAATCAAATGGATATCCAGTCGGCTTCATCAGAATCATCGGTCAACAAACTTCAAGTATTTCCTCAGCTGACCTTTCGAGGAAACCTCATCTCATCTCATCCCTCTTGTACCTTGCGGTGTCGAGGTGAAGTATAAACTTCGTGAGAGTGCCCGATTATGGGCTTCATATATCGACATTCCCATGGATTCTGCTATTCCCTCCGTCCAACGTTTACGTGGTCGGCCTCTTCCTCTGTTTCCATCTGGTCTGTACATCACTGCTTGTTGTGGCATGCTGTTGACTGGTAACCTACTTGCATGGCCAAACCATTTGACTTGCTGCTTTCTAATAAAATCTAGTGCTGCTTTAACCCCCACTTTAGTCCTGATTTCTTCATTTCTGATCTTATCTCTTCTTGATACGTTGAGTATTCTTCTCAGGAACCTCATTTCTGTTGTGATTTTTCTTTTCTCTTTTTCTGTCATTGTCCAGGTTTGGCATTGGTAGCACAGAGTTGGTAGGAATATTGTGTTGTAAAGTGCTTTCTTAGTAGTTATTGATACATGTTTGTTCTTTAGTATTGGTGCCATTTGACCAATGAGTTGATTTGCCTTATTGCACCTACTTTCGATCTCGTCTTCTGATCTGCCATTTGATGATATTATACTTCCTAGGTACTTGAAACTCTTTACTTGTTTCAAGGGATGTTCTTCTTCTTCTTCTTCTTCTTCTTCTTCTTCTTCTTCAGCGTTCCGAGCCATTGAGGTTCTTTGCTGCAAAATACAATCCGTCTCCATTCGTCTCTCTGGTGGACCTTCTCTTGCCAGTCGTTGATTCCAAGTGCTTGTAGGTCTGTACATGTATTATCTCTCCACCGCCTTCTTGGTCTACCTCGGGGTCTACGGTCATTTATTTCCTGAGTGTAAGCGAGTTTTGTTTCCCTATTATCTTTCATTCTTTCTATATGCCCCAGCCATTGTAGTCTATTAGCCTTCATGATACCAGTGATTAGCGGGGACTTAAACAGATCATAAATGTCTTTGTTACTTCTTCTTTTCCACTCTCCACTTTGTGTATCCCTAATGGGTCCAAAGATGCGTCTTAAAATTTTGTTCTCAAAGGTTTGTAACAAGGCTTCGTCTCTTTTCGTTGTACTCCAGGTTTCAGAGCCATACAGCACAACTGGTCTGATCAGTGTTTTGTATATTGTGATTTTGGTGTTACGAGATAGCGCCTTTGATTTTAGTAGATGTTGTAGTGCATAGTATATCTTATTTCCAGAGTTGATTCTAGTTTGTATTTCTTCCCTTATGATGTTGGAGCAGTTGAAGATTGTACCCAGGTATTTGTATGTTTCCGTTCTTTTAATGGTCATATTATCTATTTGTATGTGGCCAGAGTTTTTAGCCATTCCGTCTCTTGAAATTACCATATATTCTGTCTTATCTTGGTTGATAACCAGCCCCATCTGTTGGGCTTTTTCCTTTAAGTGAGTCAATATTTCCAATGTCTTTTGTTCACTTTGCCCTATAATATCTATATCATCTGCATAACCAAGCAGCTTGGATGTTCCTCCAATATCACATTCCTCCTTTACCTTCCTTACAACTTTCTCTAGAGCCAGATTGAAGAGTAGCGGCGATAGTGCATCACCCTGTTTCAAGCCAGATGTTATTTGGAAGGGGTCTGATTTCCTGCCTTTATATGTTACTATATTATAAGTATCTTCCATGCATAGTCTGGTCATGTTGATTAACTTCCTTGGTATTCCAAATTCCTGCATAGCATTCCATAGACTATTCCTATGGACACTATCATAAGCCTTTTTAAAATCCACAAAAATGTTATGGAGATCTCTTTTATATTCCCAATGTTTCTCGGCTATTTGTCGTAAGATAAATATCTGATCTATTGTTGATCTGTTTTGTCTAAAACCCGCCTGGTAGTCACCTAATATGTCTTCTGAATATGGTTTTAGTCTATTTAGTAATACTGCGGATAGTATCTTATAGCTTGTGGACAGTAGTGATATTCCTCTATAATTTCCACATTGGAACTTGTCTCCTTTCTTAAAGATAGGTATCAATAATGACTCTTTCCAGTCATGGGGTAATTCTTCTGTCCTCCAGATTTTTATTATTAGTTCGTATAGCTTTAGATGTAATGCATGGCCACCTGCCTTTATAAATTCAGCAGCAATTCCATCAGTCCCAGTTGCCTTATTGTTTTTAAGTCGTGTGATTACATATAGGATTTCTTCAAATGTAGGTTCTTCAATTTGTGGTTCGCATGTTAGAACCTCTTCCTGTGGGAAAATGTTACTTGGAGCTTCACAATTTAGTAATTCAATAAAATATTCTTTCCATGTGTTGCACATTTCCTCATTGGTATTTATCATATTCCCATTTTTGTCTTTTAAACCATATGTGTTTTGTTGGTGCCCTCGTTTCATTGACTTCAGTTCTTTAAAAAATTTTCTGGATTCATTTTTCTGGTGATTAGTTTCCATATCTTTGATTATATTACTCATATATTCTCGCTTCTGCTGTCTGACTATTTTTGTAGCCTCTTTACATTCATTTCTATAATGCTCTTCCTTTTGGATGTTATTGATGTCATTTAACCATACATGTCTGGCATTCTTCTTCCTAATGACTGCTTCTTCACATTTTTGATTGAACCATCTGTTCTTTCTATGCGTGGTTAACACACCGAGACATTATTCTGCGGTAGACTGAATTGTATTCTTGATGTTCAACCAAGTTTGGTTTGTTCGTTTAGGTGAATTGTTGTTGTTTGTTCTTCTTTAGTTATAGTCATTACCTCTGTTTTGCTTGTGCTAATTTTCATGTTATGTTCCCTACACATTTCGTTTACACTATTCATGTGTTCTTGTAATTCAGCTTCTGATTTTGCTATTAGTGCTTGGTCGTCCGCAAACAGGAGTTCGAGGAAACGACGTAATGAAACGAATACATGATCGTCTTAAAACAGCAGTAAGCTAAACATCCCTGGCCGCTGAGCCAATAACCAGCTATAAAACCACACGGATACCTACTCAATATAAGAAAGAACTATTGTTTCCGTACGCCAAACGAAACTGTATTTATCAATTCCAGTGTGAGTGCAAAACAACTTACATAGGTAGAACGGAACGACAAATAGTTGAAATAGCGACTTGAGTAAACGAACACGTACCAGTGTGGGTGAAGACGAGAGTTGATGAGTCCCTGGGAAATCCTATGCTGTCGAGCGGTCATAAAGCGCCGAGGTCGGCTATCTCGAGACAGAGACGTAACGTCTGTCATAAAGTTAACAAAGAAACGGCGTTTTGTATATTATATTCGACAAACAGTAAACAATTGCTCAATTGCTCCTTGCGATGTTTTGGCTGAAAATGCCGCTGAAAGGGACACAATTTGAGTCACGAGAATAAGCTATGAGGAACGCAACGGCCACGCTGTACTCCATTTCTAAATAGACTTCCCTGAAATATTTCCAACATTGGATTCCTGGGAGAAGTGTGTACAGTATCAAGGAGAGCATTGTGAAGCGAGAGTTCGGACCTCCAGTTAAGTAATTGTAAGTTTTCCATCCAAAGGCCCGATACTTTTTTGAACAGACGTTCAAATCGTTTCAGCATGGTGACTTCCCTTCTCGGCCTTTTGGCTAAGATCAAGTGTAGATTTACCTGTGCTTGGTCTGGCTAAAGTAAAGAGACGGTCACCAACTACCAAACTTAACTCAACGTCCACTAACACTGGCAGTGGGTCTTGGCGGACCACTAGTGGAACTAAAGGGCTCCCCAAAAAAATGTTGACTTCCCTTGCCTCAGACTTTGCATTTCTGACAGTGCCTCTAATAAAGATTATAGTTCTCTACCTTCGCTTTCATGTATATTGGGAGCCCCGTGGCGTAGTGGCTAGACTCGCCTGCCCCATGAGTTCGAATCAGTATGAGAAATAGAGGGAGAAATTCTTAACCAAGTGGATAATTTTAAATACCTAGGGGCACTTATAACATCAGATGGAAGATGTACTACAGAGATAAAGAGCAGAATTGTTGTGTTGCGTATCCCTTACGGGACGTTGCAGTCAACACCAGCATTTTCAGCTGCTGTTGATGTACTAGGCAAGTAGTTACGTTCAGTAGTTTGCCATTGCTTTCTGAACGACCGGCCCTTATACCTTTTTCGAAAAAACCAGCATCGCCGTGTTTCGAACCCGGGTATACGGGCTCACAAACCGCGTTCGCAAGCCCTTAGCCACAGAGACCGGAGCAGAATAGGGCAGGGAAAAGCCGCATTTCAGAAAATGAGTATCTTATGCAATAAGTCACTATCAATGAATGTAAGAAAGGGAATGCTGAAATGCTATATATAACCAGTTTTGCTGTATGGCAGTGAATCTTGGAATGTAAATGAACAAATTAGGAAGAACTTAGAAGCAACAGAGGTGTGGTTTTTGAGACAAATGTTGTGAATTTCTTGGACTGCCAGAATAACTAACAGCGATTGCCAGAAAGAGTAGGGTTGCCAAATACGTGGGCACCAAAAGGATGCCATAATAAGACAAAAGAGAGGATAAAGGAGGACACATCGAATGTTTAATTTGAATCGTTCCAGATTAAACCCACAATTTCCTCCTCCCCCCCCCCCCATGTGTCTTCAGCTTGTCGCGGTGGGGGGGGGGGGGGCGCTTGCGTGTCCTTGTGACCCCAAGTGCTATGCCGACGGAAGCACAACTACATATTGGACAGCTCATGGGATAGGGGCCAGACTAAGCGAGACACAACCTGCTGCTCTGCATGTAGACTGGGGAAAGCAGTCAAAGTCTAAATCAGGCGCACGATGCCGCTAATTCTTGGTCCGGACACATACTATAAGGCTCCCAGTCGAGGGTTTTGGCTGAACGCCTCTAAGCCATAAACCCTCGGATGTGAGAGCCGGGCCGATACCCACCTACCGAAAAATGGAGGTGAGATGCTTAGCATGCTACATGCTCAGTTCAGATACTTGTTTTAGGCTCTCAGCTGGGGGATATGAGGGATCCCAGGATGAGAGGGCCTGGCCGTTTCTCGCTCACTGATCGCGCACGGAGGTAAGATGCTGAGCCGGCAGCACATGTAGCCTACCTCGTGAGCGAGTACTAAAGGTAGAAAAAGTGCCCCAATCGCAGGCAATGGTTACAAAAATGTCTGTATCTATAGAGAGTGTAGTCAAAGGTGGGAAAACGTATCAATAACACGAAATGGAACTCTTGACTAGCGAATCCTTTGCGTGGTCCGAAGTCCGAAGCGAAAGCTTACCTAGTGGATGTCATCCGCAGACTGACCGATCCTGGTTTGTGCTTGAGCGACCAATGGCAGGCGAAATGCCCAGTACATGGAAGTGAAGAACTAAAGCAGCCATGAGCAGGACGTGGCAATTCTTCGGGTGAGCCCAGTCTCAGAGCAATGTGTGCCGGCTCTGCAATTATGGAAGCCTCCTTGGATAGCGGGGAATGCCATTGGTCTGCCCCTGCCTTCTGTTGGGGGTTGACCGTGATGTCTTTGACCGTTCTACTTTGACAAGCTGAGATGTGGGCGACACCACAACAATAAGAGTCTAACGTGTCTCGAAACCCGAGGAAGGCTAACCTCATTAAAAATGCCCGCCGAAGTCGGAAGTGCCGGCCTACGGGTGGCAAAATAAAAATTGGCACTACGCAATTATGTCCGAGTAAAAAGTTTTTCGTTGTCGGAACTGCTCTGACTAGCTAGTTTCTGATTGTCCCTCGTGCTAGGAACAGCTCTGACTACCTAGTTTTCCGAATGCCCCTCGTGTCCGGAACAGCCCTGACTAGCTAGTTTTCCGAATGTCCGTCGTGCTCGGAACTATAGAGTCGTGCTCTGACTATATTGTCACCGGGCACAACGACAAGCACATGTCCGAATCGAAAACTCGCTGCGTGGATACCATCTACAGACCGGTCTGGTTTGTGCGGGAACAGCCCGGGGCGAACGAAATGCCCAATATATTGAAGTGAGGAATTAAAGTAGCCATGAGCAGGACGTGACGATTCCCTCGGTGAGCCCAGCACCAGGGCGCTATGTGTCGGCTCTGCAATTATGGAAACCACCTTGGGTGGCGGAAAAAGCCATGGACTGTCCCTGCCTTCACTTGAGGGATTGTCAAAGTCTTTCTTAGCGCAAGAGCGATGGCTCGTATTTTGACAAGTGTGATACTAAATATGCTTATCAAATAACACGAGGCTAATAACCGATAATATAATTCGCGCTATTTATTCGCGCACTGCACACATCAGAAACAATACAGGCTTCGCGCAATCACAATTCACAATATCCAATAGATCATAAATACAAGCAATCAATACATCAATATAATAATACATCAATGCACTCCACTTACAAGTCAAACACACAGGCGTTCCATCTCCAACGGTCATACAGGCTAGCTATCAAGACATGCATAAAACTCTCAAGCCGCATTCACACGTCAGTCCGTTACGGCGCCCAAGCCTAGTCTGGCTGGCCTTTTAGCACACACCTCAGTTGTGCTCGAGTCAGCTTGCGTGACCCCTCAATGTTCACGCTGTGTTCCAGCTGACCGCCGACTGCTTAGCATCGCTCAGTGTTGATTGCCTGGCGTTGTCGACGACGCCGCGTTATAGCTGCAGTGTTTATCATAGCGTTGCATTGTCGGGCGTTGGTACAGACAACGCGTTATAACTCTGGGTGAGACTCTGACATTCTCCCCCCCCCCCCCCTTTTTTTTCTCATGAAAGGTTTTCCTTTCATGTACTCTATATAGCTGTTCTTTATCTTGTCAGAATCGAACTTTGCACTTCATCTGACGTAAATCTTTGGTTTGTCTTAATATGTACAGTTGATTAGTAAACAATATGCATACAATCCCCATGCCTACCCATCAAGCATACTTGTCAAGTACAATAAATTCCATGGTTTTTACCTCGCTGAGACACAGCCAGTCCGGTAGGTTACGGCTAACTTGCCCCTACCTCTCAACCAAAAAGAAAAATTACAAATAATCAGGTCAGCCTGTGAGTATCTACCTATAAGATAACTCCAACATTGGACATCTACCCTTATCTAATATAATATCCAATGAAGGTCTACAGTTTTGATAAGTTTTCCCATATACACATGACGTCACATTGACGTGTTACTCATTAGGCAAACATGGTAGTTTCAATACATATTTACACATCACCAACAATATTTAGTTATGTCCCTTGGTTATGGAACAAAAGTTACCCGGGAAGGTTAACCCGGTCAACAAATGCCCTCAGAAGTCGGATGTGTCGGCCTAACGGCGCAAGAACGCAGCTCTGCTGTAAACAGGCACAACGCAATCACGTCCGAAAAAAAACTCCGGATGAACGAAGACGACGACGACGACGAACAAAAGTTAGGGACAGTAATTTTATCATGCTTTCAACAAAATAAATTACAAGTAACATTTTCTTTCTTAGTGTCATAATTTGATACCTATTGACAAAAGTGCACAAAAGGTCACTCTTGTGAAAAAGTAAATCAAGCTACGATGCTGAGAGGACATCAACAGACCACCATAAGTGGGAATAGAAAAAGGTACCACTCTATAAAGGAAGAACATACAAATAATATATATACTACCAAATTAAACTTTTATAAACTAAACAGCTAGACACATAACATCTACCCAAATAAAACAAAACAAATAAAATAAATATGCCACCTAATAGATCTGATAAATAATGACCACAAAAGAATCAAATAAATAATAAACCCAGGCAAATAAATAAAGGAATAAAGTTGCGGACAAAATAAAACACAGATAATAGATGCGCATAAACAAAAACAAAAACGAATGAGAATCAGGAAGGCAGCGAATATCTAGGTAGGACATTAACAGACCACTATGAGTGGGAATCCATAAAGGAAGAACATACAAATATATTTACTACCAAATTAAACTTTTACAAACTAGACAGCTAGACATATAACATCTACCCATATAAAGCAAAATAAATAAATATGCCACCTAATAGATATGATAAATAATTACCACAAAAGAGTTAAATAAATAATCAACCCAGGCAGATAAATAAAGGAATAAAGTCGCGGATAAAATAGAAAACCACAGACAATAGATGCGCATAAACAAAAACAAAAACGATGAAAATCAGTAGGGCGGCGAAAATCTAGGTAGGAAATCAGCAGACCACCATGAATGTCTGCACCCGATGATTGTTGGTTTGTACCTTTACTGTCCATGTTTTGTGTACCTAAACTCCTTTTTTTCGGACATCCACCTTTTTCCATTGTGGTGGATGTCCGGGGTGCCCTGAGGGGGACAGTGGACTGCGGCGTGTTCTGGACGGGATGTGTGTGGTTTGGCTCCACCCTGGAGGACCCGGAGGGAGGGAGACGAGATGAGCGATCCCTCATGGTGGCAATAGCACTATCACGGGCGGGAACGAGAGAGACTAGGACAAGGATCAGCAACGGTATGTTGGGTTTGCATATGAGATAATCAACAGGAATGGGGTTGACGACGGCCTGGACAAACGAACCAGGGACGGGACTTAGGCCCAATAAAATTCAAAATAAAATTTAAAAAAAAAAACAAAAAAAAACGGACTGGCCGGACAACCGGACCCCTCACCCAACGTCACAGACATTGTCTGCACACAACATAAGTCAGATTTTACTGGCACATAAACATAGTAATAATTGTCTGCACAACATAAGTCAGATTTTACTGGCACATGAATATAGTAATAATCTACGCACCATGAACCACTGCTATTATAACCGATGCCGCACGGGCTGGTTGAAACAAGGTGGAAAGTTTTGTGTTTTTTCCAAATTGGACGGACGGACGGACGGTCTGCTCTAATCATCTCGACAGCACTTTTTAGCGCTATCAAGAGAAGTCGCCCTAATTTATCAAGAAACCTGATTCGGGGGAGGAAAATGGTTCGCAAAACCAACTCAAAGAAACGGCAGCCTCACAAGATGTGCAGCGTTGGAGCCGCCAAGCCTGCACAGAGGACGAATGTGGAGAACCTGCCTGCTAGCTGCAGTAAAGACCATTTAGCTACAGTCAAATCAAGTGATGCTACCACGAGAAAGACGGATGTCAGCACACCACAGACAAGAGCTAAGACAGCCGAGAAGAAGGAGAAAGACACCAGAGTCGGTAACACCGACCTCAAGACAGCCAGATGGGTTGTAAAACGTGTTCAAGTGGAGCTGTCAGATGACGAAATCATGAAACAGCTACAGGAGGAAAACCTACACATGAGAATTCTGAAGGCACAGCGGATCTTGACATACTCAAAGATACCAACCTCACTGGCGGTGGTGACGACTGAGGGCAACGAGATTCCACACCAGGTGTCAATGAACAACATAACTCAACAGCCTGATTGGTTTATACCAAGAATCAACCAATGCTCAAGATGCCAGAGGGCCGGCCACAGTCGAACAATCTGCCGCAGCAAGACTGAAATCTGCCGTTACTGTGCCGATCACCACGCATTCAGGGAGTGTCCGCTGGCAAAACAGGACACCGACTTCAGAGCACCCAATAACAAGAGGAAATGCGCCAACTGCATGGGCAATCATGGAGCAAGGTACCTGGGCTGTCCGTACCTCCAAAGACATAGAGATGTATTAAAGATCGCCATAACGACGAAAACACCATTCAAAGAAGCAATACGGAGGTGCGAGACAGCACCATGCATCTCGCAAGCGGAAAAATCAATGTTGCAAAGCCAGATTGACGAATTAAAAAGACAAATCAAGCTGCTCCTAACACCGTCACAAACCAGCTGACAATGAAAAACTGCTTGCGGAAATGAAGGAGATACAGCAAAGCATCAAACAAGAGATGGAGCGCATGGCCGAGTTGAAGAAGGAGAACGAAGAAATCTTACAAATTATCAAGACCGAAAGAGAATTGCACAGAGCTGAAATGGAAACTAATGCAAAACAAGCTAGATGAACCCATTAAAAAGAACGCAGAGACACCGCCAGATGTAACTCAACTGAAAAACATCGACAAACTGATGACGACAATCCACAAGAAAGAAGACAAGAAGACACAAGATGAAGCCAACACCATGCCAAAGCAAAAACAGCAAACTAAGGACGCCAGCACAGCCATGATGCCCAAAAAGAGTCAGGGGAAACCAGAAATCAACCAGACTCAACAAGAAAGTACGAAGAAAAACACCGACAAACCGGAAGAAGACTGGGGCATATACAAGAAAGGAGCATCAAGAGCTGAACATGACAAGGTGTGGAATATTGTCGAAAGACGGAACGAACCAAAAGTCAGAGCAGCAATGAAGGAGCCTCTAGACAGCCCCATATGGTTCAAAGAATATAAAAGGGGAATGAATAGCCTCAGACAGAAAATGAGAGAAGAACGACAAAAACAAGAAGATGCATGGTCCACCAACAGCTCCAGCTCAGAGGAAGAGGAAGACTAACCAATAACCTCACAAGAAGCCAATATGATGACAGCACCCTAGCACAGCAGACGAGCCAGAAGCCAACACTGACAGAAGAAACTGCCTAAAAACACACAAAAGGAAAACTTGCCGGCCAACGAATCCCCCTTGCTGACGTCACAGACACAACCTGCACAACAGATAAGCCAGCTTCTAATGGCACGCAGAGAAAGTAATAACCCACGCACCATGAACCACCGCTATTATAACCGATGCCGCACGGGCTGGTTGAACCAAGGTGGAAAGTTTGGTTTTTTTTACAAATTGGACGGACGGACGTCTGCTAACTTTCAAATTAATATGGACATATAACGGAAGTGTAGAGCTGTGTTGTTGCACACATGTGTTATGTTGACATTCACATCAAGGTCTCTCGTTTTAGATGGACTTTAAATATACGGAGCACCCAGTTCTTGTCATCAGCTGTTGGATAGCTTCTTCCGTCTTATTCTCGGATTAGGTTGTCAAGGTCATCATTCGTACTTGTTAAAACGTCGTGGACCATCTTTGTAGATGTACTCAGGATTACTTGGCGCTGTTCAAGCTCAGTAAGTCTTTGGGTCCTGTAGTACTGTCCTGTGACACTTGTGGTGTCTATTTCTTATAATACTACATATTTACAATAGTAAGGACATTCTTTCACATCTCTCACAAATATCCGACACATTCATTCACATAATAATAATAGTATGTACACAATTTATTTACAATGGGAGATTAAATCTTCCCTTTCTGTCATAAGTCGGGGTGCCCCACCGGCTAGATGAAAGTATTATTCACTGGCGAGCAAAACCAAATAGTCAGAAACTGACTAGGGACAAAATCTATATGGCTGAACTACAGATTAAGCCCATGAATATCCAACGTACAGCTCCAAGTGGCTCGTTACAAAATTGAAATGAACTGTGCTGAATATTCGCCAAGGTATAGGAAAGAGAAGGTTAGCTAGGATAGATTTTTAAGTCTGAATTAAAGTTTAAGGACAACTATCCTAGTACAGGTTTTTCTCCCTGACTGCTCCTTTCCTTGGTGTGTAAGTGAACCCCCACCAATGTACACAACAACACGTATGCACAATTGGAATTAAAATATAACGAGAGAACTATGAGTTACAAGACTACAACATTTATTTATTACTCATATTACACATGTAAGGTTTTTCCAGACGATGATGGATGCTTATGAGTTTCTGTACTACAGTAATCATGAAGGTGAAATGATTAATATACAATAGGTAACTCTGAATCCTGTCTGGATCAGTGAGAGATCAGCAACTCTCCAGTGGAAACCAAAAAAGAAACAGCTTGCCGGTATTCTGACGATCCTGTCAGTCCTGACACTCCTATTCTTCACTCGTCCTTGAGATCTACAACATAGGTGCTCCTTGTGAGAGCTTGAAAGAAAGTCAAGAATGTGTTATATCAGTTCTACATCAGCGCAATCCTAATTAAAACATATCATAACACAAACATATACAATGACCAGTCTGGCCAAGTTTATCTTCCAGCTCTACTGCGTTCACCATCCTCCTTCTCCCTACTGTCTTTAGTCTGGGACGGGCTTTTCAATTGTCTCACACGCCTGTAATGATTACATTTCTGCCGCCCCATGTCCATGTCGCTAATACAGACATTCTGTGTCATACAGCCGCTCCGTCTAAAGTTGGTTTAGCAGCTCACAGGATCGGTAATGGTATTATAATAATGCCTGATCATCCGGGCTTACAAGCCGTGACCAGTAGCTGTGCCAGGTTTCCATGCATTACCGTGGACGCACGCCCACAATACACTGAGAAAGTTTAGCACCATATACCCTATACCAATTGTGGGTAATGTATGTACCATTACACCTCTGCTTCCAACACAATCATTGGCCAATGTGCCAATGCGCAGACAATAGCATAACACTTCATATTGGTAAGTTTGCATATGACAAATCAATATATCAAACATCCAATACACAAAAACATATTGATTAAACTAGACAAATTATGATACTTTAACATCATAGCATAATGCACTAGTTAGTTTGTATGTATACGAAATGAGACTTATATACACAAAAAGAATATGTACGAAGCATATTCCTAGCATCGTATATTCATATGAAATTACACATACATACATCCAACATATCCATAAACATTATATTACTTCAAGATGGACATCTAATGATACTCAACATAATAGCATCAGGCATTATTTTTGAGTACTAATATTGTATAGCTACAAAATGAGATATACAACAAGTCTAATTGAAGTGACCACACACACCAGCCATATTTGCTGAGCTGTCCGGTTTAATCACCACTTAGTTACTGCTGTTGTAAGAATTAAATAAATAGTCAGTTGACTATATTCTGTACAACAAATGCACACACCAAAACGAGACTAGTCTAGTTTACAAAGAAATGACAAGCATCTACCAAGATACCTCAATTATATCTAGACAAGATCTGCCTTTTACAAGTTTCTTCTTCTCAGAGGAGTAATACATGAAGCACAATGATATTGAACACAGAACTTAGAAAAAAACACTCAAGTAACCTATGACAATGATAGTTCTTGCAATAACCTAGATCAGATATAGACTGAAAGTTCATATGTCTAAAAGACTGTTGCATAGTTACTAAGAAATCCTTCATAGAAGCCAACATAATAATCATGCCTATGACTACAAACGAGCTTGTTGTCTCACCTGTTCTGAAGTCAAACATTTTCTAACATAAAACAGGCTAGGGACCCTTATTTAAGCTGAGTCCAGGCAGACAGTATTATCTCCTTGGCATTCCCGTCATAAATTCTTCTTATCTCCCCCTGACGGTAATTGCACTTATCACTGCAACCTGGCCATCACACCTTGCTCCTCTCTGTTTGGTACAAAGTCTACAGGCCCAGTGTTAATTGCCTTATCAGATCTGTTTTCACACATTCCTGAGTCTGCCAGTCAGAGTGGATGGAGCTTGTTTACCGCCCTGGGGCTATTATCTTCCCCTGTGTCAATGTTGTTCACACCTGGGCGATTTCCTACCTCTGCTTATCAGGTGTCATGCCTGGTCGGTTTTAATTACACTGTCCATTTTACTTGCCATCTGCAAGCTTACATCATGGCTAGAGGCTTTTTGTGAATAATCTTACCTCACGACTAGATAGCCGTGGAGTAGCGTGATTAATTCATTCTTTCTCAATTTGGCCTCTCAAATTTGGAGACCGAGAAAAATATTCTGGGATGTTAAGGCGGCATTTCACGACACTATCACACTGTTCTTCACAGCGTAACTGACATGAAGTCACAATTGGCTGTGGTGTTGAGCACTATTTACGTTGCAGTTTATACACCATCTGCAATGTGCTCGAGTGTTACCTGGCTATTGGGTGAGTCGTATGGACATCTCGATAGAAGATCGGCCAGTGAGTTATGTGAGCCTCTTATATGTCTGATTTTGAAGCTATAGTCCTGTAGAAGAAGGGACCATCTGGCCACTCTGTGGTTACTTGGGGTTCCACTGGTGATAAATGTCAACGGACTATTGTCTGTTTCAATAATGAAGTGTTTACCTAAAAGAAATCTCGAAAGTTTACGTACCGAGAACACAAGAGCGAGGGCTTCAAGTTCCGGCGTGCTGTAATTTCGTTCACTGGTGTTCAATTTCCGAGAGACGTAGTATACAGGGTACAATATTTGGTCGTGTTCTTGAAGCAGTACCCCTCCAATGGCTACGGAGCTCGCATCACATCTTAGCCTGAAAATAGTGCTAAGATCAGGTAATTTTAGAATAGGTTCACTGGAAAAATAAGATAGTACTTTCGCAAATGCAGGCCTTAAACATTCGCTATTTACAATGACATTTGGATGTTTGTTTGTTAGTAAATCAGTGAAACATTTGGTCAATTCAGCAAAATGAGGAACAAATTGTCTATAATAATTCAAAAGACCTAACACGCTTCGCAACTCTTTTTTGGTTGTCGGAAGCGACAATTTCAAAATTCTAGACATGATGTTATCGTCAGTTGATATAAAGCCATTTGAGATCTTATAGCCCAAAAATGAAATTTCTTGAAAGGCTATATCAACTTTGGATGGTTTTATTGTCAGTCCATGTTGTCTAATCCTGTCGAATATCTGCTGTAGTGCTGTTATGTGGTCTGTCATGTTCTTTGTATGTATGCAAATGTCGTCCATGTACAAAATGATGTTGGAAATGTCTGTCAAAAGTCGTCTTGTCATTCTGACAAAGGTTGCTGGAGCATTAACTAGTCCGAATGGCAACTTGCACCATTCGTATAGTCCCCCAGGGTGTGGAAAATGCTGTCACATATATGCTGTCAGCATGTACAGGTATTTGCCAGTAACCTTTTGTCATGTCAAGTTTAGTAAAGTAACGTGAGTCAGTCAGTTCAGTTAGTATGTCTTCACAGTTGCTCATTGGTTCTAAATCCAACTGTGTAATGCTGTTGAGTTTCCTATAGTCAACACAGAGTCTCAATGTGTTGTCCTTTTTTCTCACAATGACAATCGGTGAACAAAAATGTGATTGTGAACGTCGGATGATATGGTTTGCTTCTAAATCAATAATTTCTTGGTGTAATTTGTCTTTGTAGTGTATAGGAATGGAATATGGTCTGCATTTTATTGGGATGTCAGACGTCAAAATAATATGATGATGCACTAAGTCTGTCTGTCCTGGGTTGTTAGAAAAAATTGTACTGTATTCTTGTCATATCACACTTTACATTTTTCTCCAGTAGTTTTTTGTATATGGGACTACTTCGTTGTTGTTTTTTTTTTTTTTTTGCGTTCACTCGCTTTGAACTCAAGCGTTGGCCACACACTTGCTATTACTTCTAGTACACTGGACTGATTTTGCATGTGGATTAGCTTTCCCTATTACTAGTGTCCCTCGCCTTCAGGCAAACCCACTCCGACTTCCCCAAGTCAAGATTGATTGATTGATTGATTGATTGATTGATTGATTTAGGAACCGACATCACAGCATTCGGGGCATTCCCATAAGCGCTCCGTCCCCATCCTCAGCAGCCAGCGAAGAGTTCCAACCCCAATATTACCAGTAGCAATCTGATTATATGTGCGTCTCGCCTTTCCTCTGAGCGTCCAGCATCGGCCAGATCCCCTCGTCACTCCTAGCTGTCGCATTCTTGCCAGACCATGGTGACCCATTTGCTCCTCCGAGGTGTACACGTGCTCCCACAAGGCCGCAACCACGTCTGCCTTGTCATGCATCAATACTCCACCAAGTTTTGCAGAGCCAGCCAATCTGTCTGCTTGTCATTCCCCAGCACACCACCATGCCCCGGAGAAAAGATCCAGACGATGCTTGTCACTCGTGACTTCCGAAGCGAAGCAAGCCACTCTGCACAAAGCTTGCCTGTACTCACCCTACTCAGCATGCTTTCTGAGTCACTTACAATCACGATGTGTGTGTGTGCGTGTGTGTGTGTGCGTGTGTGTGTGTGTGTGTGTGTGTGTGTGTGTGTGTGTGTGTGTGTCGTATTCCCCAAATCAAGAATGAGAAATTAACATTTCAGTTCAACTGACTGATGTAGCGGTTGAACCCTGTACTTCGGCACCCGCACACCGGATGTTTATGAACGAGCACTCTCATCTATTCTGCCATGCTGACCTCCATGTGACTATTTGTTTCTGTTGGCTTTAATTTTCTTCTTTCTTCTATTCACCTGAATGCTTCCTCTGTGAAAGATCTCTATGTTTTTTTTGTGTGTTTTTTTTGGGGGGTGGGGGGTGGTGGGGGGGGGGGGGGGTGTACATTTTTAAAAGCCATGTTTTGTGAGAATATCTGTCGCTTGTGTGGCCAGCTCATCACAAGTAGTTTCTGCTTGTAATGCCATCAAAACCTCGAATTTGTTTGTTTGTTTATTTGTTTGTTTGTTTGTTTGTTTCATTAAATTGCCATGCTATATTCAGGCGGTATATCGTTTACATTGTACCGTATTGGTTGTGCTCCTTTTATGTACACCCACACCCCCGCCCACACACACACACACCACACTTTGTACACGTATAAAGTTTTCCAAGCACAATTTCAAGTGTTGTTCAGTTGCCTATTAACACTCTTCTCCAAAAACACTTTCTTGTTTTCACAACTACGTGACACGAATAACCAATTTGAAATCATGCCAAACCTTCTGACAGATTTAACATTAGGGGGGCATCTGAATTGACATGCGAATTATGAGGGTAAATACAACGAGAAAGTAATCTGGTTACCCATGCGTCTATGTATATTACAGAGGGACAGCCATATCATATTAATAAACCTCGCAGTCAGATATGACTGAGTTACCGTGTGACTGTAGAGGGTACTACTTTCTTTCTGTTAGCGCCGAATGTTGTGACGCGCTTACCAAACCCGACACACCACATAGTGCCAACGGCTTCAGGCGGAGGAGCGCAAATGAGAGGGTACAAGCCATACCTTAGTGCGAGTAAATGCAACCTAAAGACTAAATGTCATGGCAGGGCAGACCAGGCCTTGGTCGACAATTGGTCTAGGATGGAAGTTCCGACAGGCGGACAGTTAGAGCATTGCTTTGTTGTTCCTGCAGCTTGTCTTGTTCCAGACGTATTGGTATTAGCTTTACTCTGGAGTAAACTAGGCAGGCCGAGAGAGGGATCATCAGGCTTTGTGCTCAGGCTTCGTCTAGAACAGTGGTTCTCAACCGGTGGGGAATTCTCTCCCCCCCCCCCGCGCCCCAGGGGGGAATTTTAGGGTTGGGGGGGGGGGAATTAAGATTATTTCAAGATCGCATTAATACAAGAACCAGTTACTTGATATTGTTTTTCCCTCTAAATTTTACGGTTCTGTACTTCTCGCCCTAATGAAATTCATTTTATAACGTAAGTAGACCCGCAGATAACGTTTTTTGTAGATGTCTAGACTTGTTTAGTATGTTATTAAATTTAGCTTATTTTAAGATTATTTCAAGATCGCATTAATACAAGAACCAGTTACTTGATATTGTTTTTCCCTCTAAATTTTACGGTTCTGTACTTCTCGCCCTAATGAAATTCATTTTATAACGTAAGTAGACCCGCAGATAACGTTTTTTGTAGATGTCTAGACTTGTTTAGTATGTTATTAAATTTAGCTTATGTATACTGTGTAAGGGTGGGGAAGGGGGGGGGGATTTATACTGAGGAAATTCTGGGGGCTGAATGGTCTCGAGGTATGGTGTCCGCCTCGAGTGCTGGAGGTCTCGGGTTCAGGCCCCGGTGACGACCGGGACTTATTTTTTAAAAATCCACATGGACTTCCAGTAATAAAATTTCCCCTGGTCTCTGGGTAGTGAGATCGGACGCCCGTGTGTATTGTTGCGCACGTAAAAAATCCCTTGGCAGTTGGAAATCGAAAAAGAGTAGCCTAATGGCTACCCAAAGTATTTCAGGATCCTCGCCGATACAACGGAGTTCGTGCATTGAGCTGAGTTTCTCCAGACTCAGGTTTGATTTAGGAGGAAAACGGAACACTTATGGGTTAAACCGTGTGCCGTGATGCTGATCCAACGACTAAACTAAACTAAACTAAACTGGGAGTGAGGTCTGGTCAAGCACGCCAATGACGCCTTCGTGGGAAACTCCTCACGGGAACAGTGAACAGTGAGTAGAAATACTTTGGGGATGGCTGCTGCATCGGAGGACCGAGCACGGATGGAAATGTCTAGTGGGCAGTGACACCTTTCGGCATAACACAACATAAGGTGATAATTGTGATATATATACTGTGATAAAGATGATAATGGTGATGTATATACTGTGCTAAAGACGATAATTAACAAAGTGTTGATTATATTGGATTATTGGTTGGTAGCAGTAAACATTATGCCGGCCTCCGCCTAGGTGTTAAACGACTTTCTCCGTAATCTCGTTTATCCACATAGGGTAACGCACTGCGCGAGAATTGGTAGCGGTTCTCGTCGCATTGGTGACTTACGGGATAAAGTGAGCCGGCCGCTCAGAAGCAATGGCAAACTACTGAGCGTAATCCTGCCAAGAAATCAACAACAGCGGTAAAATGCTGGTGTTGACGGTGATGTCCTCTAAAGGATATGCGAAAAACAGTAAACATATCATAAGCATGATGATATGACCGAGCCATATGGGATAAAACCCGGTGCAATGAAGTCGACCCTGTCGATTTTTAAGCGACTTTTTAAAGAATGATGATAAAAACAACGCTGGTGACAAAAAATCGTGGCAACTAGGCTGACTATTATAAGAAAGATGATAATGAGCAAGATGAGAAAAAAGGTGAGGCCACTGGAACAGCATGAAGGTTCACCAGTAAGTAAGAATTTTTTTCTCATGTTATTTCAACGGCCTTGAGTGTTCCACAACCGTTTGTACTTTCTCTGTTTTAAAAGGAGCCGGTTTCCATTTCTACTTAAACCGCCATAGAATAGTTGACTGTTTAAGTGGTTCAATCAATCATGTGCCATGCCGGAAAGCGTGGGCGGTCATGGCTCGCCATTTCACTCGATCACCAGCGTCGTGGATCAGCTCAGTGTTCCTGTCTCGACCATGCCATGTGGCCAAGCCATCCAGGTATTTTCCTCTCGGTCTTCCTCTTGGTCTGTTTCCTTCGATCTTGCTAGTTGTCACTAAGTTCTCCAATCCATTTCTTCTCATAACATGTCCAAAAAATGTTGATTGTCTACGTCTAATTTCTCTAATCAATTTACGATTTTCATTTGTCTCCTGTAGTACTTGGTCATTGGTTTTTCTCTGCGTCCATGGTATTCTTTGCATTTTCCTCAGAATCCACATTTCTGCAGCCATCAGATGTTTTTCAGCTTGACTGCACATTGTCCAAGTTTCACATCCATACAAAAGAACAGGCTCTATGTATCCCCTCAACACTCTGTTTCTTGTTTCAATTGACTCTTTTTATTGGTCAGAATGTTTTTCATCTTGCTTAAGGCTAATTTCGCCATGGCGATTCTTGTTCTAATCTCTTCAAGGCATCTCCCATCAGATGTTATGACTGTTTCGAGATAATTGTACCAATTCACTTGTTGAAGAATATTCCCATTTACTTGTACATTACATTGTGGTACTTCATTCTTCCTAGTGCCGACCATAATCTGTGTCTTCTTACAATTTAATTCCAACCCCAACTGCTCACTGTGTACAACAACCGCATCTACTAATTGCTGAAGATCTTGTGCATTGTCTGCAATCAATACTGTATCATCTGGATACCTAATGTTATGTGATTAACTGTTAGAAAACAACGTTTGCTTATATGTGTTTTGGAGCAGTTGTTTTCTTATGTAACGCATTGTTAACTGATTAAGGTTAATCATTAACCGTTAGATTAAAGCGTTTGGTTATTTTTAGTTTGAACTATTTTTCCTTGCATAACTTTTGGTTAACCATTCATTCATTCATTCATTCAGTAGCATGTCCTTTGCAGAACCTCGCTCCCATAACAACCTTCCGGAAAACTTCTCGATCATAAGTAAGATGTCCCGCGTCCTATACACCCATCCTATACATATATTCTCTTTGTCCTTCCCCTTCCTCTCTTCCCAGGCATATACCCCTCCATTATTGTTATCTCCAAACTTTTATGACGTTTCAAGTCACCAAAATATTAAAATTTTCTTTGGTTTATCGTCTTTAATAGCCAACCTTCTAAGAATATCTTGGATAAAGAAAAAGGTTAACTATCAGGTTCAAGAATTTGATTATTTGTACTTTGGACTATTTCTTTCTTACGTAACATATGGATACCATGTTAATCGTTAGGTTAGAGCGTTTGATTATTTGTACTTTAGACTATTTCTTTCTTACGTAACATATTAGTAACAATAACAAGTTAATCGTTAGATTAGTGCATTTGATTATTTGCACTTTAGACTATTTCTTTCTTACGTAACATATGGATAACATGTTAATCGTTAGATTAGTGCATTTGATTATTTGTACTTTAGACTATTTCTTTCTTACGCAATATATTAGTAACAATAACATGTTAATCATTAGATTAGTGGATTTGATTATTTGTACTATGGACTATTTCTCTCTCTCTTTCTGTGTGTGTGTGTGTGTGTGTGTGTGCGCGCGCGCGCGTGTGTGTAACACGTCATCATAATCATTATGTTCCATGACGATAAGCCTGCGTGTTCATGGTTCGCCATCTCACACAATAAAAGTTCGAATCAATAATAAACTCGTTGGAAAAAAATCTTGATAGTCTACATCTAATTTCTGTAATCAGTTTATGGTTTTCATTTGTTCCTAGAGGGACTGCCTCAATTGTTTTTCTGCCCACCCATGTTATTCTTAGCATTTCCCCAAAGAAACCAACATGCCACCGCCATTATTATATATATTATTTTTATTCTCAACGAGTCTGCTTTACTGTCATATTTCCACGCATTCAACAATATAGGTTCTATATAGTACTTAACATTCTTTTTCTCACTGCAGATGACATCTTTTCATTGATGAGCACGTAATCGTATTCCATCTTGCAGAAGGCTACATTTGCCATAGCGATTCTTGTTCTAATTTTCCTCAAACGTTATCTCTGTTCCGAGAAAGTTGTTCAGATAGCCTGTTTAAGAATTATCCTATTTGTTGTTTGTCCATCAAGAATGACGATGACCATTCATTTAATCCAGTGGGGTTGAAAATATGGAGCCGTGAGTTCTAAGATGGCTGATAAGGCCTATTTTGGCTCGAAATGTTCTTTGACAATGTGGGCAAAGAATGCTAGACGTTCCAGGAGGAACTCCTGCAGTGTTTTTTCTGCCCAGCCCTTTCTCCACAGCTCTTGCAGTCCTGGTTGCTTCGCAAGTGACTGTGCCCTTATGTAATGATGTACGCCACGAATTACGGTCTTTAACAGCAGTCTCCCAGGTGTCAAGATGAATTCCAAAAGCTTTTAGTAGAATATTCCTATTTAATTTGGTTGTAAATTATGGTATTTCTTCTTTATTTGAGAAACATATGGACGTAAAACAAAGTTAACCTGTTTTTAAGCCAACCGTTAGCGTTAGATTAAAGCGTTTGATTATTTGTACTTTGGACTACTTTAACTATCCGAGCACTTGAGCATGTTCAATGCTTCGTTTCCAATAACACGATTGAAAGGAATCACTGATTCAGTCTTGCAGACGGCGCACACTCAAAGCAAGCAAGAGAACGTGGTTAACAGCTTCTAACAGAAAGGAGATAACTACTAGAAAGTGTTAAGTGTGCTCTCCATTTTTAGGTCATGCTTAATCTTGTAGCGACACTGGCGGAAATTTCCACGACGGAGAGAAAGAAAATACGGCGGTTGATAAACATGGATTTCTCATATCAATAACAGAGAGTGCGGAGTTAAAGCTCAGTGTGGCTAGTGTGACGCACTCGGAGGACAGCGACTCGAGTGTTTCAAAGTCAGTTTGTTGTTATTACATCAGACTGCGGTATATCGATAGCGGGAGGCGGTGACTACTCTACTGGTATGTTTGGAGTTTGAAAATATACTATTATTATTAAAATTGTATTGAGATGTATCATGTATTGTTTGACACGAATTTAACAAGATTTATACAAGCGAACAAACAATTGAATTATCATATATGTCTTACATTTGTTGTGAAGTCTTAAGTGTGAGTGTGTTTCTTGTCCCCCTGATTGGGTCAGTTTAATTAATTAGTTTAAATTTAATGTTATAATACGGTAATGTAAATATACTAAATCATTCTTACATTAGGCTTGTAGCCGCGGTCAGTAGCACAGACAAAAGACAGCACCTGCACAGTGTAGTAGTACGCTTGCGAGCGGACAGGCCCGGTTCTCTTGGGTTCAAATTCACAGCGACGCGGATTTTTTCAAAAATAGGGGCTCCGAGGCCGAACTAACCTAAAAAAAAAAACAACAACAACCGGGCAACAGGAAATGTCTTGGGAAGGCAATTCGACCGGCGTGATAATGATCAGGGTTACGTGAAGCCATGGGTGCAGGTGGTGGATGAAGATGGAGAGCAGCCGACAGATAGGTTGTAGGTTATGGTCTCCACCTTCACGACGGTAGGCAGAGGATCTCCTTTTTTGAGGAGACAATGGCTACTGTCACTGACCAGTATGGTCACTGCTGGGAAGGAAAGCAATGGCAAACTACCTTCTTTACACATGCCAAGAAAATCATGTTGTGTTCATATGGATGTGAAGCTTGGACAATGAGCAGTCAGGCTGAAAAACATCTGATGGCTGTAGAAATGTGGTTTCTGAGGAAAATGCAAAGAATACCATGGACAGCCAGAAAGACCAATGAACAAGTCCTTCAAGAAACAAATGAAGATCGTAAACTGATCAGAGACATTAGACGTAGACAGTCACAATTTTTTGGGCATGTTATGAGAAGAAATGATTTGGAGAACTTGGTGACAACTGGTAAGATCGAGGGGAACAGACCAAGAGGAAGACCTAGAAACAAGTATCTGGATGGCTTGGCCTTGTGGCATGGTCGAGACAGAAACACGGAACTGATCCACGACTCTGTTGATCGAGTGAGATGGCAGAACATGACCGCCCACGCTTACCGGCATGGCACATGATGGATGGATAATGATCACATGACCCCTCGAGTGTTGATTGGTCTATAAATAATATGGGGCTAGCAGCATATCACATATGGATATTATTAATACACGGTATCAGGAAATTGGTGAATAACAGTGTGGATTTGTTCATATGTGGAAGGAAAGGGTACAAACAATGCAATATATACATTACCAACACTAGGAAGATCAATAGAGACAAAAGAAAGACATATATTCATAGATTATACTAAAGCATATGATTAAGTAAAACATGATGAAATGATTAAAATGTTGGAAGATCGAAGATATTAACGTTGATGGGAAAGATCTTCTTAGCATAATAATGGTAATAAAAAAATATTTACTGGAACCAAGTAGCAGCAATTAAAATGGGAAATAAAGAAGGAAATTATGAACAAATAAGGCTGGGAGTGCGACAGGGATGTGTTTTGTCACCGGATCTCTTCTCCCTCTATAGCGAAGTAATAATGAGAGAGATCAAAGAGAAGCCAGGAATAATATTCAGAGGTTATGATATAAACAATATGCGCTTTGCAGATGACACAGTATTGATGGCACATAATGCAACAGATCTACAACAATTGTTGGATATTATAGTAACAGAGAGTGCAAAGGAAGGACTCTACTTGAATATCAAGAAAACAGTAACGATGGTGATATCAAAGAAAAAGGTGACACCCAAAGGTGAAATAGAAATAGAAGAGAACATTATTCACCAAGTGGATAGTTTTAAATATCTAGCGACATTTATAACACCAGATGGAAGATGCACAACAGAGATTAAGAGCAGAGTAGCGCAAGCAAAGGCTGCATTTAAGAAAATGAAGAATATCTTATGCAATAAGTCACTATCATTGAATTTAAGAAAGAGAGTGCTGAAGTGCTATATAGAACCTGTTTTGCTGTATGGCTGTGAATCTTAGAATGTAAATGAGCAAATTAGGAAGAGATTGGAAGTGACAGAAATGTGGTTCCTGAGACGAATGTTGCGAATTCCTTGGACTGCCAAAGTAACTAACGACTGCCTGAAACAGGCTAATGAAACTAGAATATTATATACAACAATAAGAAAGAGGCAAACAGCTTTTTTTTCTGGTCATGTGATGAGAAGAGAGGCATTGGAGAATATCGTGACAACAGGAAAGATCGAGGTGAAGAGAGGCAGACCAAGAGAAATGATGCTGGATAGATTGCGATGGTGGCATAGAGGAATAACAACAGCAAAGTTGATCCAGAAAACCAAAGACCGAGATCTGTGGAGAGTCATGAACACCTATGCCAGCCGGCAGGGCACGTGATGATGATGATATGGAGTCATATACCCATTGATAGACATGAAGCATGGAAAAAAAGGGATTTTTAATTTACTTTCACTACGTAAATTGTTAGGCAAACCCACTTGCAAAGTACTTTCATAAGGCCAGTGCTCATGACACTTTAGGAGGAAAAATGAACTTGACAGAAGATCCCTTAAAATTGTCAGTTAGATACATAAAGAAATATAGAAATGCCTTATACTTATTTACATGCTGTTGATATTAGTGTGACTAAGGTGGAGAAAACAGTAAATAGTAAAAATGATATTATAAACTATGAAATGTTAAAGAAAATACCACAAAGAATCGTAAAAAATTATATCTTTATTTAACAAAATATGGAGCACAAGACAAAACCAACCCAAAAGCATTGGAATTAGCCACTGTGATACATTTTGAAAATGAGAAAAGAAGAAAGCAATGCTCTCAACCACCTCGGGATAGCACTCCTAACTTTCTCCATATCCTGTAGCTCTCGTCATGCCATCCCCATATGATTCTTTTGTTTTTAATTCTCTCCTCTGCATACTTTTACGTCTTCCTCTACTTCTTTGCACTGTGGGTTCCAGAAAATATGTGGTACTCCAGAGATTGGCTGACGAGATTTTCTCATTATCCTCTCACTCAGTGTTTTGAGTGGCAAATTTGTCCTTCCTTCTCTATAACAAAGTGCCCCTCCACTGCAGATGCAAGCTTTTGTTGTCCTGTAGCAAATTTGTATTTGTATGCTACTTGTCTACAGATTTATCAGTCTGCTTTTAGTCCCAATTTTGGTGATTACTCATTTAAAAATAATACAACAGCCTACAATAATAATTTTAGTGTTGGACATTATTTTATCTGAATGTATTATCTGAAAGCATCTCATAAAAAAAATCATTGGAATAGTCATCTGATAATCAACAGAAAAGTCATCTGACGATATGTACTGCAACTTTGACGTGATCTATTAGTGATGTGGTTCATAACTTTACAGCAGGATATATTGTTATTCCTTGGGTCTATGTGACATAGTGGTCCAAGCATCTGTCACATCTCATCTCATCATGTTCCTCTTGTACCTTGCAGTGTCGAAGTGAAGTATAAACAGCGGGAGAGTGCCCACTTATGGGCTTCATGTATCGATATTCCCATGGACTCTGTTATTCCCTGCGTCCATCGTTTATATGGTCGGCCTATTCCTCTGCTTCCCTCTGGTTTGTATATCATTGCTTGTTGTGGTATACTGTTAGTTGGTAACCTACTTGCATGGTCAAACAATTTGACTTGCTGCCTTCTAATAAAATCTAGTGCAGCTATAACCCCCACTTTAGTCCTGATTTCTTCATTTCTGATCTTATCTCTTCTTGATACGTTGAGTATTCTTCTCAGGAATCTCATTTTTGTTGTTGTGATTTTTCTTTTCTCTTTTTCTGTCATTGTCCAGATTTGGCATTGGTATCATAGAGTTGGTAGGAAGATTGTGTTGTAAAGTGCTTTCTTAGTAGTTATTTAAGTTATTGATACATGTTTGTTCTTTAGTATTGGTGCCATTTGTCCAATGAGTTGGTTTGCCTTATTGTATCTATTTGTGATCTGTCTCAAGCTGTGAAAATTGTAGATTAGTTTTCAGACTGTGACATTCAGTACAATTTTTCCAGATACCCATGGGGTTATCACTGAAATTATGGAATTCATGCTTTGAAAGACACTCTCATCAGACATTTTGCCATTCTGTAGAGAGAGAGGCCCGGCCAGCTGGAGCAAACCCAGAACAGTCTGGTAACTCCTGTCTCCTGTAACCTATTTTTAATGTTGACATTCCATGCTGCTGCCATCCTGATCTGTGTTGACAGTTTATATGACAGTTTTGTTTAGGCAGGGTTGTCGACCTATTTTCTTAACCTTCTAATAGTTGCTGCATGTACAGGACAAAAGACAATACATTACATATCCTTCAGAGCCTATAGTGGTAATTCATGTTTTACATTTCATAATTTCAAGCATTTAAGTTAGTCATAACTCACTTTATCATTATTTTTATTTCGTCATCAGAATGCATATTTAATAATGTGTATGAAGGCCTACATTTACAAGGGTAAGTTAATAAGTAAGCCACAAATGGCTGTAGAAAATTAACTAAATATGATAACAACTTGAAATAAGTTAATTTTTATACGTACATTGTCCCTTTATTTCTCAACATAATTTCCACCAACATTGATGCACTTATCCCATTGTTTTAACAGTCCTCCCAAACTGGCTGCATAGAACTGCATGCTTTGTTTTCATTTACCTGCCATCCCCCGAACTGTGTGACTTACTTATTGACTCGCCCTTGTAACTTTTTTCTACCCAGCTATGCACCGCTTTACGGGATAAACATTTGTCAACATAAACACTGAAAACCCACCTTGGCGGGAGACATTTCACGAATGACGCCGAAGTTGAATGTGAAGTGAAAACGTAGTTTAGAAAACAGAGCACGCAGTTCTATGCAGCCGGTTTGGGAGGACTGATACAACGATGGGATAAGTGCATCAATGTTGGTGGAAATTATGTTGAGAAATAAAGGGACAATGTATGTATAAAAACAAACTGGTTTCAAGTTGTTATCATATTTAGTTATTTTTCTACAGCCATTTGTAGCTTACTTATTAGCTTACCCTTGTACGTCTCACCATATCTGCATGGATTTACTTTTCTTGTCTGATTTAAGTTGTAGCATGTGTTGCAGGGCCGGCTCTGTGTCAAAGGGGTTATGGATGCAATTCACAATCCCACATACCAGTTTCGAAACACAGCTGCTGGCGATCTGGCAGCAAACTGCCTTGCGTTGGTTTTCATACAAAAGTATGAGTGCTGGCCATTTAGAAAGCACTGGTAAATTACTGAACATAAACTTGCCAAGACATCGGAGGAGGAAATTGATCACCATGGTCTGGTTAGAATGAGGCAGCGAGGAGTGACGAGGGGATCTGGCCGACGCTCGACGCTCAGAGGAAAGGCGAGACGGACATATAATCAGATTGCTACTGGAACTATTAGTGTTGGAACTCTTCGCTGGTTGCTGAGGATGGGGACGGAGCGCTTATGGAGCGCTTTATGTCGGTTCCTAAATCAATCAATCAATCAATCAATCAATCACAAACAGCCAGACACAAAAAGCTGGGGCTGGAAAAGGATGCACCCAAAAATAAAATTGTTGCACTATGACCTGGCACTATTTTAAACATCGGTGAATGCGACCTACCTCCCAGTTTTCACTATAAAATTATGTTCAATACTGACACACCATTAAAGTTATATGGTATAGTGATAATAGTAACATACAATTGTAGGATATTTAGCATAAGCCACAGTATTTCTATTATTTGACCTTTGAATTGGTGATGAATATTATTGTAGTTATTAAGCTGAAAGAAATTTATGCAGAAGCAGCTGGGAAGGTAATAAACCAGATCCTTCTAATATATTTCATGTTATGAAGATTTATTTTATTGACATGCTACTTCATGTGTTTTGTCTGTTTTTGTTTCATTTATTCATCATTTCTGCATATTGTTTTATTGTTCCCATTTTCATCATCATAAGTGGAGAGGGGGGGGGGGGGGGGGGTCATGTTTTGTCATTTCACACGATCACCAGAGTCATGGATCAGCTCCGTGTTCTTTTCTTGACCATGCCATGCGGCTGTGCCATGCGCCATGTAACTGTGCCATGAGCCATGTAACACTTCAACACTCTTTTTCTCATTGCAACTAACATCTTTTTATTGGTCAGCATATTTTTCATCATGCAAAAGGCTACCTTTGCCTTAGCAATTCTTGTACTAATCTCTTCAAGGCACCTCCCATCAGATGTTATGACTATTTTGAGATAGTTGTATAGATATTCACTTGTTTAAGAATATTCCCATATATTACATTGTGGTATTTCTTTTTTCTTAGTGACAATCATAATCTCTGTCTTCTTACAATTTAATTCTAACCCTAGTTGTTCAGTGTGTACAATAACTGCATCTACTAGATGTTGCAGATCCTGTTCATTGTCTATATCATCCGCATATCCAATGTTAGTGATGATATGTCCTCCAATGGCAATTCCTCTATCTTCTAAATTCCTAAAAATATTTTCACTGTATGGGGAAAAAAGATCTGGATACGTTACACATCCCTGTCGCACACCTCTCTTAATAGGCTAATATTGACCTTCTTCATTATCAATCTTTATGGCAGCTTATTGTTTCGAATATATGTTGTTTACAAGTCCAAGGTCTGTCCCATCAATTTGTAGATCTTCCAGCATATTATCAGTTCATAGTAATTTTTCTTTAACCCCGGGATGTTGAGAGATATTTTATGTTCATATTTGTTTTATTTCTGTAATTACATCTTCTTCTGCCTTTCATCTACAAATGGCCTAAACCAATCAGATAAAGCCTTTTGTACGCTTGTTCTACAGAATGAATCAGTCATTCCCATGCCAACCTTCCTTAGTCACATCTTATGACATGCATGGTAGATTACAGTGTTACTAATATTTGCTGCCCTCATGAGCCCTGGCAATACTTGGGAAGCATAATTATACATACTCTTTATTTCTTGAGGTTGTTTGTTCCCAATGCTCCTGAGTTCTCATCTACTCTAGGCAGCCCAATGCCATTCTTATGAAGATACATGTCCTGTGCAACTGTTCTAGAGACCCACAGAGTAAGTTAATAACAGAGTAATTTCTCCTGCCATTGACAATGCCAGGGCACTCTAAAAGAAGGTGGTCCGATGTTCCATAGGGTGATAACACTTTCTTCACTTGGGTGCTGTATGTCAGGGATTGAAGTGGCTTAGATGACTGTTGTCTCTGGTTATTTCTTCTAAAGTCATTGTTGTCACTGGCTTGTGTTTGGAGCATTTAATTAAAGTTTGTCTTGTTGTTCCCTTTGCTGTTTTCTCTTGTTTCTTGAGAATCAGTTGGGCTGTTCTCATACTGCAAGATCTATCCCTTTGCTGTTTGTTAAGTCATTCTCTTGTTTCTTGAGAATCTGTTGGGCTGTTCTCATACTGCAAGATCTGTCCCTTTGCTGTTTGTTTAGTCTTTCTCTTGTTTCTTGAGAATCTGTTGGGCTGTTCTCATACTGCAAGATCTATCCCTTTGCTGTTTGTTTAGTCATTCTCTTGTTTTTTGAGAATCTGTTGGGCTGTTCTCATACTGCAAGATCTATCCCTTTGCTGTTTGTTTAGTCATTCTCTTGTTTCTTGAGAATCTGTTGGGCTGTTCTCATACTGCAAGATCTGTCCCTTTGCTGTTTGTTTAGTCATTCTCTTGTTTCTTGAGAATCTGTTGGGCTGTTCTCATACTGCAAGATCTATCCCTTTGCTGTTTGTTTAGTCATTCTCTTGTTTCTTGAGAATCTGTTTGGCTGTTCTCATACTGCAAGATCTATCCCTTTGCTGTTTAGTCATTCTCTTGTTTCTTGAGAATCTATTGGGCTGTTCTCACACTGTAAGATTTGTCCCTTTGCTGTTTGTTTAAACATTCTCTTGTTTCTTGAGAATCTGATGGGCTGTTCTCATACTGCAAGATCTGTCCCTTTGCTGTTTTGCTGCTCTCACTTCAACAAATTTATTATCCTTCTAATTCCCCAGGAGGTTGCTGTGACCAGGGTAATCCACTGTAAGGTTAAACTGATAGAGTAGCAAACCACCGGAAAACATGAATGTTAGTCAGCTTTACAAAACTACAATGACAAAAACCAGAATGTTAGTCAGCTTTACAAAACTTCAATGACAAAAACCAGAATGTTAGTCAGCTTTACAAAACTTCAATGACGAAAACCAGAATGTTAGTCAGCTTTACAAAACTACAATGACGAAAACCAGAATGTTAGTCAGCTTTACAAAACTACAATGACAAAAACCAGAATGTTAGTCAGCTTTACAAAACTATAATGACAAAAACCAGAATGTTAGTCAGCTTTACAAAACTATAATGACAAAAACCAGAATGTTAGTCAGCTTTACAAAACTACAATGACAAAAACCAGAATGTTAGTCAGCTTTACAAAACTATAATGACAAAAACCAGAATGTTAGTCAGCTTTACAAAACTATAATGACAAAAACCAGAATGTTAGTCAGCTTTACAAAACTACAATGACAAAAACCAGAATGTTAGTCAGCTTTACAAAACTATAATGACAAAAACCAGAATGTTAGTCAGCTTTACAAAACTATAATGACAAAAACCAGAATGTTAGTCAGCTTTACAAAACTATAATGACAAAAACCAGAATGTTAGTCAGCTTTATAAAACTATAATGACAAAAACCAGAATGTTAGTCAGCTTTACAAAACTATAATGACAAAAACCAGGATGTTGTAACAATTAATCAGTCAACAGTTGGTATATAGGCATCGAGAGTATGTTTTTACTTTTGATTCCGGTTGATAGTTTTAACTCATTTTCTTTTCAGCCAAAACACTTTAGTTAATATCTTTGCTACTTAACTATGTTAATCTCTTTTAATTAGGTACGAATGACAAGTACCATGGCTCATGCAGAAAATAAAGAAGTTGATGCTGTTGAAAGTTCAAAACATAACAAAGGAGGTTGTTTAAGATGTCTAAACTGGCTAACCAAAAAACTCCGACTTGTTGAAGATGGAGCAACACCACCTAACTGGAAATATATTGGATTGGTGTTTTTAGCTCTAGTAAGTATCGGATGCAGTTGTAAATTGATTCATTGATAAGAATGCTTATTTCTTCAAATATGGAGTATGGTAGCCTTGTGGCTAGGACGCTCACCTACCAGCCCTATGGTGATGTGTTCAATTCCATATCTGGGCAGATTTTTAAAATTGGCCTGGGCTTCCAGGTCAAACCAGCTATAAATGGCTACCAGGAAATGTTATGGGTAGTAAAAGTGGCCGGCGTGATATGACCACATGACCCACTGAGTGCTGATTGGTCTATAAAGATAAGGGTCTTGCACCATGTGCCCAATGCTCCACGAGGCATGTACTTACTTACTTTATTGGCTGCGTGGAGAAGGAGTTATGAACATAGTTCGTAAACCTGCATACCACATTTGAAAAACATCTGCGGGTGATTTGACATTTTATGGAATGGTATGGGTGCTGGTCGTTCAGAAAGTAGTGGTCATCTTCTGAATGTAAACTGAATGCGACGTCCTCTAAAAGGATATGCAACTTACTTACTTTATTACTTCATGGGCCTTGCTGGCTAGTATATGATTTGTCTCTTCACTGTCCTCAATTCTTTAGAGTCCTTTATTAATTTATGCGCTGAAACTTTTTCTATTCCATAATGCCAGATTATGTTTATTTGCTTTCTCTGCTTCTTTTTATTTTAATCATGCCAGTTGTAATTGTTTATATTTGTTGGTTTTCATGATGTGTCTAAAAAATATAGACTGTTTCAAATGCTTGATGAATACTTTTTGTGTGTTCCTTGACTTCTGTTTAGAATATCTTCAAAGTCCATTGTGGCTATTCCTCGTGCTAGTGACATTCTTTAGTAAAACCATGTTTCTGTGGCTTAACAATCTCGCCTTGTTTTGTAAGTATTTTAAACACAGCATTTTTAAACATAAAAATATTGGAATGATTTTTATGTACATTTTTTAACTTTGTGGAAACTAATATGAATAGTGTGAATTAAAGTATCATGAAACAAATGGATATGACCAAGCAAATTGTTGAGCACTACATGTCTGTCTGTGAAGATCGAAGGGAGGAAACCAAGGGGAAGACCGAGAAGTAAATACCTGAATGGCTTGACCACATGGCATGGTCGAGACAGGAACACAGAGCTCATCCACGACTCTGCTGATCGAGTGAGATGGCAGAACATGACTGCCCACGCTTATTGGCATGGCACATGATGGATGAATGTCTGTGAGCCACATTATCACAGTGACTAGCACACTTGTCACCGGCCTAGTGGTAATGATTTTAAACTTCCCTCAAGTAATGCATAAAAAAAAAATTGACCTGCTCTCCCAGGCCGACCTAGCCTAAAATGGGTACCAGAACTTTTCTGGGAAATAAAGGCAACAATCATGATATTGACCACATAATTCATGCAAAACAGCAAGTCAAATGGTTTGGCCATGCAAGTAGGTTACCAGTCAACAGCATACCACAACAAGCAATGATGTACAGACCAGAGGGAAGCAGAGGAAGAAGCCGACCACGTAAACATTGGATGGAGGGAATAGCATAGTTCATGGGAATATCGATACATTGAAGCCCATAATCGGGCACTCTCACGATGTTTATACTTCACCTTGACACCGCAAGGTACAAGAGGAACATGATGAGATGAGATGAGATGACAATTCATGGAATGCTAATTGGTTTATAAAATTATGAGGCTACTACCAATATAGCAGACCGTCTAGCATTGCCTTATAAAATGTTGGTATGGGAGCCGGTCGTTCAGAAAGCAAACTTTTTTTTGTTTTGTTTAAATTCGCATATCCTTTACAGGACATCGCTGTCAACAGCAACACCTTTCAGCTGTCTGTTGATTTCTTGACAAGATTACGCTCAGTAGTTTGCCATTGCTTTCTGATCGGCCGGCTCAATTATCTTGCAAGTCACCAGCGGGGGTAGAACCGCTTCCAGTTCTCGCCCGCTACGAGACTCTGCGTAATAAACGGGATTACGGAGAAAGTGGTGTAACCCCTCGGCCAGAGAGACCAGCAGTGGCAAACTACTGAACATAAAAATTTGCCTAGTACATCAACAGCAGCTGAAAAATACTGGTGTTGACTGCAACGTCCTGCAAGGGATATGCAACATTAAAATTTAAAAAAACTACCAATATACCCAAAACGCTCATGGTGTGGAAATAGGTCCTTACTTTCTTAGCCGATGTGCTACTGGGTCAATGTGGGAAACAGAATAGTTACACTGGATTAACATATATTCCTAACCTATGTGTCACTGGTTCTATGCCAGAAACAGAATAGTAACACTGTACTAACATACATTCCCAGCCGAGGTGTCACTGGGTTTATATAGGAAACAGAATAGTTAAACTGTACTAACCAAGCATGTCATAAGATGTGGTTATGGAGGGTTAACTACTGCATCCCAAAGAAAACTTCAACTGCAAAACTTATCACTTATGAACAAGTCTGCCAGGAAACAAATAAAAGTTAGATATCACCTTTCTGGAATCCACAAGGGCAAAGACATATAGGCAGCTCAGAAACACACGGAGAAGAGAGTTAGATGAGCAGTCTTGTCTTTATATTGTGAGTTTTGCCTTTCTCACCAAAATCTCTATCATTGTAACTGTGATATCTCTGGATGATGAGTGAAGGTCTACAATAGCCTCATCAGATGGTTGAAGGCATACTCTCCACTGGAGATTAAAAGGTAGAATAAGAAAGAGGATAAATGTATGTTTGAATAGTAATCGGCATTTTGATGTAAACTAATGTGGTTAATATAAGTAACCAGTGCTCGTTACTGAATATGATTATGATTTTCTTTCAGCAAACTTGGAATGGCATCATTTGTAAAATACACAGAAGGTGTTAAGTTAGTGTCAGTTTTGAAAAGTTATTTATGCTTAACAATTATAGAGCCAAGAGGAAATCAGAGCATCCAGGTGACTAGAAAGATGATGCATTTCACCAACTCCACCAAAGGGAACATGAAGCAATCTTCAGATTCCGCACAGGACGTAACAAGCTGAAATACCACATGTTTAATACAATAAAGATAGAAAATATTGATTAATGTAACTGGATCTGGTAAAATTACAACTAAACATTTGTTGGAAACCTGAGAATAGTATAACTAGAAAGGCCTTTGCCTACAATCAAGAGGGCAAAAGAAACAAATGGAATACCTAAAAACACAAAGAAGAGAAGTAAAAACAGAAATGAAAATATGGGGAGGACATGGACAGACTTGCATGGGATAGCAAAGGATATGGGGGGGGGGGGCCTTGGAGTGAGCTGGTTGAGGGCCGATATGCCAATGGGGGATAAGTAGAAAGAAACATTTGTTTCAGGTATGTCCAACATACAACTATATTTTGGCTTACACCCACTGTGTTTGATGACAAACTTTATGATGATGTCAACAAGTTCAAGTTGACTTGATCTTTCTTTGCATTTATTCATATTAATGTCATAAGCTGTATATGTTGTTTTATTATTAACAACTGTTTTTATCTTAGTTTTCCAGTTCAAGCACATTGACTTTCCTACTGCCATTCTTACCAGAGATGATGCTGGTGGGTAACTTGTACATTTTCTGTACTCTTCTTAACTCTCCACACTTTCATTAGTTACTCTATCCTCACACATTTTGCTTAACTACATATTTTCTATTATGTCTGAGGCAGTGATAACTTTAAAGTAATAAATGTCTGAGTTAGAAAGAGTTAAAATAATGGCTATCTGGTCAGGCAGAGGTTAAGTAACAGTTTTCTAGGAGCAGGTCAGCATGGGCGAATGGATAAAAACGTGTGTTCTTAAACATCCGGTGTCCTGGTGCCAAGGTAAGGAGTTCAACCCCTATACTGGACAGTTGGACTAAAATGTTGACTTATCGTCCTTGACTTGGGGACATTAATTACAAGTACCTCTGAAGTCGGAGTGGGTTTGCCTGATGGTGAGGGACACTGTTAATAGGTAAAGCTAATCCACACACAAAGTCCAGTCCAGCACTACTAGAAATAGTCTGTCTGGACTATGCTTGAATTCAAAGTGAGCAAGCGCCAAAAAAGACAGCTTTCTAGGACAAAAGAGGTTAGTTGGATGGCATGTGAATCCTCTGGAATACTGAGTTTTAACCCAAAAGACTGATACATTGATGTGCTGGTTGTTTGAGCCCTCATCAGGGCTAGCATCTATTGGAATGAGGTTGTGGGCAGCTTTTCTTTCCCACCCGATACCAAATTACCATCTCTGCCGGACCTGCGTTGCAGAGTTCTCTTCCCCTCTCCAAGTTAAGAAACCAGTATAGTGTGCCAGGACGGTGCTGGAACTATTGACAGGTTTATTATGGAGCACCAGTGGATACATCTGGAGTGCAGTGATGGTAATCCACATTGAGCTGAACTGTAGTGTCCTTGTGGTAGGGTGGTAGCACAATCACTGTGTTCAATGTGCTTGCCTATTAATGCATTCTGTTTCTGACCTTCTTGGTCTGATCAATCTTGACAGTCTGTATGTATTTATCTCAACTATGGTTTATTCAGTTGGGATGGTTTGGTCACTCTGCTGAATGTGAGAAAATTGGCAGCCATGACAATTATTAGAAAGCATGCATACATTTATCTCAACTGTAATCTCATGGAAGCCTGCTGGATTTAGGTTGCAAACAACGGTGCAGTTCATGCAGGAAACAAAATTGCAGAATAAAGATTGATTCTAAGGAAAAGAAATGTAAGATCCCAAATGTCATTTCACATTTCGGATTGGTTTGATCATATTTGTAGAATGTGACAAAAACTGGCAACCATAATAAACATAGGAAACCCAGCCGTGTTTATCTCAGCAGTGGTTTCTTGAATTTGGTCACATCTGCAGAATTTGACAAAAACTGGCAGCCAAGACAATCATGGGGAACAGAGAAATCAAGACGCGGTAGCTCTGCAGAAGTTATGGAGGGCTGTCGCGAGATCTCTCTGTTTGACCTCAATCTTCCAAGTTAGAAGAGGTGAAGCAAAGTAGGTAAAAGTATGTGCAGTTTTGCTACATATACAAGACTTACCGTCATGTGCCATGCCTGGGACAAGTGACCACGTTCCTGCACAACTAGTTGGCATCCATGTTCCTGATGGTCTTTTAAGTAGTATATTGTTTCTATCTACACCTTCATCATCATCCAGTGCCTTGCCAGCTGACATGGGTGATCATGCTTCTGCACAAATTGTGATCTCCGATGGCATGAATCAGTTTGTCTGTTAACTCCCTTTCGTGCTATGACACAAGACAGTCCAGAATTTTCTCATGCTTTCTTCCTCTATCTCTCTTTCCACAAATCTTTCTGGTTTTCACAACATGTTCCAGTTTCTGTCTTCTCATAATGAGGCCAAAAAACGATGACTGCCTCTTTCTGATGTTTATTTCATGAGGCAGAAGGCATGGGGAAACTACCGCTGTATTTTCCCAAGACAATCAGGCCTCTACATCTTAGATAGGTGAATAGAATTGCCAGAAATAAGAAAGATCTAAGTGGGGAGTTAAATTAGTTGCATGTATTTACAGGGTAGCAATAATTCCCAGAATTTTGGGTGGTTTGTGATTTTGTTTATAAAGGAAAGTTTACATTTAGTAGTTTTCAATTACTTTCTGAAAGGCCGATACTCATACTATTATGAAACTGCATTCACTGTCCCTAAGCCACAGATGCTGGGGAATACTCTAACAAGTTTCAAACTGGATGAGTAGAGAGTGATCAAACATACAGAGGAGAACAGGAACCACAGGCTGGAGGCAGTAAACTGTCTGAGGGTGGCTCATGCACACACATCTATAGGAATTGCTTAGAGTGTTTCTGTTATTTCAGTTACAATAATTCTGTTTCATGGCTGCTGATTTTTGTTGCTATTTAAATAAAGGATGTAATATTTACATTTCCTTTGCTGGTCATTCACATTTGGATTTATCATTAGTTACAATAATTATGTTCTATTATTCTGTTTCATTATGAAGGGTTCACCTAATTATCCATTGAAATAGTGTGATAATGTTGACAGGATGTGCAGATAGCCAATGAGATCTTCAGTTGTTGAAAACAAGCTGTAGTGGTTTGAAGGTTAAAGTTCATGATACAAATGAATGAATTAAATTATGTCACTATGCTCACACATTTCTTCTTTAACCCTACCAGACCACTGTACCGATTTTCGGAAATTTCAGAATCTGCCGCTATACCGCTGTCCCTAATTTTCAGCATTTTGCCTATTTCGTGATAAATATGCTACACAAACTAAAAATAACCAACCAATCATAGTCAAAACTCATGTTTAGCCATTGCAAATGTCTGCCTCCATAGGTTTGAATTGACTTTGTGTGGATTAACGGGGAAAATTTATAAAAATTCACAATGAAACGAGCGATTGATGAACCAAGCACTTCAACAAGAAAGCGAAGTAGGTCTAGGCTTTTCACAGTCCAACAGGTGATCGATACTTTGGTTTATGCAGACTGGATTGGCACACAAAGGTGGAATATTGGCGCACAAAGGTGGAATATTGGCGCTAGATGAAAGGTAGACCTATTTTCTACAATGTCTCCAAGTTACATCTTATTCTAACCACTTGTTTGCATGTAACTAACATTTTTCTACATCATGTTGGTTTTTTCTCTTTAATGCTCAGGAGCCCAGATATAGGGGACAGTTAGGGTTAGGGCCTCAGGTCTGGTAGGGTTAAGAAACCTATATAAACCTAGTCCATGGACTAAAGTAGGTTGGTTCCTTCTCACGAATTGTTCACGATTTCATAATTTGTTAAGCTGAAACAGAGCTATTATGATCATAGAAGTTTCCCATGAAACAAATATTTAATTGTAAAGAAATAATGCTTTATCTCTAATATGCTTCTCTTTCTACACAGACATTGGGATACAGTGAGACTAACAAAGGTACCTATGTTGGTATTGTGGCTTCTTCTGTGTTTGCTGGAAGAATTGTAGGAAGGTATGTGTGCAGTTTGGGAATATGACTGATAATGTTGTTTATATGGTTATAATGTAATTGTATTCCTGATAGCAAATGTGATAGTTTCATTGATAAGTATTTCTTGTTTTGTCTGACTCTTTCATAACTGTACGATTAAAAAAAAGAGTAAAACATTTTAATGAAACTGTCTAGTTCGTTAGACATGGTGGAAGAAACAGATTAGAAGTGAGCCATGGAAGTAACGTTAACATAGGAAATTATTGTGTCACTTACTGTATGTAAATGTTATTGCTAATGTTACTGTTATAGGTAAATGTTTTGTTAATGTTACTGTTATAGGTAAATGTTACTGTTAATGTTACTATTGTAGGTAAATGTTACTGTTATAGGTAAATGTTATTGTTAATGTTACTGTTGTAGGTACATGTTTTTGTAAATGTTACTGTTATAGGTAAATGTTACTGTTAATGTTACTGTTGTAGGTAAATGTTATTCAAGAACCTTTTTATGTTCCATGAGGCATATTTGGCACATGGTGCTAGATCCCTATTTTAGTATCACCAAGGACCAATCATCACTTGAGGTGTCAAAACTGTCACTGTCATTTACTGCCAATATAGTACCTTGCAGTGTAGGGCGGGGTAGGGGGGGGGGGTCTTTGAACTTGAGGAATTAAGGCCGCCTGGCTAGTGCAGTCGCCGCGAACTGTGCAGGTTAGAGGTTTCTTTTTGCCTCAGACAGAAAAAAACTCCACGCTTTACCAAGGATTCAAACCTGGGTCTCCCGAGGGAAAATCCGGCATTCTAGCCACTCGGCCAGCCACACTTGGGGTGTGCTGTGTTGAATATCACGCCAGCTGCCTTCACATCTCAATACATTTCCTGGTACCCATTTGAGGCTGGGTTGACCTGGAGGTCGAGGTCATTTTAACAAATCCACCTAGATCTGAAGTTGAACCCATGATCACTGGGCCTGTAGGCAAACACCTAGCCACTAAGGTACCGCAGCTTCCAACAACAGACTGAACACTATTATTGATCAGTGCTTGCTATGAAATCTCGTAAATTAACAGAGGTACATACACTCCATAGACATTTCTGGCTAAACAGTTTTCTACTCAATCAAAAATAGTAAACCAATGAATAGAAGATACAAACAAGCAGAACTAGTGAAACAATATTATATACATGTCGTTTAAATACCGCAATCGTTGTTATAGCCAGCAGAACAAATTGAGAGGGAGCACCCAACCTGGCAAAATACCCCAATGGCTTGGTACATTCATCACCTCTGGCAGCAAAAATCCAACTCCTGGCCTTCACCTGGAGGAACTGTTTTAACTAACAAGAGAAAAGTCGATGGCGAGTCTCTGATGCCATAAAACCAGATTGCTGTAGATATTAAATACACACATATATGTGCAGGCACGTGTGTACATACATACCTAAACTTGTAAGACCAAAAAGAAGAAGAAGAATGTTACTTAATAAAACCATGAAATACAACACATTGAGAGAGTTTGCATCTGTTGAATGAATGACTCCAGGCAGAAATAAAGCGTGTCTAAACACATCCAGTGTACAATACCAAAGGGGTGTCCAATCAGGTGAAAGCAGTTTAGCGTGGAGTTAGATCAGAAGTGAACTAAATATGGATTGGAGTAGTTGCTCATGAAATAATCATGTATTGAAAAGGACAATAGTGGTCTCTCATGGTTGATTGGTAAACATCAAAATGATTGTAAGCTTGAAAGTCTGGCCGTTAAACACTTTGAGTATTTAGACTGGTAATGACAATGACATATGCCTGGGTCATTGACATTGAGGTGAGTGACCCCAGTAGCTAGACTATGAGAAAAACAACCAGCCATGAGAAATAATGATGAGGGTGAGTAGAGACCCCAAGGCGGATGGGGGAGAGAGACAGTTTTAGGCTGGGGTGCAATGCTGTGGGGAGCCCAGGGAGGGGCTACACAGCAGGGTTAAAAGACAGTGGAAAACTTTGACTTGGCAGTGGAAGCTGAGACCGACTGAGGTTCGGTTCGTGTGAAGTCAGGGGACTTCTGGACAGTTGATGTTGTGGCGCCGAGCAGATCGGTAGTCGAAGAAGTGGGAGCTTAGACTGACTGCGGTCAGATCTTTTGTTGTGTTGTTCTCCCAGTTGTGAATGCAGGCCTAAAACCCAGTGGGGGTTGAATAGTTAATGGAGGCCTGAACCCAGAGTGGGTTGAATAGTTAGTGGAGACTAGACCCAGTGTGTGGGTGTATTGTGTGAGGTCCAGCGGTGGAAAGTAGCTGGATTAGCTGTCTTATGGATTTGAGATGAAGCAGGCCGTGAGAAGACAGTGATGTATACCTGTTAAAATTGTGAGGAGGATATTTATATTCTATGGATTATGTTGTTTCTGGATATATAAGGATGTTCCGTTTGTCCGTGTTCTTTCTGTATTAAAGGATTATGTGCGCCAACTCAATCTTGTTTAATGACTGATGGATGTGTATTACTGGGGTGAGTTGCATTGTGAGACCGTTAGAAAGCTCAATTGACACACCAGTAGCATCGTTACCTAGACAACGACCATATCATGAACTTATCATAAAGAACTTCGTGATAGACAACATTGAAGTTGCCTTTCTTGGGCCCAATCTCAACATCAAAGAAAAGTTTAGTTACTTTAGTTTAGTTTAGTTGACAGATCAACATTACGGCACACGGGAGTAACCCATAAGTGCTCTGTTCTACTCGTAACTCAAGCCTGAGTCAGGAAAAACTCAGCTCAGTGCATGAACTCTGTAGCACTGGCGGGAATCCTGAAATACTTTGGGTAGATTTTTAAGTCAAAATTTTGCCCAGGCAGCGCCGGTAGGCTACTCTTTTTCAACTTCCAAATGCCAAGGGAATTTTTACATGCGCAACAATACACACGGGCGTCCGATCTCACTACCCAGAGGCCAGGGGAAATTTTTATTGTTAGAAGTCCACATGAAAAAATTCCGGCCCTCACCAGGTCTTGAACCCGGGACCTCCAGCACTTGAGGCAGACTCGAGACCACTCAACCCCCCGCATCAATGTAAAAGAAAAACTTCAAAGAAAAGCTAAAGATTAATCAAGGTTCAACTAGACATATAGCTAACCTGATGAATGTCACAGAAGTATCACTATAGAGATTACATTGGCTTAATCTGACTTAGAAATACATTTTATGTGGCTAACAAGGCAACTCTGTTATTTTAATAAAAATTATAACAGTTTAGAGTACTGCAAGCTCTTCATTAAAGCCACAAATATAGAGGCTTATGTAAATCTTTTTGTGTGTGTGAGGAAAAGAGTGACGAGGAGGGTGTTAAATTTGGTCTTAGTAATTTTAATAAGCCAAAGGCTTGCGAACGTGGTTCGTGAGCCGCTTACAAGGCGTTCGAAACGCAGCCGCAACCGATTTGTGCAGTAGACTGTGTCGCGTTGTGTTATAATGTCTTAGTATGGGAGCCGGCCGTTCAGAAAGCAAGGCAAACTACTGAACGTAAAATTTGCCTAGTACATCAACAGCAGAGGAAAAATGCTGGTGTTGACTGCAACGTCCTGCAAGGGATATGCAACATTAAAAAAAAATTTAATATACATTTTCAACTGAATTAATTTAAAGTTAACATGGCTCACTTGTTTTCCATGAGTGTATATCTGTGGAATTTAGCAGTCATAAATGACATTGGCTGCTTGTAATATTCCTCAAGGTTTGTGAAGCTGTATGCTTGTTAAACTCTTGGTTAAAGTCTGAATGTAATAGTGAACAGCATTGTGATGTTTATACTACTCTTACATCTGAGTAGAGGTTCTCATGACTGATACTTGTAATAATCAACAAGAGGCACAAGGAGTGGAATCCCATGATGCTCGATGCAGAGGTCAAGGCTCTTGTTAATGACAACTGTGATGATGATGGCATTGGTATATACTTAAATGGGTCAGGTATTGGAATCAAAAACGTTCACGGACCTTCATGGTACATTCGCTAAGGAAGCAACAGTGCATTATTTGTGATCACAAGCAGCATGTCAATGGAAGTGTTCGTGGTAATAATGGCTCAGTGACCGATGGGTCAGTGGTGAGAAACAGACGTAATGGCTGGGGCTTTATTGCAAAGGCTAATGGACGAGTCTTGAAAAAGGAGAGTCTGGGCATATGAGACTACGACCTCCAGCATGAGACTGGAGGTGGAGGCAGTAACAGCGGCATTCCGGTGGCTAGAGGAGACCACTGCAACACATGTTGTATTCATTATGGATTCAAAGAGTATGTTTAGTAAGGTGGAGAAAGGAATATATCGTGTGGAATGGCTCTCGTCACTTCAGAGGTCACAGATTGTGAGAATTGTATGGCTATTTTGACCTGGCCATGCAGGGGTACGGGGGAATGAACAGGCTGATAGGCTAGCAGGGAATGCACCTCTTGGTGGTAGATTGCCTATGGACAAGGGGGAGGTGGTCGTGCACTTGTGGGACCAGGTGGAGAAGGTGGAGGAACGGATTGAGAACCCATATGTGGAAAGAATGAGATTATGGGAGATCGGCAGGGGTTCTGGAAGAATCTCAAAACTGAGAGGGAAGACCAGGAGAACTTTTAATCAGATAGTGGTGGGAACGATTAGTAGTATGTCTCTTCGCTGGCTGTTGAACGAGTGGACGGAGCATGTATGGGAATGTCCTCAGTGCAGTGATGTCGGTTCTTAACTCAGCTCAACTCAATGGCTGTACTTTAGCTTGTGTCACGAAACTTCACCCATGTTTGCATACTAAGTGATGTTTTTTTGTGAAGCATGTTATCACACAAAGCATTGGATTTAATCCATGCATAAGTCCATAATTTGTAGTTACATTTATCTTCATGCCAGGAAATTCAGGGGTCTTGCGCAATAAAAGAGCAGATTGCCAGGTGGCACTGTCGTTGTATGAAAGAGTTGCCAGTAGGCCAAACTGACTTAGTGAATGCCTTAATAGAGTTGGGCCAATATGCGCACCAATAGTTATGATTACAGATTAAAGATGCAAGTAGCTAGAAAAGAGCAGCACACCAAATGTACAAGGAGGTTTGTCAATCTACATTGAACTTTCACAGATAGTTGCTGTGTTCTCATGACTGTATTACAGAGGAGATTAAAGCGAGCACCTACATCGGAAATGTCTTGAGTGCATTGATGATAACTTGCACTGAACTGAACTCATACTGTAGTGGTTTTCCTCTTTCAGTGTGTTCTGGGGATGGCTGGCAGATCGTCAGGGCCGCAAACTTGTTCTGCTTATTACAATTGCCTTTAATGGAATATTTGCCGCACTGTTTGGATTTGCTAGCAACCTTGTCATGGCAGTTGTCTTTCGCTTCTTGTGTGGTGCTGTTAATGGTAAGTTTGGTTACATAAAACATTTGGTTTAAGTTTTGCGTATTATTTTGTTTTTGTCTGGGCAAGGTTTTGTTTCATATTATGCACGGAGGAAACTGGCAACAGTAGAGATGTGCATTCTCTGTCATCTTTAAGAATATTTAATTCCTTCCTTTTGCCTGCCTGCCTGCCTGCCTGCCTGCCTGCCTGCCTGTCTGTCTGTCTGTCTGTCTGTCTGTCTGTTTTTTGTCTGTCTGTTGGTCTATCTGTCTCCCTTGCCTCTTCATGTTTTAATAAAACTAAAAAACTTATAGCTATCATCTGACTTTGCCAATCAATTTCCAGTTTTTAACATCTGCTTCTTGAAGGACTGCCTGATATGTATCTTGTTAGTTCTGTCACTTCACCTTATTTACATTTTCCTCAGGAACCCACATCTTTGCTGCCACTTGATGCATCTCAGCTTGTTTGTTTTTGTCTCAAACGCAATGTGCATGTGAGCAAGATTGTAAGTCTCGAAGCACCAGGGGCTGGAAGGATACTAACATTTGCAGATGATGTTCTTGCATACAGGCAGGGGAGGGACACAAATCAAACAGCTCAGGAACTGCAGGCAACACTAGACAAAGTGATGAATTAGTGCAAGAAGATGAATGCTGTCGTTAACCCAGGAAAGACATCTGTCTTGTGGTGCTCTCTGGACAATAAGATTGTTAAAGCTGACCTCCCAAGCCTCACAATAAATGGTAGAAATGTGAATAGAGAAAGCAGAATGAAGCACCTAGGATTCACTTTTGATAGAAGTCTGTCCTTTAAGTATCATGTTGAAGTGGTGGTTACAAAGTGTCAGAGGGTACTGAACTGTATGGCGACAAGGGACATGGAGCAGAAAATGCTATTCACACTTTTTCAGCACTTGATAATTTCAGTGTTAGAGTATGGACTAGGAATACTCAGTCTCAGAGAGTCAGCTAGTGAAATTAGAGCACATACAGAATGAAGCCATGAGGATGATTCTGGGGTGTACAAGGGACACCCCAATAGTATGTATGCAACACATCCTGGCGCTACAGACCATTGCAGACAGACTCAAGGTGTTGCAGGCAAGGTCATATCTCAAGGTAGCTGTGGACAAGGAACACCTGCATGATTCCCTGGATGCAGTCAAGGGCCATTGGTTGCTAAGAGGAAGATCATGGATGGCTCAGACAAGATACCATCAGGGAAGTGTGCCCACTTAAGAAGATTAGCAGTGGCATGGAGTAGACATTCAGTCTTGTGTTTAGCTATAATCACATTGTGACGTGAGTGTAGGGAGTGGCCAGCAGATGCTATGGAAGTAGAAATTCAGTAATTAATTCAGGACTACTGTTGTCATAACCTTATTTTAAAACTCATCTGAGAAATTTCATTTTGGTTATCTTCTGGCATATATTGTAAAGCAATTAATTAAGCCCATTTAATGTCAGTAAGGCACATCGTTTATATATATATATATATATATATATATATATATATATATATATATATATATATATATATATATATATATATATATATGCTGGAAAGCCTTTAGTATTGATGACTGAACAATGTGCAAGACAGGGGAACTGGCAACAGATTGAAAGTCTATCTGGTGCTCCATTGTGAGAGATGTTCTGCATAGGACCTGATGATGATGATAATGGAATAGAAGGAAATAAGAAAGGTGTTATCGTGGTGAGTAATCAACAAACATTTCCAACAAACATGAATTTCTTGGTACAAAGTTTACTATGCAACCCTTTGCCATGTGATCCCTCCACCTGGAAGATGATTTATTATCTAAAATATCTTCTGTTCATAACCCCAGCGAGATATTTCCCCCTTGTTTCTAAACAGAGTTGTATGTTTTATTATACAAGCTTTGTGTGTGCCTCCGTCACTGAATACATTATAAAAACATTGCAGGTACAGTTGGCACGGCCAAAACGATCCTGTATGACATTTCAGACAACACAAACCAGGCACTCAGCATGTCCATGTTGTCCATCTCCTGGGGAATGGGCATGATCCTTGGCCCCTCTGTTGGAGGTAAGTTCATGACCTTTCTTACAAAGTATTGTTGACCATATATTATGGATTAGGATTATGAAAACTGACAGTTCCACATTTTGCTATCTCTCTCTCTCTCCCCCCCCCCCCCCCCCCCCCCCCCCCCCCCCCCCCCCCCCCCCCCCCCCTTCAAAGTAAAGTAAGTCCATATTCAAACCATTAACTTGATGTCTCTTGGAAGGACACAGCAATTGGGGAATGTAATGATAACATTATCATTACAAGTATATTACTTTCAAATAGGCTATTCCATAGGGGGAATAAATGGCAGAAGATGTAAGAGACACCAAGGTGGCTCCAATCCCAAATAAATCATGGAATTTAATTGATCACATATTAACTAAAAAACAAATGAGACAGTTGATGTTAATAATTTATAGTCTCCAGCTGCACCCTCCCTCCTATTTTTTTAATCCCCACCCAGCACCACCATCCATGTGCATGCGATGTTTGTCCATCATGAATGACGAGGACCATTCATTCACTGCATCTTTTGATGAGGAACGAATGACTTGCACTTTGGATTTATATAGCGAAGTAGTGGTCGAGCAACTCCGTCGTCCCCACTCTCTCGTCTGCGTCCATCTGGTTCCAGTGGCGAGCATGGCAAGACGACTGGAAGACGGACACAGATGCAGTGGACGTTAGGCTGCCACGGCCAGTTATCCCTGTATGTATCAACTCACTAGCCTGGAGTCTCGTGCAAACGGCCCTTCCGTCATTCCTTTTGTTTTCAGTTTTAAGACAAGCATATGACTACTGGCAGGATCAACCAGATATCTATCGGACAGACGGGCTATTCACGCACACGCAAGCCAAGAGTAGCATCGCTAAAGCGCGCCCTCCCAGTACAAGGTGATACATGCAAAACCACTGGACGCCTACCGACGAGCTTTCAAGCTACGCCGGCAGGACTGACCGAAAAAAAAGCTATACCAGCTTACTGACTGCAGGCCCACTACTCACCGAGAGAGAGTGGGCGCTTATCGAGACTTTGTTGAACGGTTGTACAAATTTTGCACTTTTGCCCGCTCAAACCATGACCTGGCTGCACGAATGCGGTTACATTCTCGAAGCGCCTGCGTTCGCTGGGAAGATCCCATTTTGGTGCACCTCACACAGCCATCCGAGACAACGAACGCTAGACGCGGAACTGATCAAGCGAACTAGACCAGCCCTCATGCACACACAGACACGACACATGATACAACCCACTTTCATTTCTTATCTTGTGTGTTTTGTTTCCTCCAGGTTTGTTAGCTTCTCCAGCGGAGAAATGGCCGGAGGTCTTCAGCAAGGAGGGTCTCTTTGGACAGTACCCATATCTGTTATCATCATTATATCCATTTGTCAGCTGTTTTGTAATTTTCTTCATTATCTTCTTCAAATTTGATGAAACCTATGTTGTAAAGTCATCGAAAAGGTAAGACCATGTTTTATAAATACATTTCTATTAATTTATTTTCTTAAATATGTCCAAGGGAAACTTGTTGTTTTTATACTTGTGTTTAGATTTTTGGTTTTTCATTTAGCTCTTTTGAAACTTTTAATTTAGTGTATTTCACAGTCAATGAGGTTTTAATTATAGCTGTATACACATGAACGTATTTCACAGAGTCAGTGATGTCAGTCAGTCAGTCAGTCAGTCAGTCACGGTTCCAACTTCATGGCAACGGGTCGTCCCCATTATGCTTCGTTCCTGTGCCAGTGAATATCACACAAAATGCTCCTCACTGCCCAATGTGAAAAGTGGAAAAAACAGGAGTCTCGACAAGCCAACAGCCTGCACAGGTGCACTGTGCATAATGCCGTCGCCAGAATGCTAACACAAAAGTCCTCCACGAAAAATACAGTTCATCATCGATGAAATCGGCAGTCACCAGAAAGACTTCACTGACCCGGGTTTTATCCCATATGGCACGGTTTCTTTCCGCAAGGCAACCCGCGGAAAGCACCGCACAAAGCGCGAACTCTGTAGCTCCAGCGATGACTCCCAGGAGTCTCCTGGAGGAGAGTCAGTGATGTTTAAGTTAGAAAACTAAGCCCATAGATCCCGAAGGTATTACAGTTGAAAAAATAGAGGCATGACAAGATTTTGGTGTTGATAGAACGATTGATGTGTGAAATGACTTACATATCCAACATTACAAGATCTGAAATGTCCAGAGTTAATAAAATTGCCCAAGAAAGCCAAAACAATAGACTGCTCAGACTTTAAAACTAAACATTTGAGCAGCCATGTCATCAAAACAATGCTTAAAATCAAATAAGAAAGAAACACAAGTAAATTCATTCAAGTCAGTGAAATCAGATGTTTGGTTTGGTTGTTAGAGGATCACTTTAATAAAACACAGATATCTCCATAAGTACTCCACTCTCCTCTCATAGATCACAGGAGGAGGTTCTCAGCACAGTGAACAAACTCTGTAGCACTGAATATGTGTATAACAGAATCACACATGCCCCAGGAATGCTACCTGGTCAAAAAAGCACGCTAAAGCCAGATGTGTTGGCCTACAGGTTTCGGCCCAAGGGCGCATAACTTAGACACTTTGCAATCACATCTGAAAAAACACTCCGGATGAACACAAAGAACAAGAAGAAGAATCACACATGCTATACATTTGTTGTGTCTAATTTGGAAATTTAATCTGTAGAGTGGTCTATTTGGCCACTCTTTTTGATTACAAACTGCCGAGAAATTTTTAATTTGCACAATATGAACACAAGTTCTGTGAGTTTTTAACCCTTATCCAAGAAAGCCAGACATTTGATTTGCTACCCCGGGATCAGGGAGGAGTATAACATCCTTTTTCTTATTTTGTAAAATCTAAAACTGTCAACACTGTGAGATGAACCTGATCTGCTGATGTCAGAGGCAGACGCCATAACCTGTGGTTTACTCTGAACCTGAAGAGCAGATGATGAACGCTTGACAAGCCTGTGGCAGTATCTACCATAGAATTATCCTAGATTTGAATACAGGTCTTCTTGATTTTATATACATATGCAGACTTATGAGTCTTCCCCAAGAGACTTACCATGAGTTTTCTGTCTTCTTGTATCACTTATTTATACACAAATGCAGATTTACCATGTTTTCTCTGTCTTCTTGTATCACTTATTTATATACATATGCAGATTTACCATGTTTTCTCTGTCGCTTAGTATTATACGAAACGGTAAAACACAAAATGCGGTTGGTTGGTTGGTTGGTTGGTTGGTTGGTTGGTTGGTTTAAAAACAAACATTCCAAATTTGGCCTCGTTCAACCTGTTTCTTTCAGCTGTGGTATTGTTGAGGTCTGTGGTTTTTGTGGGTTCATTCATCCTAATTCTTGTCTTGTGAGTCCTATCTCGGACTGGTTATGTAGCGTTTGTGTCTGTGACGTCAGCAGAGGAATCGGTCGGCGGTTGTCCTTTGTGCATGTTTCCTCATTTGGTTTTCTTTGTTGGCGCAGGCTCCTGGCTCATCTGGCTTGACTGGTTGCAGTCCTTAAAAGGACTTTTTGGTATTTTTGCCTTCTCATTTGTGTATTGCCTGTAGAAGCTTTTAGATGTGATATGGCTCCTTGCGCTTTCTTTCACTCTGCTTCCCTGCGTTTGAGTTCTTGCTGTCTTTTGATTGCTTCTTCCGTGGTCAGCCATGGGATGATTTCTTCGTCATCTATATAGTATTGCCATGGGTGTTCGTCATCCTCTTTTAAATCTGGTACTGTGGCAGTACGGCCTGGCATTGGTTTCCTGTTGAGTTTCTTTTGCTTCTTTTCTTTTTCTTCCATGCGCTTTCTGTATTCCTCGCACTTGAGTTTGTATTTCCTCGTTATCTCTGCATGCCATGCTGGCGTTATCGGGTCTTCCTCTATGCCGTCATCAGGGTGCTCATCTCGGTTTTCTTCGGATGTCTGGTGGGATATTGACTTCCCTTTGAATGTCTCGGGCGTCGTGGTTGGGCTGCTGGCTTTCGCTTGCGGTTCAGGCTCGGTCTCTTGGTTTTCATCTTGCGGTTTCTCTATGAATTCTTGTATGGCTTCTGTTGGTTTGTTTTGAAAGAGTTCCATTTCAGTTCTATGCAATTCTCTTTCGGTCTTGATCATTTGTAGATTTCTTCGTTCTCCTTCTTCATCTCGGCCATGCGCGCCATCTCTTGTTTGATGTTTTTCTGTATCTCCTTCATTTCAGCAAGCAGTTTTTCATTGTCGCTGGTTTATGGCGGTGTTAGGAGCAGCTTGATTTGCTTCTTTATATCGTCTATTTGGCTTTGCAGTTGGGCTCTTTCCGCTTGTGAGCAACCCATGGCTGTCTCGCACCTCCGCATTTCTCTGTCTTCTTGTATCACTTATTTATACACAAATGCAGAATTACCATGAGTTTTCTGTCTTCTTGTATCACTTATTTGTACACAAATGCAGATTTACCATGAGTTTTCTGTCTTCTTGTATCACTTATATACAAATCTAGATTTACCGTGAGTTTTCTGTCTTCTTGTATCACTTATTTATATACAAATGGAGATGTACCATGTTTTCTCTGCCTTCTTGTATTACGTATATACAATTGCAGATTTACCGTGAGTTTTCTGTCTTCTTGTATCACTTATATACAAATGCAGATTTACCTTGAGTTTTCTGTCTTCTTGAATCACTTATTTATACACAAATGCAGACTTACTGTGTTTTTTTTCATGACTAGTTTAAGTGTAGTTTTCTTGTCCTGCAGGGCTCAGCAAGAATTAACATTTTCTGAAGCTGCAGACAATGACACTCAAGGTGTTGGAAATCCTTTGTTAGGGGACTTGTCCAGAAAAAGTCAGAGCACACTTCTTAATATTTGTCAGTCGATGCATTCTCTGCAAGCAGAGGCAGAATCTGCAGCATTCTTAGCCAAGGAAACAGTCAACAAATCTCCGCCAACTCAACTGGCACAGTCGCTGTCAGATGTTACCGCCACCACAGCACTTTTAGATTATTCAAAAGTGTCTAATTCAATGTCGAATATCAATGAAAAATATCAACATGGAACAAACATTCAAATCATTGCTGAAAATGCAGCTCAAGTCAGTAGTGCTAACTCTTCTAATAATTTGTCAAACTAAAGAGTTTGGAACTACAGAAAACAGTAAATCTGACGATGTAAATAACAAACAGAATCAAAATAACTTGATGGAACTGGACACTGAAACAGTAAAATCAATTATATCTCAGGGAACTGACAACAGTGGTTCAGTTGGTAACTATGAAATGAAAGAGACAAATGAGAAGATAGTTCACAATGTGATAGAAGATCAGAAAAATATTAACAATAAAAAATACAACATTGTAGGTGTGAAAACTGAGGAAGAAAATGAAAAGATCTGCACTTGTGTGGAAAATCTGTGTTGTTCAGGCAGCTTAAGAAAATACAGTTTGTTCAAGCTATTACGGTATGTATCCTTGAATGTTTCATTGAATGTTTGTTTGGAATGTTGAATATTTACTACACGTTTGAGAAAATTTATAAAACTGGTCTGGGAAATAACACTAAAAAAACTATCTAGAATTTAACAGTAGACATTAATCTCCAAATTAAACGACACTCAATTCTAATACTAGACATTAGTTAGTGAATTACCTAACTGGAAATTCATTTTGGTGAAAATTATTTCAAAACCCACAAAAGAGCTTCCTGTTCATATCCAAAAAGGGGCAAAAGTAAGTGATGTGTCCATTGTTTTTTTCTTTTTCTTTCCTGTGTATTTTTATTCATGATACAAACCAAACAGATGCAAATAGAATAAACTACTTGTATTCTCTTTTACATTTTTGAATGATTTCTTGATCAGTCTTGTGAATGAGGTGGGGCTCACAATGCATGTTATGACGTGTCTATCAACTAGCCCTGCAAAATCCCATGCACACTCAGTTCCTCTGAATGTAGCAACCTATCTCAAAGTATCTCTACTCACTGTTCCATTGAAGAGTTGGTGGTAATATCTCGTCTCTCGCCCAAAAAATGGCATCGACGTGCTTGGTCAGGCTGCACTCCCAGGCCATGTAATCAAACCAGCTGGGTCTGTATTGCATTAATATCAACCCTGCCCATGCTTCTTCCCTCTTGCATCGGTGCATTATTTATAAGCTGGCCTCTGCATTAATTGCCCCTTATGCCAGTGTGCCCTGGTACATGCATACATGTGAGTAATGTGAGGTGTAACTTTTGAATGTTTACCCATTCAGCACAGTGACTGCTGTTTACAGTTTTCTGTTGCATGTCCATGGAGTCTAATATGATGATCATGTGTGTGGGTTCTTTGTCCTGCTGCACATGCGAGTGCTCTGGAGGTGGCATTTATCTCCATAGTCAGGCTTGATGTAGTTGTCAGGTAAACATCACTATTCTTTTTATATTTTTTTTACCAATTCTTTGTGTAGTGTATTCCCTCTGCCCTTCACAGGCCCGTCTGTGTAGACCTCGACAAGCTCCATATGGAGAATAAAGGACCAACACAACTGTAGACATACATAAATCATTCTAGGCTGACAATAACCTTCATGAGCTCCAGCTCTAGACCCAGGGATACATTTTGCTTCTCTACTGCAACAACACCTCAATCCACATCATTAGCAACATGTGCTGGTGAGGAAAAATTACTTTCAGTCTTCTTCTTCAGTCCTTTGGAGCATAGACCCTCAGCCGACTGACCTCCATGTTCACCTGCTATCTCCAGCAACGCCATTCATATTTTTCTCATTATTCATTGCTGTCTCCATATTCTCTTCTGCATTTCTAATTGTTTATAGGTCGCCCTCTATTTGTTGTGCTCTGTAGGTTCCAGAGCAAATACACTTTATACTGAGACTGCTGCCAGGTTTCCTCAGTGTAGAGTTTGTTTAGTTCTCTCCATGAACTCCACCTTGGTGATTCTGTTATCATCATTATCTTCATCATCATCGTCGTTGTCGTCATCATCATCATCATCATCATCATCATCATGTGCCATGCCGATAAGTGTGGGCAGTCATGTTTCACCATCTCACATGATCACCAGGCTCGTGGAACCGCTCTGTGTTTTTGTCTCACTCATACTACATGGCCAAGCCATCCAGGTATTTACTTCTCTACCTTTCCCTTTTTCTTTTCTCCTAAATCTTGCCCGTTGTCACCATGTTCTTTAATTTATTTCTTCTCATAATGTGTCCAAAAAATTATGACTGTCTACATCTAATTTCTCTAATCAGTTTACAGTTTTCTTGTTTCTCCGTGTGGACTTGGTCATTGGTCTTTCTGTCTGTCCGTGGTATTCTGTCATGCCATTGTCTTATTCTGCACTGACACCAATTCATGTATGTTTAATAATTTATGAGTAGTTGTTTCAATCATTCTCTATGTTTCTGACACATGCGATGTGATTTGATGTTAAGAGTTCAAAATTCTGTTTGGTGTTAGATTTAGTTTCTTTTGACTTCCACACATTTCTTAGCGCAATGAGAACTTCTCTTGCCTTTTATATTGTTATTGTAATACTTCTGTCTGTTTCCCCGATCTTTGTCTAATTTGCTAACTAAATATATGCATGAATCCACCTGCTGAAGTGAACCATGGGAGATCTGGTTAAGAAGGCAACAATAGCTACCACCAGAAATATAATTCAGTGAACTGACAGAGAAACGTGATGATCTGGACGTCATTGACAACATTGTTCTCTGGTTCCCATACACAAAATCAGATGTAAGATAAGCTAAACACACTTAATGTCACAACAATTAGTCTAAAAATTACATTGGGAAAAAACAAAGGTAATAAATAAAGCAGATGCTTTAATTTGCTTGATGTATTACAGTTAGAATATTAAACATATTATATGAGATTATAAAATAATTTGCTTGATTTATTCTCCTTATCTTACTGATCTGGTAAGAATAATAAAGTCAACAGAAGGAATCTCTGTGGCACTAATGTTCTTATTATGAATATATCCAGTGTTCCCTCATGAAGAACTCTGCATTTCATGTCCTCAAATGTTGCCTTTTTTAAATGAATGATCAGCTATAGGATCCCATTGTGCCTCATTACTCCACACTTGTAGATAAGTTATGACAGTTGAAATATTAAGTATTACAGATATTGTAAAATTAAGTTTTTGCTTTTTGTAAAAATTTCATAATTTGGTTGATATATTGTCTGGTCATAGATAATGAATGAATCACCAAAAAACAGGAAGCAGACAGTAAGCTTTACGAGAACACAACCACATGTAAGAAAATGGACGTTGCAGCCAAAAGCCTTTGTCAGCACACAACCAACAAACATACATCCATACAACTACATGAACATATATATACAGGGTGCATTTTTTATGACTGTGGGGTTTTTGAAAATAGTGCAGTCCCAATTTCATGAATTCCACAGAGGGTAAATACAAAACTTGGAACAGCACTATTTTCAAAAACCCTGCAGTCATTAAAAATACACCAATAAAAGTTACTCATTTGTATCCTTGTTGTGAACTGGACATGTATTGTGAAATCTGTGTGTATGATTCCAACAAAGTGACTGAACCGGAAACGTGATTATGATGTGAACACGTGGGTCAAGGTGCTGAAGCTGATAATAGATCAGTCTGTTTATATCGATGTAATTAAATTACCTGTTAGTAACTTACCATGGAAGTAGTGTGATCCCCTACAACATACTTCAGTTGCCATGCCAAAGCTGAACACAACTGCTAGGAACCTCAACAACCTAGGGTAGAGTAGGAAAGTATGTTTATGATTCAGTTACCAAATGGAAATTTTGTTTTGTTGCTTTGTTGTTTTTGTTTTTTGCATTCGCTTGCTTTAAACTCAAGCATAGTCCATACACATGCTACTACTTCTAGTGCAGTGAACTGATTTTTGCAATGTGGATGGGATTTCCCCATTACCAGTGTCCTTTGCCATCAGGCAAACCCACTCCGACTTCTGAGGTACTTGTGATTTATATCCCCAAGTTAAGGATGAGAAGTCATCATTTTAGTCAAACTGTTGGATGTGGGAGTCAACCCGCTACCGTTGGCATCAGCACACTGGACATTTAAGAGCGAGAGCTCTTACCCATTGGTACATACTGATGGACATTTGTTTGAAATTGATACAAGTTACACAAATATTTTCCCTGCTTATGCTAACTTTATCTATGTTAAAGGAGTATTTGATGGAACATATTCGTTTGCTCATCTGGCAGGCTTTCTGATGTATGGGCAACTGTCATGATCTATACTGTCTTCTCAATGATAAGTATAGCCATTGAAGACATTTTTCCAGTTTTTGCCTCAACTAGAAGAGACTATGGTAAGTCATAGCTAGAAGAGTGGTAAGTCACAGCTAGATCAGTGGTAAGTCACAGCTACATCAGTGGTAAGTCACAGCTGGGGCAGTGGTAAATCACAGCTAGAGCAGTGGTAAGTCACAGCTAGAGCAGTGGTAAGTCACAGCTAGAGCAGTGGTAAGTCACGGCTAGAGCAGTGGTAAGTCACAGCTAGAGCAGTGGTAAGTCACGGCTAGAGCAGTGGTAAGTCACAGCTAGAGCTGTGGTAAGTCACAGCTAGAGCAGTGGTAAGTCACGGCTAGAGCAGTGGTAAGTCACAGCTAGAGCTGTGGTAAGTCACAGCTAGAGCTGTGGTAAGTCACAGCTAGAGCAGTGGTAAGTCACGGCTAGAGCAGTGGTAAGTCGCAGCTAGAGCATTGGTAAGTCGCGACTAGAGCAGTGGTAAGTCATGGCTAGAGCCAGTGGTAAGTCATGGCTAGAGCAGTGGTAAGTCACAGCTAGAGCAGTGGTAAGTCGCGGCTAGAGCAGTGGTAAGTAACATTTAGAAGAGTATAAGTCACAGCTAGAGCATTGATAAGTCACAGCTGGAGCAGTGATAAGTCACAACTCATATAATAAATTTTAGCACATATATCACTTTAGTATGTATAACATAAAAGTACTTATATATATAGTATATATAGTAGTAGTATAGTATATTTTAGTATATATATCACTTTAGTATGTATATCATATAAAGTACCAAATAAGACTACTGAAGAACATAAACCCAATACGATGGCTAAATACATGCATGTTATACAAACGATTGATTGTGTTAAACTCAAGACTAAAGTAAACTATATGAACAGAGACTGCTGGGGGTCATGAACCTAATGCAACATGATTATGTCAACCATACACATCTGTTTAAAAAGCTTAAAGCTTTTACATCTTTTACATAAATCAAACAGGTTTTATGAATTGTTTCACCCAAACAAAGCAAATATGAATTTGTGTCTTTGAGTGTGTAAGACTAAAGCAGCGTGTAATTGTGGCAGTGCAACATTGCTGCTTATCTCCATGATTTCATGAACATAGGGGACATAAGAGATCTATACTTTCTTTCATTAGTTATATCTATACTTTTATTAGGTACATCTATGCTTTTTTCATTAGTCACATCTATGCTTTTTTCATTAGTCACATCTATGCTTTTTTCATTAGTCACATTATACATTCTTTCATTAGTCACATCTATACTTTCTTTCATTAATCACATCTATACTTTCTTTCATAAGTCACATCTATACTGTCTTTCATTAGTTACATCTATACTTTCTTTCATTAGTCACATCTATACTTTCTTTCATTAGTTACATCTATACTTTCTTTCATTAGTCACATCTATACTATCTTTCATTAATCACATCTATACTATCTTTCATTAGTCACATCTATACTTTCTTTCATAAGTCACATCTATACTATCTTTCAATAATCACATCTATACTATCTTTCATTAGTTACATCTATACTATCTTTCATTAGTCACATCTATGCTTTTTTCATTAGTCACATCTATACATTCTTTCATTAGTCACATCTATACTTTCTTTCATTAGTCACATCTATACTTTCTTTCATTAGTTACATCTATACTTTCTTTCATTAGTCACATCTATACTATCTTTCATTAATCACATCTATACTATCTTTCATTAGTCACATCTATACTTTCTTTCATAAGTCACATCTATACTATCTTTCAATAATCACATCTATACTATCTTTCATTAGTCACATCTATGCTTTTTTCATTAGTCACATCTATACATTCTTTCATTAGTCACATCTATACTTTCTTTCATTAATCACATCTATACTTTCTTTCATAAGTCACATCTATACTGTCTTTCATTAGTTACATCTATACTTTCTTTCATTAGTCATATCAATACATTTTTCATTAGTCACATCTATACTTTCTTTCATTAGTCACATCTATACTTTCTTTCATTAGTTACATCTATACTTTCTTTCATTAGTCACATCTATACTTTCTTTCATTAGTTACATCTATACTATCTTTCATTAATCACATCTATACTATCTTTCATTAGTTACATCTATACTATCTTTCATTAATCACATCTATACTATCTTTCATTAATCATATCTATACTTTCTTTCATTAGTTACATCTATACTATCTTTCATTAATCACATCTATACTATCTTTCATTAGTTACATCTATACTATCTTTCATTAATCACATCTATACTTTCTTTCATTAGTTACATCTATACTATCTTTCATTAATCACATCTATACTATCTTTCATTAATCACATCTATACTATCTTTCATTAATCACATCTATACTATCTTTCATTAATCACATCTATACTATCTTTCATTAATCACATCTATACTTTCGTTCATTAGTTACATCTATACTATCTTTCATTAATCACATCTATACTATCTTTCATTAATCACATCTATACTATCTTTCATTAATCACATCTATACTATCTTTCATTAGTTACATCTATACTTTCTTTCATTAGTTACATCTATACTATCTTTCATTAGTTACATCTATACTATCTTTCATTAATCACATCTATACTTTCTTTCATAAGTTACATCTATACTTTCTTTCATTAGTTACATCTATACTATCTTTCATTAGTTACATCTATACTATCTTTCATTAGTTACATCTATACTATCTTTCATTAATCACATCTATACTATCTTTCATTATCCACATCTAAACTATACTATCTTTTATTAGTCACATGTATGAATTCTTACAGGGCGGAATATTTTGATATTTATCACCAATATATTCAAGCAGTTTGTTATAGGTAGCAAGTATTTATGGCTGTCAATTTTTAACTTATTATCAAAGTTTTTTTTTGCTTTGTCCTGTTATTATTTTTTGCTTGTTCTTTGAATTACCAGGGGACTTAATATTAACGTTGTTGGACACAAAAATTAGAAATAAATCTTTTAGAGGTCTTCCAATCGGCCAAATAACCATCCATAGATAACCATTTACGACATGACTTTGGTCATGAAAAGAGAACTAATCTGGAAATAACTTACTATACACTGTAACACAATGAAAACAGAGAGAACAGTTCTGCACCAAACTTGGGGTTGAAGGGAGATTGACACCCTTTTAGAGCCAATATTTCATGGATATATTAGAATAACTGCTACAGCAAGGGGAAAAAGTGCTAACACATACAATTAAGTTCTTTTTGTTTCTTCTTCAGGAGGTCTAGGTTTTAGTACTAATGAGATTGGTCTTGCTCTTGGGGCCATCTTTATTCCTTTATTATTGCTACAAATCAAGATCTACCCTTATCTGGTTTCCAAGATGGGAATTAGAAAGGTATGTGGTTAATTATGAGATTTCATACATTATTAGGATAATTTATATGAAACATTGAGTTATACAGGGTGTATTTTTAATGACTGTGCGGAGTTTGAAAATATTGCTGGTCCAAGTTTTGTATTTACCTATTATGTTGCATGAACTTTACAGAGGGTGAATACAAAACTTGGGCCGGCAATATTTTCAAACACTGCACAGTCATTAAAAATACACCCTATAGAATGCTATGTAAACTAAAATGTTTAAATGTACTAAATCTAAATGTTTATGCTGCAGAGAGAGTGAGATTTATATTGATCAATCTGGCCTAATTTTCCTCACGCTGTCTCCAATATTCTTGCTGGAAGTTGAGTCACAAGAAGTTTATTCTTCACTGATTAAGTGCCAATGGATGATTAATCATCTGAAGTGACTTCCTGTATCTGCCATGGGCTTATATATATCACTGAAATATCATTGCGTTATAATATAACACGTCTGCTACCATTTTGACAACTTTTAAGTCATAACTGTGACACACCCCAACTTCCCATTTTCTGCCATTCATTTTTGTTTGGTTTAAACCTGCTTTTTGTTTGTCACTGAATCTGTTAATCTATTATTCTCACTAACCCTGTTTAACTTGATGGAATGTGTAAATACATGTTTACTCTACATTGTATTGAGTGATGTCTTGTCCTGCAGGTATTCCTGTTTTCTGCCATGGTATCACTAATATGTTGCCAGTGCATCCCGATGATTAGATTGCTTAATAGGTAAGTAGGGACATTTACTTTTTTTCTGATGGATGTATATACATTTATTTTTATTATTAAAGACAGTTTTTGTTTTAAAATTTGTCTTTAATTCTGTTATATATCCTTTCACTGTAGTTTTATATATATATAAAAGCATTTCTGTCATCGGCAGTGTGTTTAACATAAACATCAAATAGTTTACTTGTTGAAAGTAATTAGTTTCTATAATAAGAAATGTTTCCGTCACTAGTATTTCATTGTTTACAGCTACATGTGATTATAATAATTAACCTGTATGTTTATCTTTAACAGTCGTGTGTGGTTGTGGATTTGTCTGCTGGGTATACAGATACCGTACAAGATTGCCACCAACTGCTGCTTTGCTGGTACATCCCTGTTAATCAATAACTCTGTGTCCCAGGAGTTGGCTGGTCAAGCTAATGGTTTGGCCATGATGACCACAGCAATGGGAAGGTGAGATGTCAAAGCATCTTATGTTATTAATACCGTGATGACCACAGGAGTGAGAAGGTGAAATGTCAGAGTATATTACTGTAATGTTGTTAGTGCTATGATAACTGCAGCGATGGGAAGCTGAGATGTCAAAGTATCTTATTATAGTGTTGTTAGTGCAATGATAAATGCAACAATGGGAAGTTGAGATGTTAAAGCATCTCATTGTAGTGTTATTAGTACTATGATAACTGCGGCAATGGAAGGGTGAGATGTCAAAGTATATTATGCTTTAGTACCAGGATAACCACAGCAATGGAACGGTGATATGTTAAACTATCTTGAAATCTCAACATGTTTGTTTCATCTCTTGGATTCCCACTGAGTCAGTTAGATTGTAACCGCACTGTTTCTGGGACACCTACTAAAAGGTAGAGCAGTCTTTTGTCAACTCTCTGGTTCACTAAGTCTGATGTAAGTAGTCTAGCTGTAAGTTACTAACTGCTTTCATCTGTTTTATTATATTTTTGGTCTCACCCCAATACAAGAAAATAAACTCCATCAGTGATTTTGAATTGATTTTCTTGGGGAAACCAAAATCCATTGACTTTTCAGATTGCATTCATGTAAATGTTATCAGGTAACAATTTCAATAAAGTAGAGTTTCAGGGTCATTTGACAAACAAAGATTGCTAAACTTGTCAAACCCATGCAGTAGAACTCGTCACTTCTGTTGTAACACATTTTTCATGTTGAAGAGCTGGAGTGTCAGCGCAGGACCAATGAGTTCAACTTCTTTGTTGAAGTTGAAATAGGAAAATAAAGAAGATGTAACATTAAAATATTTCTTTCCTTTTCTCTATTCTGTGTCTATATTTTTTTCAATGTTTTTTTCAAGTTACATATCCTTTACAGGACGTTGCAGTCAACACCAGCATTTTACTGTTGTTGTTGATGTCTTGGCAAGTTTTTTGTTCAGTAGTTTGCCATTGCTTTCTGAACTGAATTGATTTCATTCAATACAGGTTTTATTATTATTATTATTCTTCATCCACCTTCAGACATCAGCAGTCAAGTTAAGCTTGTTGATATCCCCCATAGAGTTTGTTCTCAGATGGAGCAGACGTAGGCCAAGAGACCTTTCTCTGTTCTGCATACGTTGGACACTCCTGCAACAAATGTTTAACTGTCATTTTACCAGTTCTAAAGTTACATTCATCATTATCTCTATTCTGTCTCTATATTGTTTCCATTACATGTTTTTTTAAAATGTGTCATTACAATCATTGTCATTTTACCAATTCCAAAGCTACATTCATCAGTATCTCTATTCTGTCTCTATATTTGTTCAGTACATGTTTTATTTAAATGTGTCATTATAATCATTTGTGTTATGTTTTTCTCCAGAACTGTGGCTCCAGTACTAGCAGGACTTCTGTTTTCATGGACAGTAACTTACGGTGAAGACATCGGCCCACCCCTAGACATAAGCTTCCCATTTTTTATCATAGGCGTTCTGTTTTTTATCACAATATTTGAGTGCCTGCATTTAAACCCTAGACTGGATAAGCAGAAGAAGTAAGAGTCACGTTAACAACATAAACAATAACTTAAGTATGTAATGTCAGGGTAATATGAATAGATCAAAGTAAAGGCTGATCTGTGAACATTTTGTTTGAGAGGAAACAGAAGTGAAGACTTATTTAGAAACAGATCATATACAATTAAGCAGGTCTATCTATTTTACCACCTTTTGTGTTCTTTATTGAATGAAGGCAATATGCACACCTAAATCTATTTATGTCAGTCTTGTATCATGTTTTTGTCATATCAAGTAGAACCTGAATATGGCTCAACAACAGAGGTTGAAATATCATCAATATGTGCCATGCCGATAAGCGTGGGCGGTCATGTTTCGCCATCTCACTTGATCACCTGAGTCATGAATCAGCTCAGTGTTCTTGTCTAGACCATGCCATGTAGCCAAGCCATCCAGTTATTTATTTCTGCCTTCCCCTTGTTCTCTTCCCCTCGATCTTGCCAGTTGTCATCAAGTTCTCCAATTTATTTCTTCTCATAACGTGACCAAATAATTGTGAATTGTTGAAATATCATGTTTGACATTTAACAAATATGCTAAATTTGAGATTATAGAAAGGAAATGAGGTTTTTCAGGGTATAGTAGTGACATGTTTATGTTGATTCTGTGCCATTATGTTATTGTTTTATTATATTTTAGTGTAGTTTATTAAATTAAAGATTGTAATATTGTGTAGATGAACTTCAAGAAAAGAAATCTATTTGTAGATTTAAGACAAGGATGCATGCAATGATCTGCTTTATATAATGAATTAGTTTGGAGATGATGAAAGGCACACAATTCTAATGTAAAGATATCATGTTCATGATATGTGGCATCGTTTGCTGCTGGTGCTTACTGAACATTAACTTTATATGTTTGTTGTCCTCATGTGTGTGGAATAGTTGTACGAGGGAGCTTTGAATGTTTTTATTTGTAGTAGTGAAATTCAAAACAATGTTTTCCCGTGATGAATTTGAATAACGAAGACACAAACAATAGATTGCACGAATTTATTGCCTGGCATATTTCGCTGCATCTCGTCAGGTACATACTGCAGAATTTCTGCAGTATGTAGTAGTGAAACTTAAATGGTTTTTTGTGGTGAACATATTCTGAAAAAGTAAAGAACAAATGTATAATTTTTTTTATGTAGTCACCACTGATTTCAATGCAAGTCCCCCAGTACCAATAAGTTGCTTGGATTCCTGTAGAAAAAAAATGTTCTTGGTTGCGTGTGTATTCACTACTCGGTGTGCCTGACCTGGTCGTGAAGTCTGTCACAGAAGTCACGCCAGTTTTGAAACTTTCTTCTCCACTCATACACTTGCTGGACTAACAGGCATGCATTACGATACTGGACATTTATTCACCAATGAATTTATATAAGTTTCATCCTTTCACTGATGAAAAAATGGATAACAGAATGCTGCTCCTCTTTGGTGCATGTCAAAAGTGGGGTGGCCATCTGTAAACTGTCCTTATGACGTCGCCGTGTTTGTCTGTACATTGATGGCACATACTTAACACTCACATTGTCAACAACAATATTGACAGGTGACAAGACAGTGGCATGGTTATTGTAATTTATATCACAATTTTAGGATTTTCATATGAATCCCCCTCGTATGTTTTAGTACACCATGTTGTTTTCATATGTATGGGAGCTTTTATAATTTTCAGTTACCATGTTGTCCTCGTATATATGGGAGTTTTTATAATTTCCAGTTACCATGATGTCCTCGTATGTATGGGAGTTTTTATAATTTCCAGTTACCATGTTGTCCTCGTATATATGGGAGTTTTTATAATTTCCAGTTACCATGTTGTCCTCGTATATATGGGAATTTTTATAATTTCCAGTTACCATGTTTTTTTCATATGTATGGGAATTTTTATAATTCCCAGTTACCATGTTGTTTTCATATATATGGAAGTTTTTATAATTTCCAGTTACCATGTTTTCATATATATGGGAGTTTTTATAATTTCCAGTTACCATGTTGTCCTTATATGTATGGGCGTTTTTATAATTTCCAGTTACCATGTTGTCATATGTATCAAATATTTTTTATAATTTCCAGTTACCATTTTGTCCTCATATGTATGGAATAGTTTTTATAATTTCCAGTTTACCATGTCCACATATGCGAAATAGTGGAATAGCTGGTACATTTTCCAATGAACCATGTATTTAGAAAAGAAAGAATGGTGAAATTCATGGCAGTTGTAATAAACACAAACTATTTTACTTTTAACCAAGTTGCTGTATGTATGTACACCCAGAGACACATACATAAGTACACTCTATTACTGATATCAAGTAATTGCTTATCAAAAGTCATACATTAAATCGAATTTGTGTACAAAAATGAAGAAGGATATCATTATTCTTTCTAATGCATAATCTCTCAAGAAAGAGTATGTATAATGCCAGACCGTTCATATGTTACTTGTTGAAAACACCTGGTTTTATTTTCTTGTATCAAAGCCAGGAAAAATGTATCATGATGTATATAGCTTTGATAGTACTTCAGCTGGTTACGTTTGAAATATTTGCCGTCAGTAGGAGTTGAAGTATCTACTATCAGTAGACGTTCAATGAGGATTCCTCTATGCCGGATACTTGTATTGTAACTGAATACTGTTGTTACTTGTTATAGTCAGCAGATGGATCAGTAGGTTCAGCACTGAATCTGTATTGTAAAATATTGGTTGAGGTTGTAAGTATTTCCAGTTAAACATCCCACTGTTTATGTTGTTATCTGGTCTTTCGTGTATGTAGTAAATCTGTGAGAAAGAACATCTTTTATATTTGTATAATATACTACCATCAGAGTTTCAGTAATTCATTTATTTTAGTCTGTTTGAACTAACTGTATATAATAAGTAATCTATACTTATTGCAAATGTTCTTTCGTGTCCACATTTTTACTACAAGCTTTATTGAAATTGTTGGTGTTCAGTATACTGCCTTTACTAATTTTTTTGGGGTGTTAGGGTGTTTGCTCGCTTCAAACTCAAGCATAATAAACTGGGTATGATGACTTTTGAGAAAAATATTTCATTCAGAGCTGAATCATAGGATTCAGTCCTCGTCAACAGATGTATAAAGTATATATGCTGATCCATCCATCATGTGCCATGCCGGTAAGCGTGGGCGGTCATGTTCTGCCATCTCACTCGATCACCAGAGTCGTGGATCAGCTCCGTGTTTCTGTCTCGACCATGCCACAAGCCAAGCCATCCAGGTACTTGCTTCTAGGTCTTCCCCTTGGTCTGTTCCCCTCGATCTTACCAGTTGTCACCAAATTCTCCAATCCATTTCTTCTCATAAACATGCCCAAACAATTTTGACTGTCTACGTCTAATTTCTCTAATCAATTTACGATCTTCATTTGTTTCTTGAAGGACTTGTTCATTGGTCTTTCTGGCTGTCCATGGTATTCTTTGCTGATAATCCTATAATAATCCTGTCTCTGTACATGCCTGCATCATGGACATGAGTCATTAAAGGACCCTTTTATTTGCCTGAAGGTGCTTTGGGCGTGTGGTGCTAAACCCATATTTGTATAGACCAACTGACACTTGGTGGGGTCAGTAACACGCCGGCTGTCTTTACTTCCCATGACATTTCCTGTTATCCATTTTAGGCGGGCTGGGGGTGGGGGTGGCTTGGGTGGGGGGGGGGGGGGGGGGCTGCTTGGGTGGAACTGGGTGGGGGCCTACATGGGGGTGGGGGGTGGAGCTGGGTGGGGGATATGTGTGGGGTGGAGCTATTTGGGGGGGGGGGTAGGGCTGGTAGAGAGGTGGCTTGGGAGGAGCTGGCTTTGGTGGGGCTACTTGGGGGGTGGCTTAGGAGGAACTGGCTTGGGTGGGGCTACTTGGGGGGGGGTGGCTTGGGGGGGCTACATGGTAGGTGGTTTGGGAGGGACTGGTTAGGGTGGGGGCTGCCTTGGGAGGACTGGTTAGGGTGGGGCTGCCTTGGGAGGGACTGGTTATGGTGGGGCTGGCTTGGTAGGAGATGGCTTGGGAGCCCAAATCAGTTTTTAAAACCTGCCTTGATGTGGATTTGAATCATGACTACCTGGCCGGCAGACAAGTCCAGCCATTTTGCCACCATGGCTGCATTATGCTCACACGTAATTACTCCTATCAGTGCTCATTCTATTGTTCACCTTAAGAATAACCAGTTACTGAATTATCAACACAACCTTTCATAATGATAATTCAAAAATTGTAAGTATTTATCAATTCATTTTTCTTTGTCTTTTCCCCTCTCAGTGGAGTATAGGCCTTCAACCATTTCATGACAAGTTCTCTTATCTTTAGTCAGCTCCTGTCATGTCCTCCCCATATCATTCACATCTTTCTCTAATTGGGTAAAGTTAAGCTTAGACAACATATTAATGGGTTATCTTGTTTAAATTTAATTTTAAACAACATAATGGTGTATATTGTTTAATATTAGGCAGCATCTAAATCTTAATTGCTTAAAATTAATCGTAGGCAAATTATTGATGGAGTATCTTGTTTAAAGTTAATCTTAGACAACATTTTTATGTGATATCTTGTTTAAAGTTAATTTTAGACAACATATTGATGGAGCGTCTTGTTTTAAGTTCTTGTTCCTTGTTTCCAAACTCTCCCAGCTGTGAATGATTTAGGTGCTCTTGCAATAATGCACATATCTCACAGCAGTTGCAGAATACATGCCATTTGTTTCAACTGGTATTGGCTTGAAAAGAGGAAACAGCTCAGCAGTTAATTATAGATAAATCACATAGGTATTTGTAAAAAGTATTGCAAATTTATTCAGAGAGAGAGAGAGAGAGGAATATACTTCATTTTATTTCATTTCTGCCCCACTCCCCCAACTCTCCCCACATGATTATGATAGTCAATCATATAATCACTGCCAATATTTTTATGTTGATTCAGTAATTTTTTTTCATTTGATTCATTGGTATTCTCCTTATATTCATAATTTTTAAAAATCATACCCTAAATTAAATATTTATTGAAGTTTATATATATATATATAACTGAAGTATTGGAAAGATCAGGTTGTGTGACAGTGTGTTCCATGCTCAGACTTCGTAGACTTAGTGGACTTAGATGGATAGGACATGTTAGGACGATGGATGATTGTAGAATACCAAAGGACATCTTTTTTGGTGAATTACAGACAGGTAGATCTCAGGGTCGGCCTCTACTACGATACAAAGATGTGTGTAAGCGGGACATGATTGATACAGGCATTGATAATGCACATTGGGAGCAATTCGCCACTGAACTTGTTGCATGGAACAATGGAATAAAGACAGAGGAGAAAATGATTGCAGATAAAGCACACACAGAGCGTGAGAGACGTGAGATAGTGCATGATGGTGGAAATGACCATGTTTTCACATGCATCGACTGTGGACAAACATTTACGGCACGAATTGGCCTTATTAGCCACATTTGCCACCTCCATGGGTTGTAGTTATTAAGTCTTTTTGAAGCACAATGTAACAAACTATCATCTGTCAAGACGGAAAAGTGCCAATTATATATATATGTATATATATATATATATATATATATATATATATATGAGAGAATTGCTAAATGTTATTTGTTTATATCTGAAGTACTGTATTCGATTTACACATTTACTAGTTTGTACAAACTTGAGACATTAGACAAACTTTATACATATTCCTAACCTGTATAAACTCAAGATGTAACTTTTCACATATCCTGTGTTCATGTTAACATAATTTATTATTCCTGTTACCACCACAGTAACAACACGATGACTGCCAAACCCCAAGGTTTATCATTGTATTTTAAATTCATGACGTTAGCAAAGAACAGTAACACAGTAACCTCCCAGACAGCAGATGTTGATGTAATGGTAAGCACATTATGCTGACAATGGCATGAGCACAGTCGGATGAGGGTTTGATGTCAGCTCTCGATGCTTGCTACAGTAGAGAAAGACTGGCCACTTCTTGTTTATTGCAGAATAATGAATGATTGTAAGATGAGTGGTAGCAAAAGCCAAATGTAAGGCAGGCCTGCATGGCCAGTTTGTGACCCTTCTCAAAGGGAACCTGTTCATAAACTGATGGAAAATAATTACCCTGTTCATAGCATACACGACATACAGAGACATAAATAATTCTTTCACTTACCCTTGTTCATCACAAAAATCTGCTTATCTGAGTGTCTGGATCTGCAACATGTGAGGTATCTGGCACCACTCTTTCAGCTATCTGGATCACACGGAGTTACTTCTGTTTCTTAGACCACAGGAGCGTGTTGAATGCCGAAGTGACATCTGGCAGCAGGACGTTGGGATTGGCTAAATTAATCCTGTGCAAGACTCAGGTTGACAGTGAGTATTGACTGCTCTCTAATGCCACAGCCAAGGGGTAGGGGTAATTAATTGCTACAGGAATTCTACGCAATAAATATTTTTAAGATTTTCTGTTTACTGTTCACAAATTGTGTTTGACTCCACCTGGTTCTCTCGCCACAAAATGCAAGTTGTCTGCTGAACACATCACAAAATGTATGAAGCCATATTGGAATATTTAACTTTGAATATGTAACTCATACTGTTGCATGGGTTATAAGCATGGATAATAACTAAAATATTTATTACTAGTCTCTTGGTCTTTGGTGTTCTGGATCTATTCTGCTGATGATATTCCTCCATGCCACCATCTGTCCACCCAGCATAATTTCTTTTAGTCTGCCCCTGCTCTCTTCCCCTTGATCTTTCCAGTCATCACAATGTTCTCCAATGCCTCTCTTCTCATCACATGACCAAGAATTGTTGTATAAAAATGATATGACGGATTCAGTATTGTGGAACTTATGAAGAGAATCACATATCAGTGAATTAACACGTCAGAAAAAAGATGCTGGCACTGGAGATGCTGGTATGAGAAAAGAAAACCTTTTTAAAGATTTAAATATTGAGCACAACCCACTACTGGCAACGCTGATTGTATTCTGGTATGAACCTAAGGCCTATCCACGTCAATATGGAAGCACTATACTCGAGTTTCGCTCTCGTTTGAGCTCGTCAGTAGTGCATATCCCTGACCGGATCCGGAAACAAGCCCCGGATCATGCTTGTGAAGCGGGTGTGTAACCACGCAGCACACACTGGACACAGCCAAATTATCATAACAGAACACCACAACGTCACCCATCGTAGGCTATGCTCAAGATAAAGATATTTAAAGATTTTTAAAGATATCTAGAAAGTCCTTTCTCTGAAACCTACAGTGCAAAAAAAAAAAATAAATAAAGTTAGACATAAAAACATGGAGAAGAGAATTAGTGAGGTAAAAAATTATGGGGAGGACAATTCAGGAGATAGCAAAGGATAGGGGGGGTTGGTTCGTTAAGGATCTACTCTCTATTGGGAGATAAAAGATAGAAGTAGAAGCCTAATGAATTGTCATATTTAGGCAACAGCATAATTGAAAACATATTTTATAAGTTCATTTATTATCAGGTTCATGACTAGTGTGTACAATTGTTTATAAATGGTTTCAATGTACAACCCTTTTTACTGCAGAAATAAATGGATTTTATTTTATGTATATGTATTTTATGTTACCGGTGATGTAGAAACATGTATTGTTTTACAAGTATTTCTATTTACATTTTACTGAAGAAAATAGAATGTATTCTTATCAGTGTTTACAAAAATACTTCTCTTTCTGAAAGGGAAATACATATTATAAATGCTTCGTGATAACTCGGACATTAAACATGTACAGACATATTGACTGATATAATATGTTTTACTAAATGTTTGTCAAATATGTATAATTATACTAGCATGTGTTTTATTGCATTTGTATGCTTTTTTTATTACTTGAAACCTTACTGGTATAGTGGTTTGTATGTTTGCAACTAACAATGGTGTATATTCACTCACCTTTAATAGCCACATCAACTCAGCCTCAAAATAAGCCTCAAAATATAAGTACCCCATAATTTTCAGACATTCTAGAAATTGTCCAACAAGGGAAGATTTTTATGAAGGGAACATTCACCCTAAATACTCCACAATAACCTAATCATATGTGAGAGTCTAACACTTCACACTTCTAAGGTATTTACCATGGGCTTACAATTTGTGTTTCTACTAAAAATAAGATTGTAAATTTTCTAGAGATTTTTAAGTAAACTTATCTTGTTAGTGAAATGTTTGTGTGAACTCACCTTGTTAGAGAAATGTTTGAGTAAACTTATCTTGTTAGAGAAATGTTTGAGGAACTTATCTTATTAGAGAAATGTCTGAGTGAACCTATCTTGTTAGAGAAATGTTAGAGTGAGCTTATCTTGTTAGAGAAATGTTTGTGTGTGCTTATCTTGTTAGAGAAATGTTAGTGTGAGCTTATCTTGTTAGAGAAATGTTTGAGTCAACTTATCTTGTTAGAGAAATGTTTGAGTGAACTTATCTTGTTAGAGAAATGTTACTATATTGGCAGCGGGTCTTCAAATGCTCAGGCTCACTCAGGAGATGTTGAAGGGTGTGTCTGCTAATCTTGTTTGACATACTGTTATACACTGTTGCAGACAAATCAACAACTTTGTCAAGTGCACTCCTATCAATTGTCAGCCCCAAGCAACTTTACATTTTTGCAGGCTAATTCCAGTTACTTCCTGTGTCCAAGATTCAGGAGCCAGGGACTTTATGTCAAATGAACATTTATTGAGCAATTATCAACAGCGCTGTGGCGTAGGGGTTACAAAGGCAATGCGCAATCCCTTATACTGCCTTGCGCTGCTTTCATACAATGGTATGAGTGCCGGTCATTCAGAAAGCAGTGGCAAACTACTGAACTTAAACTTGTTAAGAAATCACAAACGGCCAAAAAATTCTGGGGTTGACTGCTGTGTCCTGTAAAGTATACGCAACAAACTTTATCAGTGATCCTCTCACAGTTCTCTGGAACTTTACATTTCTGTAGACAGAATCCTGTTGCTTCATCCAACTGTGTGTCTGAGTTTCAGGAGCCTATGACCTTCAAGATCTGAACATCAAAGAAAACAGACTCATAAACAGTATCTTGTCTCAGAAACTCAAATAATTTGGCCATCACCGTATCTTGGGGAGAATAGTGATGGAAGCCACAGTTCCTGAAGAAAGAGTCAGGGGTCAATCAACACCAAGATTGACACAAGAAACACTGGTCATGAGAGTGCATGAGATGAGAGAAATGGCCAGAGATAGGAGAAATGGCCAGAGATGAGAGAAATGGCCAGAGATAGGAGATTTGGCCAAATATGGAGTAACTTGTCACAGTGTTGTGAGGAGAGCCACATTCTGCAAATTTCCTGCTACAAGATGATTACGATAGTCTCCAACCTCAGGACCAATGAGGAGAGAAGGCAAGAAGTCTGAAATCTTTCCCGACTCAACTGATAAAGCAAAAGCAATACTCATTTGCATATAAGTAAATATATATGGTGCTAGCTCATACATGTTCTAGAGCACTGATACCTGATGGGTGTTGTTAATATCAAGCCGGCTACCTCTGCATCCCTGCACATGTTTGGTACCCTTTGTAGACTGGGTCAATCTAGGAGCCCAGGTCACTTTCAAAGAAATTAAAGTATTCGAACACGAGACCACCAGCCAGGGGGCAAGCATGCTAGAGGTTGTGCTACCGCAGCTGCTCGATTTAATATGGCAGACATACAGGGTAGTTATTTTTAAACGATTTAATGATATCCAATTTACTGATGTGATTTAAGACACAAATGAAGATCGTAAGCTGATTAGTCATTAGACGTAGACAGTCAAAGATTTTTTGGGCATGTGAGAAGAAATGACGTGGAGAACTTGGTGACAACTGGCAAGATTGAAGGGAAGAGACCAAGGGGAAGACTGAGAAGGAAACACCTGGATGGCTTGGCCAGGTGGCATGGTCAAGACAGGAACACAGAGCTGATCAACATCTCTGGTGATCGAGTGAGATGGCAGAACATGACCGCCCATGCTTATCGGCATGGCATGTGATGGATGAATGGATGTTATTTAATATGACAGGACATAGATTTTGATTTGATATCCAGTTTACTGATGTGATTTAATGTTAATTAGTTGCATATCCTTTACAGGATGTCACAGTCAACCCCATAATTTTTTGGCTGTTTGGGATTTCTTGGCAAGTTTATGTTCAGTAGTTTGCCACTGCTTTCTCAACGACATACCATGGTATGAAAATAAACGCAAGGCTGTCTGCTGCCAAATCGCCTGCATCTGTGGTTCAACAGGCAGTATGCAGGATTACAAATTGCATCTGTAACCCCTTTGCCACAGAGGCAGATTTAATGTGTATGCACATAAATGGAAGATTGTTTTTTTACAACAGCTAGTTTAGTGATGTGCAGTAACATGATTGGGTACAAATTAAAGTTATATAGGATAGTCTACTAATATGCACTTATTTATTGTTCAAAATATTTGCAGTTACAACTGTTATGATTGTTGTGCCGACTGCATATACAGTTTTCTTTTCAAGTCATCATGTGTAATGATTTATACTCTTTTGTGAACAGTTTATGAATTTATGAATACATATTTACTTATTTACTGTGTTCTAAAACTTGTCTTTAAATGTTGAATCATGTGCTCTCAGGAAATGGCTTCCTGTTACCTGTGACTGAAGATGTGATATTAATGCATGCTGTTGTGAGTGTGGCGGTTCGAAATGTTCTTAAGAGTGAAAGCTGGCAAGGCCCCCGGTGCAGATAACATCACAACAGAAATGATTAAAGCTTTAGAAGAATATGGAATAGATCAAGTCACCAGACTGCTGAACACACTAAATGATACTGGAGATATACCTTCTGAATTATGTAACTCTGTTGTCGCCAGTTGTCCCTAGGGGGAAAGTGGAGTCAACAGGCACACTGTTTACAATCCTTTTCCTTATTGTGGGCCTCTGCCGGACCTTTGTCTACATACCCCCTGTAAATCTTAGGTACCCTATCCCTCTCTTTCCTCTTCTTCTTCTTCTTACCACTAAACAATACCCTTCATATTGTTTCAGAACATACCCACACAAGACTGTATTTTAACAAATGATAAAATAAAACATTTAATACAGAAATTGTCATGTGTGTGTGTGTGGACTGTTTGCGTGTGGACATATGTAGTATTTTCTATGGTGTATGCGAGAATAGATTAGTGAGCTCAGGATCGTTCTTCATCATGTTAGGCCATGCCACATCACACCACAGTAAGTTCAGAACAGGTCTCACCGAATGTCGCCTCAATCCGGACAATTGTTGACTTCTTGGAGTTAATCATATATATAGTCTGGGTGACTGTTCTCCACTACTGAATATGGTATACCAAAGTCCACAAGTTCAGAACCCCCGATGTATTTGTGTCTATAACGATCCTGGAACCTAGGAATCTCGGCACTTCTCTCACACGACTCCCCAAGAAACAAACTGATGATGTCTGTTCGAGTAAGTTCCTCCTGTATGTTTGTACAAGTTTACTGAACAGGTTTCCTCACCATTATGCCTTCTCTATATAATAATGTTATTGTCTTGAGAAGTAATCACCTTTAGGCCTTCTCTATATAATAACGTTATTGTCCTGAGAAGTAATCACCATTATACCTTCTCTATATACTAATGTTATTGTTCTGAGAATTCATCACTGTTAATATGAATCCGCCTTTTCAGTACCTCAGTCACTGACAACCAGCCCTTTTTATGTTAAACACTCTGGGCTTTGATGAGGCCATGATTGGTGGAACGGTGTCCCATTGCCGACACCATTTAACATAACCTCACTCAGTGTGACTGCTATTTTTCCTCCTCTCCCAGCTGTCCTTAATTTCTCCGGTACAGTAAAATATCACTCAGTGTGACTGGCTTTGTCTACACCTCGTAGTAATACTTCCTTTCTTTTATACCGTTGAACCTTATGCTAGTGTTCCGAGTTTGAATTCACAATTCACAACATGAAAAACAATGTCCCTTGTTTCCAGACAACATGGGGACACTGTGAATCCATTCTCCATTCGAATTGGAACACACAAACACTCCCGTTATCTGTAATTCGTAAACAGACTGAACACAGATTCCGTCAACTCCCCCCAACCAAAATGTTGCACGAGTGACGTCACTCACGTGTCCGGACTTCAATCAAGAAAGCACCGCCTCCCCCTTCTCCATTCTCCTGAGATCCGGGCAAGTCAACATGCCGACAATTTTCTTTGATTTCGGTACTTCTCCCGGTGGTGTCTGAAATCGGGAACATATTTCCCCACATCTAATAGTTGTGGCGCCTAGCGATAGCGGCTTTCAGGCCTTTCATCAATCTGGATCGAAATCCTTCAGTATTATGTGACATAGGCCCCCTCTTAAGAGAGTTGACCGCATCAACTCTTACTTACTGGAGTTTCGATCCAGATGATCCACAACAATCCACTCATCAAACGCATGTTCAGTTTCTGGGAGATGGCTCAGCACATCAATTGTTGATAGTCTGCCTGTATCCTCAAAGGTATTGCCTCCCCTGCAATTAGGCGATCTCACTGATAGCCTATATCTTCACAATGCCATACACTAGTGTTGGCGTATCGCTCCTGTATGTTCAGTCGGCCAACTTCCGACTTGCGTAAGCGATGGCTCACAATACAGACGGATCGTTCCATCCTGACTGTGGCATTGTCTCCATATCCGCCTGGTTTCCTCAAGTTTTGCATCCTGGGATTTGCGGTATCGTCCTCGTTGGACAGAATCGTCTTCCCCAAAGCTCCTGGATTTTTGCTTCCAAGACCATCTCGGTCGATGTTGGATCCGGTCAGCCAATCCTTGGTTGGAGTCTCGGGTATTTCGCGCCGTTCCCGACGTTACCCACCCCTTCTGAACTGGGTTACTAGCGAATGGTTCACTATTGGCCTCTTCCTGACGTGTGATTTCCCTCCTCTCTTCGGCTGGAAAATCTGACCTACCTCGTACGTTCCCATAGGCCTTCCTATGTAGTACTTGGGATCTCTGGTCCCCGTCTGGACCTGTAACCTTTTTCCCAATGGCTGCCATTACCATAAGATGAGGGGATTTGATATCGGATCTCTCCTCATACTTCTGCAGGAGATGCCTAGGAAGACTGTTCAGTTCTCCCCCGATCCGAATTTCGTAGGTGTTCCGGGACACAACCTTTACCACAGGATAAGGTCCATGCCATCCTGCTTGCATCATGTTGGTCTCTGCTGGTCCCCACACTACTACTTTCTCTCCCACCTTAAGAGCTCCTTTACTCTTCGTCCGATTTTTGGGTGGTGCCTTCTGGCACTCTGGACAAGACTTAACCAACCGGCGTACATCACCAGTCATTCCTGGCCAGCAATAATGGCCGGAAATCTGCTGCAACGTCTCTCTGACACCCATATGTCGAGTTCCGGATATCTGACTACCGGATATGGTATGCCCGCTCTGAAGAATGTGAGGACGGTGGGCTTCTGGGACCACCAACTGCTCATGCAGTTTGTCTCCCCTTCCAGCTCTCCGATAGAGTAGTCGATTCCTCAGAAAGTACTGCCCCCGTTCTGATGGGTCAGCCCTTTTTTGCAGCTTCTTGTAACAAGGACGCAACGTTGTGTCCTTCCTCTGGGCAGTATGCAATTCCCCAGGCACTGGGTTGTGGCATAGCGTGTCTGCCCTCTTTTCCTTCCCTTGAGATCCAGTGGCTGATGTTCCCCGGTGGGTGGGTTGTTCGGGCATCCCCAAGAACACGTATTTTGTACCAAGGATCACGGGAAATAGGGAATCCGATAACACAGCTGCTGGAATGATGCCTGTGACGTACCTGGATTTAATCTCCACCTTGGCGATTGGCAGCGTCATGGCAACAGCACTCTTCATTGCAGGCTGTATCTCAATAGTCTTCCCTGTGAGTTGGTCTGGGCGTACCAAGCTGGCATCAATCACAGCTTCCCCGTTTAAACCAGAATCATAGAGACAGGTAACCTGCTGGCCGTTGACTTCAATCAGTTCGACCACAGGTGGCCTCTCTTGGTCCAGAGTTCCTTCAACAACCTCGACCTTTTCAGTGGCACCCACATTTGGAGCCACGCGGCAGGCTGCGAAGTGAGAGCTTTTCGATTTCGATTTGCAGTCTTTTGTGTTGTGAGAGGGTGCCTTGCAGATCGAACACCACTTCTCAGACCACTGTCGTTTCGGTTGAGAGTTGGGTGGGCTCTGTCTCCCATCCTTTGTCTTCTCTGGACTCTTCTCTGAGTGTTCTGCATAAGGTTCCACTTTCTTTGTTTCTGAGCCTTTGAATTTCTTTCGGTCATGTTTCTCCTGACCTTTGGTGGTTGGTGTACAGGTTTCTTCCGTCTCCCCATGGACTTCAACGAATCTTTCCGCCAGCTTATTCACCACATCAAGCCGTTCCGCCCCTTGTTCTCCCAAGAATGTCTTCAGAGGTTCTGACATTTGCTGTCGCATCTGGTCGACAATCATGAGCTCTTCCAGACTCTCATAGTCATGCTTGAACCCTGCCAAATCCATCCATTTTTGGAGGTAGGATTTCAGGCGCAAACTGTAGGCGGTGAATAGCTCTCCTGGCTCTCGTTTCGCTGCTCGAAACTTCTTCCTATATGTACTTGATGTGATCTCGTAATGTTTCAGCAAAGCGGCTTTCAATTCGTCGTAATTGTTCTCGTGTCCTGGCGGCAGGCGAGAATAGACCTCGTAACCGGTTCCAAGCAATCCCTGGGATAGCTTTAGATTCCATTTGTCTCGGTCCAGACCCATAGCAACGGACATGGCCTCGAAGCGTTGAAGGTACTGGTCAATCTTCTCTTTGCCCTGATCATAGACCGCTAGAGGAAACTTCATAGCATGGTAACTATGTCCACCTGCTGAAGTTGAGCCTGGGACCGAGGAACCTCCAACTGCACCCTCAGTTTCCCCATTAGATTGTCTCTTCAACTCAAGTTCCCTCATCCTGTACTCGTGCTCCCTTTTCTGAGCCTCCTGCTCTGCTTCCCGTTTCCTAGCAGCTTGCTCAGCTTCAAATTCCATTTTCTTGGCTGCCTGCTCAGCTTCAAGTTCCATCCTTCTAGTGGCTTGCTCAGCTTCTATCCTCTTAGTTTCTAACTCCATCTTCCTCAATTCCAATTCGGCCTTCCGATCATCTCTTTCTGCTTGACGATACTCTCTCTCCACTTCCTGTATGTAATCCGTTAAAGCTGAACCAGACAAACCCATTCCTTCCCCCTTTTCCCTTAGTTCTACAGTGGTTAATTTAGGGGTGGCCATATTTCAAAGAGGTAAGTCAGCAGGTTGAGTCTAAAACCCCCAAGCAATATAGATAATTAATATCTAAAATTAATCTATATATAAGACACCACACAGTACACCACAACACAATCTCTCAACGACAAGAGTAGACTAGGACCAAGACCTATGTAGACTTGTAAAGTGTGAACAGGAAAGTTATGTGCCTTAACACCTATCCACATTCACTATAACTTGATCTTTAACTGTCCGGCCCTACCTCTATCACGGTAATGTCACCCACAATAATGTAATATCACAAACATTAAGGTAATGTCACCTTCCCGTGTGACGTGCCCATGTAAATGTCGCTATCCTTAATGTGATATCACCATCCCGCGCGAGCCCCCATAAATGTCGCCAGTTGTCCCTAGGGGGAAAGTGGAGTCAACAGGCACACTGTTTAAAATCCTTTTCCTTATTGTGGGCCTCTGCCGGACCTTTGTCTACATACCCCCTGTAAATCTTAGGTACCCTATCCCTCTCTTTCCTCTTCTTCTTCTTCTTACCACTAAACAATACCCTTCATATTGTTTCAGAACATACCCACACAAGACTGTATTTTAACAAATGATAAAATAAAACATTTAATACAGAAATTGTCACGTGTGTGTGTGTGGACTGTTTGCGTGTGGACATATGTAGTATTTTCTATGGTGTATGCGAGAATAGATTAGTGAGCTCAGGATCGTTCTTCATCATGTTAGGCCATGCCACATCACACCACAGTAAGTTCAGAACAGGTCTCACCGAATGTCGCCTCAATCCGGACAATGGTTGACTTCTTGGAGTTAATCATATATATAGTCTGGGTGACTGTTCTCCACTACTGAATATGGTATACCAAAGTCCACAAGTTCAGAACCCCCGATGTATTTGTGTCTATAACGATCCTGGAACCTAGGAATCTCGGCACTTCTCTCACACGATTCCCCAAGAAACAAACTGATGATGTCTGTTCGAGTAAGTTCCTCCTGTATGTTTGTACAAGTTTACTGAACAGGTTTCCTCACCATTATGCCTTCTCTATATAATAATGTTATTGTCTTGAGAAGTAATCACCTTTAGGCCTTCTCTATATAATAACGTTATTGTCCTGAGAAGTAATCACCATTATACCTTCTCTATATACTAATGTTATTGTTCTGAGAATTCATCACTGTTAATATGAATCCGCCTTTTCAGTACCTCAGTCACTGACAACCAGCCCTTTTTATGTTAAACACTCTGGGCTTTGATGAGGCCATGATTGGTGGAACGGTGTCCCATTGCCGACACCATTTAACATAACCTCACTCAGTGTGACTGCTATTTTTCCTCCTCTCCCAGCTGTCCTTAATTTCTCCGGTACAGTAAAATATCACTCAGTGTGACTGGCTTTGTCTACACCTCGTAGTAATACTTCCTTTCTTTTATACCGTTGAACCTTATGCTAGTGTTCCGAGTTTGAATTCACAATTCACAACATGAAAAACAATGTCCCTTGTTTCCAGACAACATGGGGACACTGTGAATCCATTCTCCATTCGAATTGGAACACACAAACACTCCCGTTATCTGTAATTCGTAAACAGACTGAACACAGATTCCGTCAACTCCCCCCAACCAAAATGTTGCACGAGTGACGTCACTCACGTGTCCGGACTTCAATCAAGAAAGCACCGCCTCCCCCTTCTCCATTCTCCTGAGATCCGGGCAAGTCAACATGCCGACAATTTTCTTTGATTTCGGTACTTCTCCCGGTGGTGTCTGAAATCGGGAACATATTTCCCCACATCTAATAGTTGTGGCGCCTAGTGATAGCGGCTTTCAGGCCTTTCATCAATCTGGATCGAAATCCTTCAGTATTATGTGACATCTGTATTTATTGCAATCCCATAGAAATCAGGAGCCTTGGTATGTGATCAACATAGAACAATTAGTATAATGAGTCACATCACAAAGATTTTGCTACGAATTATCATGCAAAGAATGAGGAAGAAGATAAAACCTGAAATAGAGGAAGAACAATGTGGGTTTGTGGAAGGAAAGGATACAGTAAATGCTGTGTATATGCTGCGAACAGTTATTGAACGAGCCATATTGACTACGCAAAAGCTTTTGATAAAGTTAGACATATCAACATGATGGATATGCTTGCAGATCTACAAATTGATGGGAAAGACATTAGACTTATAAAAAACATATATTGGAAACAACAAGCTGTCATAAGCATTGATAATGAAGTGGTACAATATCAGCCTATTAAGAGAGGTGTTAGGCAGGGATGTGTAATGTCTCCAGATCTTTTTTCCCTATACAGTGAAAATATTTTCAAAAATGTAGAAGATATAAATGGAATCAGCATTGGAGGACGAAACATCAATAACATTAGATATGCAGATGATACAGTATTAATTGCAGACAATGAGCAGGATCTGCAACAATTAGTAGATGTGGTTGTTGTACACAGTGAGCAACTGGGGTTAGAAGTAAATTGTAAAAAGACACAGGCTATGGTCGTCACTAGGAAGAACGAAATACCACAATGTAATATACAAGTAAATGGGAATATTCTTCATCAAGTGAATCTGTACAATTATCTCGGAACAGTCATAACATCTGATGGGAGATGCCTTGAAGAAATTAGAATAAGGATCGCCATGGCGAAAGTAGCCTTTAGCAAGAAGAAAAACATTCTGACCAATAAAAAGATGTCAATTGAAATGAGAAATAAGAGTGTTGAGGGGATACATAGAGCCTGTTCTTTTGTACAGATGTGAAACTTGGACAACGAGCAGTTAAGCTGAAAAACATCTGATGGCTGCAGAAATATGGTTTCTGAGGAAAATGCAAAGAATACCATGGACAGACAGAAAAAACCAATGACCAAGTACTACAGGAGACAAATGAAAATCGTAAATTGATTAGAGAAATTAGACATAGACAGTCAAAATTTTTTGGACATAGGAGAAGAAATGGATTGGAGAACTTAGTGACAACTGGCAAGATCGAAGGGAACAGACCAAGAGGAAGACCGAGAGGAAAATACCTGGATGGCTTGGCCACATGGCATGGACGAGACAGAAACACTGAGATGATCCATGACTATGGTGATTGAGTGAAATGACGAGTCATGACCGCCCACGCTTTCCGGCATGGCACATGATTGATTGATTGATTGTTCTGAGTGTAATATTGAACATTACTTTCAAAACATGGTTTTCTCAAAAAAATACAATTCTGTAAGAGAATAAAGTGTGTTATCAACTGGCATAGAAGATCATATTTCTCAACATCTCCTGTTCTCCAGCAGAATGTATCATGACAACATTCATGTCGTGATGAAAGGCTGACAAGAATATTGTCCCATTGCTTTCCTTGATCTCTCTTCCCCTTCATCTTACCAGTTGTTAAACATTTTCCAGCTCATCTCTTCTCATAATGTGGCCACAAAATGTTTACGGCCTCTTTCTGGGGTTTGTGATAGTCTCTTAGCCTCTTTCATAACTTTTAGACTACTTATTTTGGCTGCCAAAGCTATTTTCAAAATTCTGTTCTGAAACATTTCTTTGGCTTCAGGGAACGTCTTGCTTGTTTACTGTCTGTTCAAGATTGACAGCTATATGTAACATTGTCTCTAAGTCATGCACAAAATCATGTAGCTCTTATCCCAAGGATAAGGAGTTTATTGCAAAAGATGTTCATGTTTACAATGCAGTTTGGAAGGTGTGATAACTTGAGTTAACCACCTTATGTGATACAGTGTGATAATTACTGAGTTAACCACCTTATGTGATAATGAGTTAACCACCTTATGTGATGCAGTGTGATAACTTGAGTTACCACCTTATGTGATAATAAGTTAACCACCTTATGTGTCACATCATGTTTGTGATGCATTCTGGTACCTGGGGTGTGCTTAAATTATAAATTTACCCCCAACAATCCAACTACTTGTGCAACTTCACTTGACTGATAATCCCATACAGTAAAGTTGATGATGAAGTACCTCAAAGTGGTGATCAGAACAGAAGGAATGTTTCTGTTGCATTTTTTATATATAAGATACTAGCTGACCCGGCCCGGCTTCGCCCAGTCCCTGGTGGGGAGCATCTCATTTAATTCATATAAGTAGTCATATAAGTTCTCGTTCCCGTTACCGACTGTCTGTCTGTCTGTCTGTCTGTCTGTCTGTCTGTCTGTCTGTCTGTCTGTCTGTCTGTCTCTGTCTGTCTGTCTGACTCGGCCCGGCATCGCCCAACTCCTAGTCATATAAGCTCCCGTTCCCGTTCCCGACTATCTATCTGTCTGTCTATATGTCTGTCTGTCTGTCTGTCTGTCTGATCCGGCCCGGCTTCGCCCAGCCCCTGATGGCGAGCATCTCATTTAATTCATATAAGCAGTCATATAAGTTCCCGTTCCCGTCTGTCTGTCCCTCCCTCTCTGTCTGTCTGTCTGTCTGTCTGCCTGTCTGTCTAATCATTTATTGGTTGCAGTTAGAACAACCTTAGATAAACGAAGACCAACTTACAAAAAGCATTAGAAAGAGCACTTGAAAGATCTTTACATCTTCCCCCAACAATTAACTTGGGTAAATGGAGCGGCGGCAGCAGCATCAATAGAAGAAGGAAAAGGAGGAGTAGGAGCTGGGAAGAGGGAGGTGGAGGAGTGAGGAGGAGGAATAGGAGGGAGGAGGAGGGATTAGGAGGAGGAGGTAGGAGAAGGGAGGCAGGAGGAGGGAGGGGGAGGAGGAAGAAGGAGAAGAACGCAGGGGGAGGAGGAGAGAGGAGGCGGAGGGAGGAGGTGGAGGGAGGGGAAGGTGGGGAGGAGGAGGAGAAGGTGAGAGGTGGAGAGAGGAGGAGGAGGGAGGATGTAGGAGGAGAGAGGAGGAGGAAGGAAGAGGAGTGATTAGGAGGAGGGAGGAGGTAGAGGGAGGAGGAGGGATGAGGGGGAGGAGTTAGGAGGAGGAGGGGGAGGACGTAGAATTAGAAGGAGGGAGGAGGAGGGAGTGGGAGGAGAAGGGAGGAGGAAGGAAGAGTGATTAGGAGGAGGGAGGAGGGCGATGAGGAGGGAGGAATAGGAGGGAGAAGGGAGGAGGAGGAGGTAGGAGAAGGGAGGAGGAGGAAGGATGAGAAGGGTAGGAGGAGGAAGAGGAAGGAGGAGGAAGGAGGAAAAGAACGCAGGGGGAGGAGGGAGATGGAGGAGGAGGCGGAGGGAGGAGGTGGAAGGAGGGGAAGGATGAGGAGGAGGAGCAGGGAGGTGGAGAGAGGAGGACGGATGAGGGGGAGGATGTAGGAGGAGGAGGAGGGAGTAGGAGGAGGGAGAGGGAGGAGGGATGAGGAGAAGGGAGGATGGAGGAGTAGAGGGAGGTAGGAGGAGGGATGAGGGGGAGGACGTAGAATTAGAAGGAGGAGGGAGTGGGAGGAGGAGAAGGGAGGAGGAAGGAAGAGGAGTGATTAGGAGGAGGAGGGAGAGGGGGGAGGGGAAGAGGAAGAGGGTAGGAGGAGGAGGGGAGAGGAGGAGGAGGATTTTAACGCATATGCCTGTAGACAACTGCAGCGAAAAGGTGGGTCTGTCTATCTATCTGACCCGGCGTGGCTTTGCCCAGCTCCTGGCGGGTAGCGTCTCATTAAATTCATACAACAAAAAAAGTAACTTAAAAGAATGTCCTTCCACACACCATCCTTTATTTTTAATGAAAACTCTTTCTAATCACCTGCATGACTACAGTAACTTCTTAAGCATAAAAAGATGAGTTACAATGTTATGCATTGTGCATTATTTTTATGAAAACTTTGAAAATGCCTTAAAGATTGTATCATTATTTATTATAACTCATATGCCGGTACATAACTATAGACACAGAGTTTATAAATCTTTGAAAACGATGCAACAATATGACTATAAGTTATGCAGAAAAGTTATTAAAAGTTATGCCCCTTGAAATAACTTTTACAGAGTTAAGTCCCCTTGCTGTATTGAAAGTATAATGAAAAATGGAAAATTAAATAATATTCAGTAAGCAGCCGATTTCACACTAAAAAAATATCACAGTTGGCTGCCCTGGAATGAAAGGAAGACGTGTAGAAAATTTCATCTCAATCGGATGGGCCGTTCGCGAACGCATAAAGGACATACGGACGGAGATTGCCTTTTATATATAAGACTAGCTGACCCGGCCCGGCTTCGCCCAGACCCTGGTGAGGAGCATCTCATTTAATTCATATAAGTAGTCATATAAGCTCCCGTTCCCATTCCCGACTGTCTGTCTGTCTGTCTGTCTGTCTGTCTGTCTCTGTCTGTCTCTGCCTGTCTGACCCGGCTTCGCCCAGTCCCTGGTGGGGAGCATCTCATTTAATTCATATAGGTAGTCATATAAGCTCCCGTTCCCGACTGTCTGTCTGTCTGCCTGTCTGTCTGTCTGTCTGACCCGGCTTCGCCCAGTCCCTGGTGGGGAGCATCTCATTTAATTCATATAAGTAGTCATATACATTCCCATTCCCGACTTCTGTCTTTCTGTCTGTC